>VXAA01000816.1:98516-153601 GCA_013399115.1 Anseranas semipalmata | reverse complement strand
GGTGAGGGACCCCTAGCGTCCGAGCCGCCCGGCCCCGGCTCCCATCGCCGGGGCTGCGGCACCCTCTGCTGCTCGCCCGCCGCATCCCCGGCCCCGCGGACAGGAACGGAGGATGGATCCCGCCGCCGCCGGTCGTGGGGCGGCAGGGGGGCGATTCCCTGCGTGTCCTGCCCAACGACACGGCCCGGGTCGCGACAGGGACCCGGTGCAGCCGATCAGCGGGGCCCCTTGTAAAACCAGACTTTCAGCACCTCGGCAATTGGCAGCCTCTGCTAATTAACAGCAGCGGCGGGCCCAGCGCCTTCCTCGGGGGTGTGCGGGTGCCCCCAAGGCACCTCGCCTCCTCTGAGGGAAGAGAGCAAGGGCCTGGGCAGCAGCCTCCGCTGTGCAGGACTCCTAAACCTCAGCTGATGGCCAAAAATAAAACGTGCAGTTCAACACACTCCGCGTGGCCTCTTGTCTTATTCCCCTGCGGCTAGGTAGCGCCCGTGGTGCTGACAGGCTTCCCTGTCCCCATCCCTATCCAGGCTCCCTGTCCCCCCGGGCCAGCCCCATGCCACGTGGCGGAGCTATGTGGAAAGCAAAGGGAGAGCAGAAGCTGAGGGGTTTCCTCTGAGGAAAACCCAAAAGGGGCCTGCAGTGCTTAGCACGAGGGTGTTGACACCACCTCACGCCCAGCCTCCACCAGTGAGAGGCCACTGCCAAGCCACCAGAATGGCCAGCCTTGCCCAAACCAGTGGTTCTGAAATGGTCAATGGCATTGTGGAGGTTCCGTCTAGAGGAGGGAGAGAAGGCATGGTGACGGGGTCCCTTGTGGCACAGGGGGAGCAAAGAGGCTGCTCTCTGCACTGGCTGGAAGCAGAGACAGAAGTGGAGCACGTAGCGAGGCGGCAAGATGCCTCCACTTGGGAGATGCACTACCCTCCCTCCCCAGCCAGCAAGGTAATTTGGTGGTTATCTTGGAGTACCTTAAAGCACATGTGTGTGTTTTGAGACTGGGGAGCCTGAGGAAAACAGCAGCCTGACAACACGCCTCCCCCCCCCCAAATCGCCTCTGCAAAGCAGCCAGGAGAGCTGCAGAGCCAGCTGCAGCCGTGGCGCCAGAGCCAGAGCCCAACCGGGCGCTCATCCTGTCGGGGTGCGGGGGTCTGCCGCTCGGCTCCTCTGCGCAGGCACCCTCCCACGCATCCACCCCACAGCCCAGAGCCAGCCTCTGCCTCCCCTGACCAAAATCATCACCCCAGGCAGCTGCTGAGCACACCACGAAAGCACCACATCTACCCTTGGGTGTTTATAGGCTCTCGTAATTCTCCTGTCCTTCCTCATTCTCCACCCGTCTGCCAAAACGCCCAGCACTTCAACAAAGCCATTTCTGTTTCCTGCCTCTTGTCTCCTCTTGTTTGAGCTCAGAGATTCAGCTGCTGACGTGCAAATAGGTGCATAACGCTGTGTTCTTTATTTTGTGTGAAGCAGAGATGGGAAAATTTACTTAAAATAAAAACAGGGGTCAATTTGTTTTCCCATCTTAGAAGGTAATGTTTGTCTTGCCCTGCTTATTTTCTTGGAAACCTGGATGGATGACAGAAGAGCTTGTCAGACTGAGACACAGGAGGAAAAAAGCAAGTGAAAATTGATTTACAGGAAGGTTACTCTATTATATTTTTGTGTTTTTGGTTGTGCCTTGAGCTTTTGTTTAGACATGTGTCTCATATATTTGGGAGGTGCTCGAGGGACGACGCAGCCCTGCTCATGCATCCATTAAGGAGCGTGCAGACAGGTGCCGAGGCGCCCGCCAGCTCTCCAAGACCAGAACCAACGTTCCTGGAAAACAAACCTCAAAGGGAAGACAAATGTTATGACTAGGATATTCCTGTTAATTTTACCTAGAAAAATAAAAAAAATGCTTTGTCCTAACAGCTATATATCATGAGTAATGAAGCAAGGGTGTCCTTTTTTTTCCACAGAAAGCCACTTTGAAACAGGTGAAGAGAAGCTGGAAGATGTGAGGAGGAGGAGCAGCACAGTCCTGCATGCCAATGCCATTGCTCCCTGATGGATCTCCCCACCTTTACATGAAAGACGCACCCACACCCACGTACACGTGGCCTGGGAGCACAGCAGAGAAAGACCACCGGAGCCAGGGGCTACCTCCGAGCCAAGCCGCACACCCCCAGTACGCACAGCACTCCCCACCACAGCAGCCGTGCTGGACCCACGGTGCTCACCAGGTGGAAAATGGCATCTTAAATGCAAGGCAGCACGATGCCTCCTGAGGCTGGAAGATGATGGAGGTGTTGGGTGATGTTTGGGGATGGGGATATGCTGGCGGTCCTGGGGCAATGTCCAGCAGCTCCTGTGAGGGGGCCCTGATGGGTGGCAGCTAGGGTATGGGCTTGTGGCAGGGTCTACTAGACAGTCTTCAAATCCCCCAAAGTAACAAAAACTGTGAGGCCCCATTGGCTGCGCCCTGGAGGAGATGCAAGCAATGATGCAGAAGTGCCAGAGGGACACAGAGAGCAGGAGAGGAGAAGACGGCTGGGGGTGTTCCAGGAGGATGCAGCAAGAACTTTATTTCTGACCTCACAGAAGGGCGCAGAGGACAGCGTGCAAAGGGCTGGGAGTGCGTTTCGGGGAAACGTGGCAAGGTGGGTGCTTGCTGCCTGCCTCTGGGCATCCTGGAGATGGGGCGCAGGATGAAAAAGCAGGACAGAGTGCTCTGCCTACCACTGCCCCCCCGGCTGGATGCTACACCATGTTACAAACCCCAAGACTGTGGTCAGGAGGAGCAGAGAAACTGTGTGTTTCGGTCCCTTGAAGCACAGAGAACCAGACTGGAGGGGGAAGGAAATGTGGGGCGAGGCTCAGTCTGTGTCGTGAGGGGATGCTGGGCTCACTGCTAGCTCCACGTTTTCCTTTCCTTTCCCTGCTGGTGTGAGAAAATGCACGCTGCATTTGTTCGGCTGCCAGGAGGATGGCAGCTCAAGCACCATCTTGCTAGCTTTGCTGTGTGTCTTTTCCCACAGCATTGCTTTAAATAATGAACGGAGTCATGATCCACCAGCTGGATTAGACAGTATGAACTTATCTGGCTTAAATCCAATGGTGATATATTTGGTCTCATTATTTTATGCACAAATGCCACAAAACAGCACAAGATTTTTTTTTCTCCAAAATACTCTTTTTTCTTTCAGTGCTGACATTTCTCTTTATTTGCATTAAGATTTGCACTGAACAGCCTGTACCAGACCAAATTTGTCGGACGCGCGTGCTTGCACGGCCGGTTTGTTCCAGGAAGTCAGGTGTGGAAGTCCTACGCCCTGCCCCAGGCACGAGCCAGCGAGTGCTCCCCAGCCAGCGGGGCGACCCCTGGCAGAGGGGGCCTGCGGAGCTGAGGGAGGGCAGCCGACGCTCTGCAAAAGCCGGGGGTAGCAAGGGAGCGGAGCTCGGGGACGGGTAAGAAATGCTCTGAGCACTGGATGATGAGAGGGCAGAAGCCTTCGCTGTGGCTACTTCAGCATGCAGCACCTGGTGAAGTGCAAGAACAAATTCACAAAGAGATGCAAGTCACCTGGGACGGTAGTGCCCATCAGCTTCAAAATTACGATTTCGTTATGATAAAAGTGCAAGAAAAGAGCGTGCTGGGCAGGAAGCTTTACCCAGGCATCCTGGCAAGATCACACCGTGTTACAACTCAGTTCAGCCCCCAGGCAATGTATTGGTGCTCTGCTTCCAGAAGCAGTCAGTACGTGCCCTGGGTATTCCATCTGACAATCCAGAGAGAAAGGGAGAGTAGAGAAGCAGAAATCTACAATAATTGAATAAAAGACTTTTTTTTTTTTTTTGCTTTTGCTTTGTGCTTCCTATAGTCTTAGGCCAGTACGTATGATTGTGCTGAGTCTGCTATTTGGAGGAGTTGCTGAAAGGTACAGAGCAAGTTCAGGAGCATCTGGAAAAAACACGAGCAAAACAAATCTGAAAAGCAAAATCAGGCTGTCCCCATTCTGTTTTCTATTAAGCAGAGGAAAGGAAGAGAGTGCTTCGTGTATTCAGCCGTTCAGGTGGGGTGTGCTCAGCACTGCCTGGGTGAGCCCAAGCACCACTCTGCAAATATCGGCAGTCTCTTAGTTTAAGCGAGAGCTCTCAGAGTCTAATTGTAAGTGCTTGTTTTGTGTGTTCCTCAATGAAAGTCATGTAATTAGCAGAAGAACAAGGCCGAGGGTGCTTGGTGTCTCTTCCAGACGTGTCCACCCAACACCACAAAGCACCATGAAGCACCACACAACCACGCTGCAGTAGCTCACCTCTGCGGCCGGAGCCGAGCCTCCTGCCTAACAGCCCACCCCTATGTGGCTGTTTCAGTCCTTTGTATGGATCTAATGATTTAGGGTGAAGCTTAAGAGAGCATTCATTTTTTTTTTCCTAATATTTCAGTTTTTAGCAGACTCTGGGACATTTTGCAGACTCATAAAAATGCCTCCAAGACTGAAGCGCTTTTCTCATGGCAGTAACTGCCATTCCCAGGCACTTTACAGACCGCAGTGACACGTCTGGATCTCATGAATCCACAGCTGAAGCGCTCCCCGCTCCAGGGCAATATGCAGTAACTGTTTGAGTGCCTGCTGTTTAACAACATTATAGGAGAACTCGGGGCAGGAAGCGGATGGTGCCTCTTGTTTGCAGTGTAATCAGGAAGCAGAATTTGGGAAGCTGGAGCACATTTCCATACACACCCCTCGAATACGCTCAGGACGTGGGTGTTTACAAAAGTCCAGCAAAAAGCTCCATTGGATCTGCAGTGGCCACAGGTGGCCAGGACTTTGGCTGCACGTTATTCAAAGACTCTTCAGTAGAAGAAAGGCTAGCATGTTTTCTCCACTGGGACATTTCCTATCCCCCTGGGTCCTGATGTAAGCCACGGGCCATCTGTGTGGTAAGATGGCCCTCTTGATTTCTGTGTTACAGAGACGAGGAACAAGAACTGGATCTCCCAGCTAACAGGGCCTCTCCAGCGCCAACTGCTCAGTGCAATCATACAGGGTGACAGGCAAAGGTTTCAGGAGCGTTTTGAAACTGTCAGATAATCGATACGGAGGCAGAGGAGCAATGGTGGGGTTCACAGCTAAACGGATAAGGTGTCGTGTCACGTTTGACCTATTTCACAGCATCAGCATCATTTCTGCCCCAGTTATCTTTGAAGAGACATCACTGGATCCTGCTGCCGCTGGAGAACAAGAGGTAAACATCACAGTCTTCCACTGAGGTGTTAAATGGGCTCCACCACAGGTTCAATTAGCAAGCCCCAGCATAACTCCTCTGTAATATTTCTGAAGAAAAACTGAAAAAAAAAAAAAATGAATTGTCCACAACAATTGTGCAGGGCAGACTGTCGCCAGTATGCTGGCTGTCACATACCCATAGGTGCACCCAGCCAGCATCCCCTGCACTCAGCTCACTCTCAGACAGGCTCGCCCTGCAGGAGAACAGGGCCAGGATCCATCCGTGAGCTCCCACAGCCACTACAGGCTGATTGCTGATGAATTTGAGGCCCCAGCAACCTGCCAGGCTGGAGCAGGTAGGCAAAGCAGGCAGACTCAATGCCCTACAAGTGCAGCAATCCTAGTTTGCCTTTAAAATGAGTCTGTGCTTCTGGAAAAACAAGGTCATGCTGATCAGCATGGTCCTGCCCCAAAGAGTTTTGCTTGCTCCCAAGCCTCCTGTCCCACCACCTGTGGAAGGTCAGCCCTGTACACCATCGTGTACAACTGGGGAGAAGTGACAAGACTAGGTGATTCCCAGAGGTACCCTGCAAAAGCATTATATGTGTGGTGTAAGGCCATTAGGTCAATGAAGGGGTGGGTAACAAGGAGCTGGTCCAGATGAACCTGGGGAGAAGGCAAAAGCAGCCACAAAGGACACTTCTTCAGGCTGCCCCAGCACCTGATCATGTGGCACCCCAGGACCTGAGTGCCCCCAGTTTTGTATATTTCGGTGCTTGGAAGCACATGGCTAAATGGTTCTTACTCCCGCACAGACCAGCCCTTTTGGCTGAGGTGAAATGCAGACATGTGAAAGAGCAGGACCTCCCCTGATGCTGCACCAAGTGTTTTTCACCAATAGGGTTCCATGCACCAAATAGTTTCCTCCTCAGGAAGTGCTCTTACACTGTGTTTCAAGGATCCCTTGCTGCAGGGCAAAGAAGCAAACCAGGATATTTTGAAACACAGGCAGCAATCTGTAGCTCCGCTTTAACACACAGAACCAGTCCCCTGCATGCCAGGTTGAAACATGAGTGATCTAGCTTGGATCCTTGCCTGGCATTCAGCAATCTCTGCTCTCTACTTTACTGGCCAGGAACAAAGACCTTTCGGCTACACACCACTTCAGCTGTGTGTTAGATTCATAACCAGTGGGGCTGGAAGTGCCTCCAGAGAACTTCCAGTCTATCTCACCAGGAATGGTGAAGATGGCATGAGGGAGCTCCTCCTGGTTTGGGGTCTGTGCTGTCCTCCTGTGCCATCCAGGCAAAGTAGTGCAGATTCAAATTCAGATGCAATTTGTAATGAATTATGGGTGGTTACTGCTGGGCAGGTGAATGCATGGAGCTTGGATCCCTACCTCTGTGCGTCCTGCTCCTGGATGACCTTGGATCTAATGTGCTCCCTTTAGCACTACTTGTTGCTTCTGCAGTGCTCCTTTTGCAGCTGCAGTGCTCATAATACTTCTCTCCTTTATGGCTCCTAGCTAACACTGCACCTGAGCTCCTGTTTGGACTTACCTTTTCTTCCCGGATGTTTTTTTCACAAAGGAACAGAACTGAAAGAACTGAATGTCTTTGAGAACATCACCTTCAGCCAAGCCGGTTGGAAACTTTGGAAGTCATTTGGAGGGAGCTAACAGAGTGATCATCTAGGTTTTGTTTCTAGGCTTGAAAAAAGCCACAGGTTAAAATTTATGGATGCTTCTTTCACACCTATGGTCCCTCTGTCCATTGTCCCTGATTTGGCCAGCTCACGCTCTCACCCTTCCTCTCTCGTCCACGCAGAAGCATGCCAGACACCAAGACCCTCCCAGCGCTGCCCCTCAGCACTAAAACAGCCTCGGCATTCAGACTTCCTCCCCAGCCGCCGTGTGCTCCCAAGGGGGACCATCATCTTGCTGCACAGCTACAAACCAGTTTGAGCTAGTTTTCCAGTTTCCAGTTCCTCTTCCCCAGCTGCTACAACCAGAAAGCCAGACAGGTTTCTCCAGGGTAGGAGCTGACTCCTCCGCGTGCCCCTGGTTTGCTCCTGCCTCCTGCCTCCCGGATCCCCCTCCAACCTGGTGCTATTATCCTAGCATTTTTCTTTTCAGATGTAAGGACAGCATATGTCTGGATCTGCAATTACAAGTTGTATCTTTGTGAATCGCCAAGAAACGAATGCTCCTTGATCCAGCCCATGTGTTGCTTCTCCCCCCCGGTGCCAGAGCATATGATTTAAGCAAGGCACCCAGCCTACCTCTGCAGAGGAGAGCTCTGCTGAAAGTAACACCCGGGCGTGGGAGCTTGGAATAATGCAGTGCTGCTCCCCTTCCTCTCTCTGTGTCGACGCAAGGAACAGGTAGGTCTGGACTGCCACGCTCCCGAGCACGTTTGCCGCTGCAGGGCAGCCCTTCTGGTGGCCTGCTGCCGGTGGCGTGGGCAGAGCCGGGGTGCCGTGGGTGCCGGCTGATGCAGACCAGCACCGTTCTGCCTGGGCGCGCCTGCGCCGGCGGCTTTCCCAGAGCTGCCGCTTACTTTAAGCCACTCACTCTATTATCTTCCAGGGGAGAGTTATTTTCTTTCTTTTTTTTTTTTCCCAGCTGAAGAACATTAATGGCATTAAAATAATAAGGGATTTAGAGCATCCCTGTGTTTATACAGTGACATGCCACAGTGACAGGCTCAACATAAATAGCTAAACACTGAGATAACTAAACACTTAGACTGATGAAAAAAAATACCAACATTTTTCCCATTCCAAATTCTTTAGAGTAATCTCATTTGACCTCCAGCACAAAGCATGCTTTAATGATGCCTGAATAATTACTAGGCAAGGAATTAACTCCCCCAGTGGGTTAACACACTCACTTTCACCCAGAAGACCTGGGCTCAAATCCGGAATAAGTCAAATGGATTTGGTGATCTCATTCCCGTTCCTCCTGGTCCTTTGTTCACATCCCACGATTTGATACAGCCGGCGGCCTTGTGCAGAGAGAGGCCTGGCATTTGGCTAACAGAGACGCTGCAGGTCAGAAGCGGGGCGCGTTAGCAAAAGCCAGGAAGCCCCCTCTGATGCTGGGGTCCTGGCCCCATCCCTTCACAGCCCCAGAAAGAGCCAGAGTCAGGCAGGGAGTGCTTCTGGAGAGCGGCAGCACCATCACGCCACCACCGGGAAGCCAAACACGAGCTGCTGTCAGACACCTTGATGTCGAAAAAAAAAACTATTTTTGACTGCGTAACAGATGCTTGAAGATAACTGCCTCAGTGTGACCAGCTGCAGATTTGTCTCACCAGTTTTAGGAGTGGGAGAGCAAATGGGATTCATGTAACCTGTGGGAGGGCAGAGGGAGGTCTTCACCAGGTGGCTGTGCTGGCAGCATTGTGTGCATCCTATGGAAACCCTGCACCTACAAAACAGGCAACCTGAAGAACAAACATTCTTCTGATGCCTTGTATTTCCTTATACTTGCTGCCGAGGATACTTGGACAATGTGGGAGCCTCCAAGTGGTGTTTCCAAATCCTGATACGAAAAGCTAAATGCCTGGTACCCATACTAGAGCCCACAAATGACATCAGAAAAAGCACAAGTGCTTGGCAGCTACGAAAATTACATCATTTCTGCCTAGAAGCTCTGCTAGAGTTAAACAAATTGAAAAGCTGCTTTGTTTTCTTCTTTTTTTTTTCTTTTTTTTTTTTTATTTAATATCTCCCACTAGGACCATACCCAAAGCACAGTCAGTAACACCACAGACAATTGATGTGGAAATAACTGAGTCAGAATACTCTATTATTTCACCTTTAAAAATGTAGGCATCCAAACTCAAAGGTCAGTGAAGCAAAGAGCATGTTTCCATGCAAATATAACTGCTATTAACAACATGTGGCTAGTGCTCCATCCCAAATCAGACAGAAAGAGAAATGCACTCAAAACTTTTCTGTGAAGCCTCATTCAGAGTGTAAATACACTAGGAATAAATGCTTTTTAAAAGATTAGCGTGGACAAGTTTTAACAAGTCTAACTGTTTTTCTTTTCCTTAAGGTGATGTTGACTGCAGCCTGGAGGCCTGCAGTGTGATGTGAGGACAGCTGCAGACAGCTAAGCAGCGTTTGCTGGGGTCATCCTGCTCACACAAGAGTCCCCAGGAGCTCATGCCCTCATTTAAATAGCGATGGGATGTCATCCCATCTCTTCATGTTCTTGACGAGCATATTAATAAGACGATCTTTTCTGGCACCACAAGGTACTGAAACACTCAGGAAATGGTTCGGGTGCCGGTTAGCAAACTGGGGAGCATTCCCGGCACAGCAGGATGTCCTTCCTGCCCTGACCTCGTTTCACGTGTGAAACATACGGGGCACGTTCGTGCAGACGAATTATGGAGCCCACATGGTGTCTGTGGCTCTGTGGAACCAAAGGGACTTCAGCCCTTCTCCTGCGTAGCGCAGATCCTGCCTGTGAGCTGGGGCTGGGGGCTGGAGCTCCCCGTGAGCTGCACCCTGTGCTGCTGGCTCGGTGCTGTGTGAGGGCTCGGAAAGGCATCTCCAGGTGGGTGCAGAGGCACGGGGGTGAGCTGCCCGTCCCCGTAACGTGTTCCTGCTGGGAAGGATGACGCCGTGGGGAACAGCACGAGCTCAGCCTGGCTTGGCACAGCTCACCATGCACCACCAGACCTCCTGTGTGAGAGGCCAGGGTCAGGAACAAGGAGCTCTTCACAAACATTTCTGCACCACGAGGTCTCTGAGAGGTTGGCCCACGCTCAGCTTTGCGGCTGAGGAAGCCGAGGTGACACAAAACACTCCAAAACCCACAGGCAATGGGGTCCCGTGCAGGACGGCAAGCGGCTCAGCTTTGCTCCCACCCCGTGCCCCCAGGCAGGGCCAGCCGCACTGCCCCAACAGCCCTGCACTTCACACTGTGTGTGCTCTCCCTGTTTGCACACACGGATTTAAAACATCTCCCCCGGTTTCTCCGCAAATTGCCGCATTCAGATGAAGTGGCAGCTGCTGTAATTAAGACACAGTTAATTACATATCCCCTTAATTGCGATGATAGGATTTTGCCAATTTGGTAAATAAGAATTGTGAGGTTTCTTCCGGCAAGTTGAGCCCCCGTGTGGCTCGGGTGCGCCTGGCTTTGTCACCCAGCAAACACAGAGCCCCCATGCTGGGCGATGGCGAAGGCGAGGGCAGGTGCTCTCCTCAGCTTACGGGCGAACCCCCGCCTGTGGAGCCCGGTCCTGCCCTCAGGAACGACTGCAGAAATAACCTTGCAGGCTGCTTTCTGAACGGCGTCTGATCTGCTTCCTTGCTGTGCTGAACTTGTCAGTCGCTCTTCCTCTGCTAAACTGCAAGCCCAGCAAATCCTGGCGCTGCAGAGGTCCCGCTCGGGCGCTTGCTCCTCGGCACCAGCGTCCTGCAGCCCCAGTGCTGTCGGCTGCTTTTCAGGGACAAGTCCTCACCCGTGCCAGGGTGACTGGGCGCACACAGATCTGCCCAAGGGGAGAGAAACCGAAGGCAAAAGGGTTGCAAAATGCAAGGACTGGCTCCAACCTTCACAGCCTGTTTCTGGGCGAGAGCTGAGCCGCGCTCTCCAGCAGCGACCACAGGCTTGGACGTGCTGCGGAGCCAGCGGGGTGCCGAGGTGAGCGAGAGGTAACAGGTACGAGACGTGTGCAGGATTTTTGGAATCGCTTTTCAGTGACTCAGTACGCAGAGCTGCCATCCATGTTAATTAATGAACTGTGGCTGACTGAACAAGTACGCTCGGGATGTTCTCTCACAAACAAAAACAGCAGCACGAAAAATCATCTAATTAGAGAAGATAACCTGCGATCACCTTAGGCTTAATCATTAGTTATGAATAAGTCGTGATTAGTGCAAAATTAATGAAAACGCTGTTTGTATTTGCCTTCCGACCCCTTCTCCAACGGGCAAACCCAACCTTTCTCCTGAGGAGAAGTGGGGAACATGGGGCTGAGGCCTCACTATGGCCCCGACGTGGGCCCAGCCCCACGCATGGCGCTCCCCTGGGGCACCACCGCTGCTGTTTGGGGCCTGCCCTGAGCCATGTCCACCTGCCCCGCCGGCAGGGCCCTCCTCACCCCCTCGTCACCTGGCTCGTCCCCTGCCAGTCCAGCGAGGGGAGCAGGGCTGGCACACGGCTCAGCAGTCACGAGGTGAAGATCAGGGTGTTTTCTTCAGGCATTAGCAAGCCACTGGTATCAGCTCAAACGGCAACACGTTGTGGCTTGCAGGGTGCCTTCACAAGCAAGCAAGGAATGTGGTCTAGATAGACCTGCGCTGGGGTAGGTACAGAGTGGGACAAGGGAAAAAAATCGCGCCCTGGAAAGTGATTCACCATCAAAACAGCAAAATGCATTCAGTGAGCAGGCCCTGCTTCCATACAGCTCACACTCATTGTTACTGAAGTCAGCAATAGCAGAGAGAATACACTTAGTGAAGTGCAGGTGTTGCAAAGCTGAGAGGAACTGCAAGGACTCTAGAGAACAGGATAATAGTTCAAAATGACTTCAACAAATTAAAGAAATGGTCTGAGAAAAATAGGCTGCAATGCAGCAAGGCTGTGGGCAAGACTCTACATGTAAGCAAAAATAAAGTATCGACAGAGCAAATGCAAAATGCAATGAAATATAAATCAGCAAAGCAATGCCATTGGAAAGATGGAAAACATAGTACTGGAATCCATAACTAGATTTCTTGATGCAAGATACGTGATGTCATCCATCCCTTCTACTCAGCATTGCAAGCATCAGCGAACAAACTGTGACTGTTTTCAGGTCCCAACTCCCTAGTGACAGAGAAAAAACGAGAGAGAGTCGCAAACAGCCTCAGAGATCTCTAAAAATGACCTCCAAGCAAATTAGGAGAGAATTGGGATTGATCCATCTGAGGAAAGAACAGCTGGGACTTAGCAAATATCTGAAACATCACTGCGGCGAAAGGGGGAGTAATCTGTCCTCCATGTCCATAGCAAACAGCACCAAACAACAAGCTTAAAATGGCAGCAGGAAGGATCTGAGTAAATAGCAGGGGAAATGTTCTAATGGTGGAACAGCAGAGCAGATCCTCTGGGAGGTTGTAATGTCTCATGGCAGGAGGTTAGACAAGTACCTGCCCGGACCAGCGAAGGCAGAGCCCCCCTCCCATCCCAGTCCCCCACTGACCAGAGGGCCCCTCATGGTCCTCCCTGGTTCCAAGGGTCTGTGTCTCCGGAGGCAAACAAAGCTCTTCCTTCTTCCCTGCCCTACCTGAGGTCCTCCCATTTCACTACTGAGATGCAGGTTGTAGCTCACATGACAGAAGGGTGTGGAAGAAAAATCCCGACTCAAATTGCACCTACACTTCTAGTTCCAGAAAGATTAAATAAAGCTTTACCTTCTGTCTACAGCAAGTAAGATGCACTGCAGACTACGTCCAATAAATGTCAGAAAAAGGTTTATCCCATAAAGATCCAGTCCTGAACTCCTTGCTCCTTGTGTCAGACCTTTTTTGTTTTCTCATCCTTTGAATTTCTTCTTTAAATCTCACTGTTGGGAGGTGCTCCTACGCTCAGACCTAGGAGCAACGTGAGGACCGTGCAGCTTAAGGACCAGGAGACACGACCGCCCAGTTCACCAAAGTCCCGCAGCACGCAGGATGGTGGGTTGGGAGTATAGGGGCACAAGTTTCCACATGGTTTGCTGGCAGATTAGACTTTCCTCTCCCCTGCCCAGCTCCCAGTCTCTTTAGACCCTCATCTTCAGTATGACACCAGTCCTTCATTTTATCGTGCACATAGTCAACTGCATTCCTGCTAGTGAACTGGCTCTATCTAGCAGCATCAAAAGCACATCTGCAAGGCTAACTAACACTGCCAGGACTGATCTCTTTGCCCGCGGCTGGGCAGGACTCCCCGTCCAGCGCCTGAAGGAAAGGAGGAAACATCACAAAGCCAGGCATGGTGAGGAAAAGGGCTTTGTTGCATCAGCTTCTCACGGGGAAGGAGCCCGGGCAGGCAGCCCCGCTGCTCTGCCTGCAAGCTTCGCGTTGCCTAATCTCCCCTCTGTGATTCATCTCATCCATAGACTCACGGTGCGTGAACTTGGGAAGGAAAACTCGCTTTATAGCCTCGATCTTCACCCAATCTGTAAACAGAAATACCACTTGGTAAAATAAACTTTACTGGGATGGACTTTCTCGATTCTGAAAAGCAGAATGGATTTCATCCTGAAAAAAGGGATCGCATCCTTCAGTGTGCTGTCAGATAAGTTTCAAAAACAGGATCAGGGCATTTTTAAATGGCTGCTTATTATTTAACATGAGCAGGTAGGTTACAGATGGTCTTGCAGTTTTAATTGTATGGCTTTGGCATTTGGATGTACTACTTTCCCTTGTCTGTCACAGACTTCCTGCGGGCCCCTACATGAATCACTTAACCTGTCTTAGGTTCTCTCCTTCCTACTGTGCTTTACGTGCCTTGTCTGTTCAGACCACAGCCACGTTGTTCACAGCATGCTGAGTTTTTTAATACACCAGGTCTCAAAAGCTTCCGAGACTTGTAACAGAAGTTTTACATGCAAAGTTACAAAAGAAAGCTGCAACCTAGGCCCTCACATGGCAAATATTAAAAATACTCCTGGCTGTATCCAGGATGGAGGACAACTTTTGAGATGAGAGCCTTTAAAGTATACACTAAGAGACAGCGAAGCTGAGGTTTTGAAGGAAGACTGTCAATTCTGTGGTACACAGTCACTATCACTGGCACTATGTAAGGTAACCGGGTTGGCAACCTGAGTAAATAATTCGTGCTGAAGGAAGGAAGGTGCAACTTCCCTGATTTCCCGAAGACAAGCATGTGAGCAATGCTTCCTACTAAAGTCACGCTAAGGGTAAAACAGGAGAAGAATAATCACCCACGGGGAGGAGCTGGGGAAAGGAGAGGAATCTCTGTTGGTGCTGCTGACTATGATGAGGACAACAGTTGTGCAGAACTGGCTGACAGGGATATGGAAATGTTGGTAAATATAACAGTGATTCTCAACAGCTCATATTGTGTGTGAGTGTTGGAGTTGTCACTTTTGTATGTTGTATAGCTACATTTTCCAAGATTGACTGAAATTATCTAAAGCATGAAAATACATTCTTTTGTAGACTGATTTGGATAAGGGGTTTTTACATAGTGCTCTACAACTAAGTGGAAGATGCACTGCTCTTAGTTTTAGAAAAATATCAAACTGTGGACATATTCAAGGAGTTTCTTAAGACAGCAGTGCCATAATAGTATTCAAAACAATAGTCTGTGAGTAAGATCTCTGCTGAGAACAGATTTTAACATCAAACTCCTCAAGCTACAATATTAATTCACGCTCCAGTGAAGTAGTTGCCATGGAGTGGCCAAAACATAATTCACTGACTGATGGGCAACAAAATACAGAAAACATCTACTTTGTTTTCCAAATACTGGTGAGTCACTGTTTTATACATAACAGCCAAATTTCTTTCCTCAGGAGGTAGCACAAAATTACTACTTAATTGTGACAAATGAGTAGACCATCAGACCCACTGATATAATGAATCAGTCTGCAAAGAAATTTTGCTTTGAGTCACAGAGCAGCACTGTTGTCCTGAATTGTAAAGCACTGTTTAAATAAGTTAACTAGTTCCTGCATTTATTTCTATTTTAAGACCTGCTACTAACATTGTGCAACTCATTCTATGAGCTCCTGTACCTCTGCAAAAATGCAGCATTTTGTAGAACTTTACTTTTACACACATATACCAGTTCTTTTCTTCCTCTAATCATTTCCTGAGGAATTCCTAATAGGTTTGTTATTCCATAGAAGCTTTGAGTACCAAAATAGAGATTAATACATTCAGCCATGTAAACAAGTCATTTTAGCTCTATGGGTAGCTCCTTAACAAACAAACAACAGTAACATTTTACATCATTGTTTGTAGGAACTTGTCATGTCGTACTCTGCAAACAAACTAAGGGAGTTTGTAGATCCTGCACCGATCTTGCCACCAGGGTAAGGTTCCTGAACCACACAGCACACAAGAAGGGTACTTTCTGTAAAGAAGTGCATTCATCTGCACAAACTCAGATTTTTTCAAAAGATGCAAGATTGTACCTTGTTATCAAAGTCATTCCCTTGTTTGCTAGTAAGCTCTGTACTGGGACAAAAATATTTCTTTGTTTTTTCATAACTGCCACATAAAAAACTCCTTTTCCACAGAATGGGGGGGATCCTGCTCGCTGGCCTCCTGCTCATACCATCGCTCTCTTCTGTTTGCTTGCTTTATCAGCTTAGTTGTTCGCCCTGGAAAGGATGCCTGTGGATTCTATCCTGGGCAACTAGGACGGGTCCACCAGGCACACACATCCAGAGGAGCTCCAGGGTAAGCTGGCGTGTCAAAGTAAAGCCATAGGAACTTTGGAATAAGCCCTTCCCGTTTATGCCTATTATGGGCAACATCACAACAACTCCTAATGATTTTTTATGACTTTGGCCTAAAAGAGGAACAAGAGAATCCAGGCAGAGTAAACTGAAATTACATCCAAAGGGTTTGGGCCATACGAGGAGTGCTGCATGTCCTGAATTTATTATGTATCTGAGAATCCAGGATAGAAATTGTTTTTTTTCTCCCATAAAAATTCATTGTATTACACATCGACTTCAAAACGTGTACATGTATCTTTTTTTTTTTTTTAAGTGTTGTAGGCTATTTTAGTTCAGAAGTCAAGGCTTTAAGAATTCTAGTAATATTAAACTAATCCAGTTAGTTCCTTGACTGCAAGATGCACAACCCTTATTGTGCTAATTACAAGTCAGATGGAGCTAGCAGAACAATACTGAATTATTAAGGTCTTACTGTACATTCTCAGGCTGTTAATATCTATTAGATTACAGCTGCATTATCCTGAGTGCTCATTTCAGCAGGAGATTAGAAAGCACATTTATAATGCTGGCTACCCTTTGGGTGGATCATGGTATTTACATACCATATGTCAGCATGAGATTACAGAATGATTTATGTTTTTTGCCTAGACCTTTCAGTAAACTGCAGCCAGCTCCAGTAAACTATGAAGCTGAAACTCCATTTCAACCTGACTTTGACAACGCAGCTCTCAGGAAGTATGTTCATTTTCAAAAAATAGTGAGAAAGCTCACCAGTGACTGGTACAATCAAACTTCATACAAAGCAGCATTTGATTTGCCGTATCTCACTACAGGTAAGTAATCCATGCTGTGCTGCACACACTACTGTTTTTCTTGGCAAGAGGGGCATAAAAGATGAACAAGGGAGGTTCGCTCTGCTGTAAACGTTAACCAACTTTGCATTGAGAAAAAAGTGAATAGCCTTGTCTCACTTTTTCCCAAAAGAGAGCTGCCACCTGTCCCCCAAAGCCATACTCTCCACTACCAACACTCAAGCATCCCAGTTCCCTCTGTAATATGCAGAAGACAACCGATGGATGAGAACAAGGCAAGCTATTGATACTTGTGCAGTTTGTTATCTAAAAATGGCTAGTCAAACATGCTGTACATAGTGCCAGTATATAGAAAGAGCTAAAGTCTAAGTACCTGGATGTATGAACAAATTGATTCATCGCTGAAAAAATTAAGAGTAACATAAGAAAACACACTGGTTTAATACATTCGATTTAATAGTTCTAAAGAGGCAGCGAAGAGCATTAGGATTTAACTGAACATCATCTGTTCAAAGTTGTATGGAAAACCTTTGAATATGTACTTATTGCAAGGTATTTAAAGATGATATGTCGAAAGTAAGCTCATTAGGTACAATTACAGTTGTAACACTCAGACCAACAAAGAATGGTATAAAATTCTAAGTACCTGAAAACAATGCATCATCCTTGTGTGTACGCATGTATGCACAGCAATGTACCTTAAGCAGGTAAAACTGTTATGCATCAAAAGAAATATGCTTGATTAGTATACCACTGGGTTTATTAAGATTCACTAGAGACTAGGAGCTGTATGGGTGGGAGAAAACTCAACAGACTGAGTTATCCCTCACCTTCATTCCCAGTCATTTTGCCTTTTACTTTTTCTAAACCAGCTAAGCCTTCGATTGTTTCATTAAGGGAGCTGGTTGTGACAGCAACAGGAAACTACAATCTTCTATTAGAAAGTAGATTTCCAGGACGATGATAGACAAAAGCAGCTGTCATGCATTACATCACCATGTCTGTCTCCCACTTTATCTGAAGGGTTTGTCCATTAGCTGCATGCCAAAACCCAATTACACATGGAATACAAATAGAAAGGCTAAGCAGAAATGTCCCTCACTTCCTCTCCCATTAGGTTAATAAAGCAGACTCACTAAACCATAGGGACATAAGGGCTACTAAATGCTGCAGTACAGCACAAGCCTCGGAGTATCAACCATGTAAACATTTTAGTGGAAGCAAGAATGGTATGAGATCAGAATACCTTTCCTGTCATCAGCCTTGTCAGGTCTACCAGGAATCTGTGCCTCTCCTGAAAACATCCCAATAGCAGAAGGGGCGTTTGGTAGAGAATCAGTTTCAACTACGATCCTATGCTACTATCCTATCCCCTTACACACTAGCAACAGAAGAGACTTCAGAGAGGAAAGGAGTATACAGGAAGGGCCTGAAAAATATAGACATTTTTTTCAGTGACAAGCACAAGAAATACAGAGGTTTTGTCTTTTATTACAGCTTACTAATGTAGCCTGTGACAGACAACTGCGAGCTTCTTGCTAATGACTGCAGCAATTCCTTTGAGGCCAAGGGGCTCTTGACTTAATGAATGGGAGGTGTTGGGGGGAAGCAAAACAGTGTATTTTGGCTTGAGAAGAAACTATAAGAGCCTTCAAAGCCACTTAACTTTGCCACCAGTAAACACACTGCTGTTGGTATAACATTGGGCTGTTCTTCTTTTCTTTTTTTCTTTCTCCTTGCTTCCGTTGTTGAACGCAACATGGTTTTAAGAGCAAATCATACAGTGCTTGAAAATCTTCTTAACTTCTAGCAGTTGTTTCCACAGCATTCAGGTTGGTAATTAGACATACATCCCAGCTTGACCAAAAGACCTATTTCCCCACATGTGCAAATAAAAGAAGGGGTAGAAAAGTAGCATTGAAAAAAGAAAGGGGGAAAAAAAAAAAAAAGCAAAAATTAGATGGGCTTTTGACACCAGGAAAGTGGCTGTGCAACAATCCAACAATTCGATCATACACAAAGCTTACGCA
Source organism: Anseranas semipalmata (assembly GCA_013399115.1). Taxonomy (NCBI): domain Eukaryota; kingdom Metazoa; phylum Chordata; class Aves; order Anseriformes; family Anseranatidae; genus Anseranas; species Anseranas semipalmata. Next base: position 135,119 of record VXAA01000816.1, on the reverse strand, counting down.
AAACTGGCATTCAGAGACAACCTAATAAGCTTTACAGATAACAAGTTTAACCACCCAAAATTTAAAGAGAAAAATTCTTTGTTTCAGGTCATGAGAATAAATACACACCAACAACAGATCCTGGACCACATACTACCTGGACAAGTACTGGTCAGAGCATGTTTTCTGCTTTCCAGGCCTGCATTTGAGTGGAAGAATGAAAGAAAAATCTCAGCTGAACTTAGAAGAGGGCAAAGGAGTATAAATCACTCTTGCATACAAGATAATTGTTTTGTTTCTTTAACTGCACAAATACTCATTATCATTTTAGGCCATACTATTTTTCTTAGAAACCCTGTTGCATCTGGGAATATGAATTCCTCAACTAAAAAACAAGGGTAGTTTGTACAGTGGAGTTTCAACAGTGGGAAAACTGAAACAGGCCTTGAACTGCTTACCAGAAGTAAGAGAGAGGCACATAGTAAGCCCTCTTTTATTTACTCACTGCAGAAGCAAAGCATTCCCTCATTTTACTCACTCCTTGAGCCAACGATGCCCCCATTCCTTGGCTGGTAGTTTCATTGACAGCTCCTCCTACAGCTATATAGAAGACAAGAACACTTTGTAATTATTATCTATTGTTCACACTTCATGATTTATTCCTTCTATTGCCTAGAATATACTGTTTTTTTTAACCTTCTAAAGAAACTTTGTAAATTATGCATAACACAGTCATACCCCTCTCTCTCATCACAGGTTTTTATGATTTGGCTTAGCTAGGGACAGATGGGATGGTTCTCTCCTGGACTGTGAGACTGAGAGCAAAACTAGGTGCCCATCCTCTCCTCACCCCTTCCAGGAAAAAAAAAAAAAAAACCTGAGCATGAAGTTGTTGGTTTTTTTGTTTGTTTGTTTTTACTACTGAGAACAATAATCTTTGCACGCAATGCTAATACAAAGGTCTCTCAACATATTTTCCAATTTTCCAGCATTCTGTTATCCTCCTCTTCCCACATAATGCCAGTAAAATTCACACCTTGCTGTATTGGGTTTATGTGGCAAGGGTTTGGTAGCAAGGGGGCTGCAGGGGTGGCCTCTGTGAGCAGAGCCCAGCAGTTGCCCCATGTCAGGGCAGAGCCAGCTCCAGCCGGCTCCAAAAGGGNGCAGGCCGTCCCCCTGCAGCCCATGGGTACCCCACGGAGCAGATCTCCACGCTGCAGCCATGGAGGAGCCCACATGGAGCAGGTGGATGTGGCCTGAAGGAGGCTGCGGCCCATGGGAGCCCCCGCGGGAGCAGGCCCCGGGCTGGAGCTGCAGCCTGTGGAGAGGAGCCCACGCAGGAGCAGGGGATCCAGCGGGAGCTGCTGCCCATGTTGGACCCATGCTGGAGCAGTCCACTCCTGAAGGATGGACCCCGTGGTATGGACCCATATGGGAGCAGTTCTGGAAGAGCTGCAGCCTGTGGGCAGCCCACGCAGGATCAGTTCAGGAAGGACGGCATCCCGTGGGAGGGACCCCACGTGGAGCAGGGGCAGAGAGTGACCGTGAAGGAGCGGCAGAGACGCAGCGTTAGGGACTGACCACAGCCCCCATTCCCCCTTCCCCTGCACCGCTCGGGGGGAGGAGGTAGGAGAGGGTGGATGGGGGAAGGTGTTTTAGTTTGCTTGTAGTTTCTTACTTATCACTAGCGGACTAGAACAGTAATAAATTATATTAATCTCCCTATGCTGAGTCTCTTTTGCCTGTGACAGTAATTGATGGGTGATCTCCCTGTCCTTATCTCAACCCTTGAGCCCTTTCCATCGTATTTTCTCCCCCTTTTTCTTTGAGGAGGGGGAGTGAGAGAGCAGTAGGGTTCAGCTGCCCAGCAGGGTAAAACCACCACACCTGCTAACTGTTCTGTCACGTGCAAACAATTTAACAGGAAAATGCTCCCTAAATATCAGTAATTTTGCCCTTCAACTCTCCCGTTCCTCCCCTTGTGATAAAGAATTCTATTTGATGTCAATTGAGAACATAAGCATTGTGCTGAACAGCTTGGAAGCAGCATTAATCCAATAAATCTATCCAATTTCAGGCAACATGTGGTTATCTAAGACATAACATGGAAGGTCTGATAGCTTTTATTTTATATTAAAAGTTTCTTACATTCACCTGCATAGCTGAAATCTACTGAACTGCCCTGCCTCACCCTAACACAAACTTGTTTTTAGGAAAAGTTTTATTTAGAGTGAAAAGGAAGCACGATTACCACAGTATAATGCATAGAAACAAAGTCATTGTCAGAAAATCTGGAATAGGAACATTTAACTATGGGTTTTTGCCAAAAGAAATCAGATTCTTTGTATTATATCATAATAGTTATAGATGAAAATCATTCTAGAATGTTTTACAACACTAATAAGCCAAAATATGTCAATGTTGTAAGGCGAATACTTATTTTCCCTACATCTAAGGCAAATACATGGAATGTTTGTAATGTTATTTCTAAAGCATCTTCAATTCAGAATTACAAAATTGTGCTTTGTTAGCTCTCAAGAGCAAGATCTTCTATTGGTTATGTAGAAAGGAATTTAAAATGGCATCAAAATGTTAAGACTTCTCACCAAATATAACCTCAGTTTGCTGAAACTATAACAGCTTAACTATAACTATGCAACAGTTTGCTGAAATATGCACTTTGGAAGTAGAGAAGTGCAGGGATTTTAAAATTAAAAAAAAAAGTAACATTCTAAAACATTTAACTCAAAATCAAAACTGTTCTTTAATAGTCGCAAATGAACTTCTTACAATATCAATGTTCTAACTTTCCGGGCACACTTTCTGGTAAACACTTGAGTGTCCTCTGTGAGTTACAAAGAGCAAGTTCTCTGTGCTATACAGCTAAAAAAAACCTGGACATTCTTAACAACTTGGCATCACACCTTTTTTAAAAAACAGATCACACAATAATTTAGACAGCATTTATAGCATTACAAAATCAGAATCCCTCTCTTTAATCACTCACAAGAGCAGCCATAAAGAATACAACAGCTTTAGGAATACAAATAATGAGGATGTAAAACTATCTGTGCAAAACTGCATTATTTTTACTGTCTAAAATTTCAGGGAAGTAACACCGCCAAAAGCAGAGAGAGGATAACAAAAGACAAACAGTCATGAAAGTAATGATACCTTAGATTTTCAAACAGGAATTACATTACGAAATATTAGGTATAGAAAAAAAAAAAAATCTGATGGCACCTTGAACAACAAATGACAACAAATGTCCTGGAATTCGCAGCTGAATAAGAACAGACACAGGTTCGTGTTAAAGTCTCTTTCAGGAGTAGCAATTGATTTAGGGGTATCAACTCTAGCATTTCTTTCCATGCAAAAAAAATCTATCTTTCCAACATCTTTGCTTTGCAGGCTACTAATGCATTTAAGAATGAGCAGTCTTTTGAGGAGTGTGCTTTCTTCCATGCATCTGAAATCTTTAAAACAGCTGGATCATTGATTCCCTGGATTTCCCTACTCCAATCCATTTAACTGCAGGAGAGAAAAGCAAACTTTTATTATAAGTAATACAAAGCAAGATCAGATTGTACCTTAAGATAAGATACAAACTTAAGATCTTAAGCACTTAAGAAGATAAATACTATAGCCTATGAAGAAAAATATTATACTATTAGTAGGTTAAGAAATGGTATTTATGTCTATTGTTCTTAAGGTAAGAATGCACTGCTAACTTAGAAAAGCAAGAACAGTCTTCAGGCTCCCATAATAAATAAATACGTTTTCCAGATCATAGGAAAAAAGACACATAGAAACTGACAAAAGTAAAGACCTGCCTTTTCCCAGCTTTGGATGGAATTGCAAGATCATCTTTATTAGGAAGCCTAACAGCAATGAACAACTGTTGGCTTAGGACCTTTTACTATATTTAATATCACATTAGTATACCAGTGGTCCCACTGACTATAATGGCAGCAGAACTAAAACTCTACTCTATCCAATCTGAAAAACAATTTCTTAAGCAATTTCTAAAAGTCTCAGTTGAATAAGAACTACAGTGTAAGCAAAGGAAAGGATGCATATTAAAACAATTCAACAGCCAAACAGATAAATAAAACAAGTAAAACGGTAATTACAGGTATCACCAGGTACCTCAGAATAACCACAGTTACAAACTGAGTTTTGATATTTTGAATGTTCATTCAGGCAGAGTGCATGAGAGAGAAGTTTCATGGAGCTGGAAAAAAAAAAAAATCTACTTTACTTACCAGGAACACCTAACTCCATTTCTATAAAGCAAACATAGTTTTTTGCATTTACAGGCAGCTCATCGAATGTCCTTGCATTTGATATGTCTGTATCCCATCCTGGGAGTGTCTCATACTGAACCTCTACTTTATTTAAGACTTCCTGGTTGGCTGAAAAGCAAACAGAAACAAGAGATGTCCACACAGTTTATATATTTTCTACCACTGAACACATACCTTTAAGCTTTTTATTTTTTTCTTATATGAAGAGATTTTCTCAGAAGACAATACCAGTACCAAAGGTGCTAATGTGTACCTTTTTTTCTTAATATAAGTGGAGAAAACAAACCCAAGCAATTATCAGGATTTAGACTTTAGGAATTCTGGTACTCGCAGTCACACACATATTTTGCTTAAACCACAACCAGTACTCTTCAGGAAATTTAATTCTTCAAAATGTTGATTCATAGAACTGTACAAATACCAAGATCCAACTCTCCCTTCATGAAGGACTTTGGATGATGTGAAAGCAAAATTATGTACCAGCTTGTAAATACTAGACAGTTAAAATGTATTTTAAAATTGCATAGGAGTGTACTTATTAAATAAACATAGTCATAACATGTACTGTTTATACATAACATAATTCTCATGCTCACAGAGCCTTTGCCCCAAAACTCTACAACAGACACTTGTTTGTCTGCAGCCAGCTAAGCTCTAAAGGGCCTTCGTTTTAGAACACTGGAAGGAAGGCAGTTTGCCAACACAGTATACAACATTATCAGTGCTCTTTCTACAGCAGAGCCTGAACATTTATCTTGATCAGACATAGAATGGTCTGTTCTTGGATACCATCCTACGTTAAAGACAGCTTTTCAGTGTCTGCCATGACAATCAACAGTGCAGGGAACAGAATTTGTCTACCAGGTTAGCTCTGTAGACCTGAAGGTGGAGTCACGCATGATGTATGAACAGTAACTGTTCCAATTACTTCTCAGAATAGAAGCAATGACGATTCCATTTTGCCCTTCATTTAATATCTTGCTATAATGATGTCCATCAACTTTGAATCCTGTGATGATCTCAAAGCACTGGAAAAACATGTTGTTCTGGAATCAAATCATTCCTTAATTTTCTGAACATTAGTTGTGGAAAGACATTGGGCAGCAAACAAAAGCCCTAAACCCAAAGACAGTAAAAATATACTAACAAAAAATGGAGGCTACCGGGCATTCTTGCCTTCCTGAAGAAGACAGTGTTCTACCAAAGGCACTGTAATTAATGTTAAGTAGGCTTCGTGTCTCAGATACCTGATCAAGTCACTCCTGCAAAGACAGCCAGTCAATCTGGGAAGGTGTCTGAGGTACAAAAGGCACAATAAAGGTACAAACACAGAATCAGAGCTAATTCTCCCCAGTGTGTGTGTACCCAACAAACCCAGGGTCAGCATATTGAATAATTTGTCCCGGTGCAGGTAAGAGCTCAACAACAGCGATGTCGTCGGTACAGCCTTTATGAACTAAGAATTTTTAGTAAGGGTGGAAGAGGGCTATGCTCTATTGACTTCAAAGCCTACAACACTGAAGAAATGCACAATTTTTGGACCAAGCTGTTCACAGGTTAAGGCAAATGATTCTGAATCAATACTTGCTGTAATCTGGTTAGCCTTGACAAGCAGGCAGGAACATTAAGGATGTTGGGTTGTAGAGGCCAAGGACAAGCACTTTCTTTTATGTCACCAGTAGTAACAGCTGAGCTGCTGTCTGCTGTCCATGTAAATCGTAAAATAGCTATATTCAAAGTGCAAAAACACGAACTAATTTCCAGGCATTGCAGATGTCCAGAATAAGATATCAGCCTTCCTCTTTCTGAAGAACAAAAAGTGACTGAACACCTAATCTTGAAAGTCTACAGGCAGTTCAGTTTTACTTTGAAGCCTCTCTGATGAAGTTAACTGGGAGAAAGCTGAAAGCAGTTAGAACCGGAAAGTCTAATCTTGCCTACAGTCTTCCATTACTCTTAGTTCAATTCCTTACTTCCCCAAAGGAAAGGAAGGAAAAAACAGGATAAATTTATTGATGTTTCACGTGATTCTCTCATCTTGCTCCAGCAGGTGTAGTAACAGAAGATGCGTGGTAAAGATAAGCCATAAACTGAGCTCCGTGTAGGAACAGATATGGTAGCCATCTAGATTTCTCTCAGCTCTTCCCTGAAGGGATTTATCTTTCAGGCTCTCTGGAACATTTCTTATTAACAGCTGAATTAGATAACAGAGAGAGCAGATATACTGACATCTGGTAGTCTGGTACTAGAATTGAGACACAGAGAGAGAGAGAGAGAGAGAGAGAGAGAGAGAGAGAGGTGATATTACTTCCAACTAAAAAAGAATAGCTGAGATCTGGGAGATCTCCGCTTAAAAGATCCTTCAGTGATTTCCAAAAACTGAACATACAGTCACACAGGTCAGACCAAAGGTCCATCTAGCACAGTGTCCTGGCTCTGTAATCAACAGGAAAAGAGCACAAGAAAAAACAGCAAGCATGAAGTAAAGTTGCTCAGAAATACTCTCCCAATCTTCTAAGAATCTGTGGTTTCAAAGTCTCCTGAGCAAGAGCTTGTATCTGTGCTGAAATCAACTGATACCTGAGCTTGTACAGGAGGCATAAGCAGGACTAGACTGTGGCTTTCACATTCCTTTTAATCTGTATCATCTTAGAGCTGGTAAGGACTTCTGTCCTTCTTCCATAAACTCATGGGATCGAACAGAAATGGCAGGGAGGTACTGACCAGATCCACAGCAAAAGACTAGAGCCTCAGTGATACCAGCAGGGGTGAGCTGTAAATTTACAAGACATTTATTTATTTAGCTCTTTCTTAACAGGAGATTATGAAGTGTCCACAGAAATCTAAGCTGAAAAACTGAGCAAGATTCCTATGATTCTCAGATCCAGCTGGAAAAAGGAACAATGTATGAAATATGGCGTGATTTTCCTGAAATGCTGAGTATTACGTGTGCTTCTAACTTAGAGACAGTCATTTCACAAGAAGGCTAAGTCAATAACATCTCCAAGAAAGTGGGAGGTAAGGAAGGAACAGAGAGAGAAATACCCTGCTAGTGAAAGATTCCCAGACTAGAATTCTTGTAATTAAATTCAAACTGGTAAAGTGGCAAGTTAAAAAATAAACCCCTCTCTAAAAGCCTGTAAAACAAAGGGGGAAAAAAGTTACCATTTGCTTTTTTATGACAGGGGCAGGGATAACAAGTAACCTGCAGCGTATGTGCTGAAAACACAGCCAAACGTTGAGGAGCATAGCAAGGAGAGATGGGGAACACGGAGGCACTGTGAGAGACAGCATCTTCCAGTTTAATGGAAGATCAGCTCAATCTCCTTCCTGACATTTATGGAAGACAACGTATCAACAGCAAAGACAACAGCTTCTACTACATTTCTACCTGAATTCTTAACAATTCAGTTAAAAAATAAAAATACTATCAGGTAGATGAGCCATGTTGTGCTGCAATGACCAAACGTCAGCTTCCTGTTACCTGGGCATATGCAGGGAGCAAAGTCTGCCCACATGAGCCTTAACAAGATTCTGGTCCCATGTGGGACACAATGAGTGGAAAAGAGAAAAATAAATCACTCAGGTAAGTCTTAGTACTGGAAAGCATGGCAACCTATTTATGTCATCTTTAATGATGGACTGCCAGAGGATGTCTTCCTGGCCTGAGCATAAAACAGTTCAAATAACCCTCAGGTTAGACGACAGGGCTACAGATGAAGTACTTACAGAGTAGTCCTCATTTCAAACATGTATTGTCCATTATGTTCAAAGGCTAAAGTATACAAAGGTCCTTAATATTTTGAAAAGTGTATCAAACAACCAATATCTGAGTTTTAAAAGTGGAAAAGCATTCCCTGGTTTAGTGCAAGAGGAGCGCTAAACTTCCTGAATAAAAGTGCATGCCATGTTACTCAATATGCATTCACACTGTAGCTGGCGCTTTTGCTTGAAGATACTGGAGGGCAAATCAATTAGAGAATTTTCCCAAGCACATGAAAAAAGAGAATTACAAGTTTCCCCAACAGACATGCTAATTCCAAGGACTACTGACAGATCATAACTTACATCTTTATATATAATTATGTATACATCTGCATACTGCATAAATCCCGTTGTGAGCTGTATTTGATTACTGCATTTGATCTCCTCACCCACAAAAATATTCTCTGCTGATGCTATCATATAAAACATTATAACCTCTGACCAGCCTCAAACCCTGAGGTAGCAAGTGGAATGAAACCGTGTCTATGGGCACATCAGAAAATCAGAAAGCCCAATCCTTAGTACTGGTTGATGTTGTTCTTTTTTTCCTGGAGTATCACTACAACATACTGAAAAAGATGCGTTACCCATGAAAACAGTATTTTGAAGATTTTAACTGCCAGATATATTTTTGACCACTGTCCTCCTCGGAGAGGAGCTATAGTTTCCATCACACTAAGCTGATATATGTTGGTCCTGCATTAAAAGATACAGTCTTCCTTTCTCCTCAAACAACTGCTCATTTCCTCCCCGCACCTTCTCCTCATCTTTTCCATTGTGCAGGTGTGCCTGGTGTTTGGCTGCTCTGTGAGCCGTTAAAGGGAACTGAATTGTTAGAAAAATAACACACACGCAGAAAAACCTGGCTTTTCAAGTGTATCGGTTCCCTCATCTGGTTCACTGCACTCCTAAATAAAGACTTGGCCTGCCAGAAGAGGAGATGAATAGAGCAGTGGGAATAAGACACTGGGTTTAGAGTGCAAAACAAGAGCTTCAGATTTAGCTTGAAGGTCATGCAGGCTGTACTAAAGGAAAGGGATAAAGCAGATAATAACATTTACATTTAAAGAGTCGATTAGATAGCATTTTGCACCTTTCTAGTAGACAAATGACACTGCGGGTACAGGTACAGGTGTGGCACAGAGTGCATCTAAGAAGACATTAATGACTTGGTACTGAAGTGACAAATTCCTGCCATACATTTTACAAGAAAAAGTCAAATGCATTTAAGTATTACACTTCACCAAAATCTAAAATTGTTAAACAAGTAGCCTTACCAGGAAAATGAGGTATGATTTCACCATCTAGTTTGTATGCAACACCAACTTTGATTTCTGGAAATACATCCAAGATATCCAATTTGGTAAGAGCCAATCTATAAAAAAACATTATTCTGTTTAAACATGTTTTTAACAACTCTCAACTTTCATCACATTTTAAAGATACAGGAAAAAAATTATTCCTGTATTTTGCATACATTACAATTAATATAACACTACTCCATTTATTATGTGTGACTTTTTTTCTCCCCCCCCCTTTTTTTTTTAAACTTAAACAACCTTTTTGTTGTGTACATAGAGCTAGTACTAGAAAATGGTGAACTCAAATAACAGGTATTCTTTGATTAAAATAATTGGTCTATAGTTTTAAGTGGTAGAATTTTAATTGGTCAGAGTGATGCCAAGATACTTTATGATCATTCATTTGACATGGTTTCATAGCACGATGCCTGTTGCTGTCTGTTCTTGTCCTCTGCCGAATGTTCCTGTCCTTATAGTGAAGACAGCAAAATAAGGAAACAGTGGCTCTATAAATACCTGGTTGCATAACCAAAGCATACTATTTTAAATGAAAAGCACAAGGGACAAGAAAAACAGGACAATTTAAGTAAAGCATGTGTTTATACAAGTTGATCTACTAGAAATTTTATACCAATTTTGTTTCAGATACCTGTTTTTCATTTTAATGAAAATCCCGAAGTCACATCCAAGTTGTCTACATTTACACATACTGCTAAATATATGAATAGGTTTCATCAGTCTTTTTTTGAAAATAAACAAAGCACCCCACAGACTGTAGCAGGTTTTAAGGCCCTTGTGATGCATTTGATTTGGTTTGGTTTTGGTGGGATGGCAGAGGGAATGGGGTAGCTTGAAGCATCAAGTACTATGAGACACAAATACTATTACGAATAAAGGAAAAAAGGAATTTATGAGTATGAAAACGTATGATACAAAACCAGTTACTTCTGGGAAAAATAAGGGACAGTTAATTTGTGAAAATATCAAAACAATCAATAAATCAATACTAATAGACTGAATGTTGCTAACTACTACATGTACAATTTAATCTGTAGCATAACACAATTTTATGTCAAGTTGCCAGCAAAGCTGTGAAAATAACTTACGCAGTAAATCCATTAATCATGTAGGCATATCGGAGTAGCACAAGGTCCAGCCAGCCGCATCTTCTCTTTCTACCAGTGGTAACACCAAACTCTTTACCTCGCATTTGCAGCAATTCTCCAATTTCCTAGCAAAGAGCAGTACTACTACATGAGCCTTTTTTTCATTTGCATCATATATTTTAACACCATGTTACAATACTGTAAATTAACTCAAAACTTCTTCCCCCTATTTTTCGCAACGTTGTCCAATTGAGATGAAAATAGAAACATAAAATTCTATTTCCGGTTCAAGACAATGCTATCTGAGCAAGTCTCTCAAAATTTGCTCCTGCTCTAGCCTTCTATTCCCCAGGAAGATCTGAGAAGCTGATCTGGCAGTCCTGTAAGGTCAGCTTAGAATGACAGAATCATAGCATGGCTTGGGTTGGAAGGGACCTTAAAGATCACCTGGTTCCAACCCCCCACCATGGGCAGGGACACCTCCCACCAGACCAGGTTGCCCAAAGCCCCATCCAGCCTGGCCTTGAGTGCTTCCAGGGACGGGGCATCCACAGCTTCTCTGGGCAGCCTGTTCCAGCGTCTCATCACCCTCATAGTGAAGAAACTTTGGAGACTTTGGATTCCTCCTTTGTTAATAATCTCAAAAACCGCAGCTCATTGCCTGAACACTTTCTGCCACGTCCAGAAACTGAACAAAGCTATGTTACAGTTTTTTGCAATTAAGGCTATTCTTATACCACAAACAATAACGTGGAACTCACTTTACTTACTGGTGAAGACACATGTAGAAATCCTAGCCATGATGACAATGAGCAGGAATAAAACAAATAAATAATAGAATTGGAAGAATGAGATACCAAACACACTGTTTTCTACTCGCATTTAACCAGCAATACTGATTTAACAGAAGACAGACACGCCAAGTTATTTCACCCAGTTACAGGTCACATCAAGGGCAGATAATGCTCACATTATCTTGTTCTGTAGGAAAGGCACCAATTCCAACTCTAGTTGTATATGCTTTCACAACTCCATACACTTCACCGACGTTCTGTGGTGGCATGCCCAGACCTGTGCAAACACCGCCAACTGTGCAGTTTGATGAAGTCACGAAAGGATACGTGCCTATTAAAAAAAATGTTTTTAAAATCGCTTTTTAAAAATGTTGTTTTTAAACTTCTAAAAAAAAAAATCTAACCTGGTAAGGATCTCTACTACATTGCACTTACCTAGATTTTACAACACTAAAAAACAAACAAACAAAAAAAAACCAACCACACAATAAATGTGTGGTAAACACAATACAAAAGCAATACAACAGTACAGAAAATGGAAGCAATTAAAGACTGTTCAGTGAAGTTTTGCAGACTACGTGTCTACCTTCAGGTTATCTCTGGCTTTTTTTTGCTTAACTCAGATCTCTAGAGAAAGAGACAGGTTTACCTGTGTAACATGTTACATATGTGGCAGCAGTTTGCAAGCACTAGTTAAGTCTTTATATTTTTTATGACACCATAGTTCAGTTTCTCTCTACTAGCAGGTAGCATAGCAAGTGGATTTCACAAATGCAGTTAATGAGATAGTTCTTACTTATTTTCAGCTCCATGCCTGGTAAACTGACAGTGGTTTATCCTCCTCCAGCGTTTAAGACGACACACAGTCAGGGAGATGTGTGCAAGCTTCATTACACACTCCACAAAAGCAGCATGGAATGCAAGACTTACCATCTTCAGTGCCAGACACGCACATTAATAAAACTCACTTCTGTATTACAACTTCTGTGCAGCAAGGCACAGAAAATAGCCTCTTTCAGAACACTCAATAATCAAATTTGGTATTGTCGAATATTTTGACTAGGACTTGCCTGTTGTCAACCTAAGTGTCCAACCAGCTCACAGTATCTCCCTAAAGGAGAGTAGAGATTCTAGTATCAATCTGTTTCTCACAGCACAGGCAGGAGAAAAATCTAAGTGACTCAAAGACCTCTGTCAATATTACAGACATACCTGATGATTTGCAGACATGATCTGCATTTCCTGTGCTTAGATGAAAACCAAAATCCTCAATGCTTACAAAAAACAATGCCCCCGAGAGTTAATTTCAAATACCACAGTTTTGAAAACACTGTGAAAAGCCTACTTGAAGAGTTCTTTCCTCTTTTTTCAGACTTGCTAAAACAGGAGCTTTCTTCCAATATTAACAAAAAAAAACAAAACTTTGTTTATTTATATTTATATTTTGTTTATTTATAAGGGCTATTCTTAGATAAATCTTCCTCTTAAAGGAAAAAAGAGGTTTTCAAACTTGTTTTGTTTGAAAGTGCCCAATACCAGAACTCCAATCACTTGAATGCAGTGCCCGTGCCAATTTTGTATTTGTTTGACAGAAGAAGAAAAAAAAGAAAAATGATGCAGCTGCATGCTAGTGAGACTGAAGAAAAATGTGACAAAATGCAGGAGCCAATCATATAGGTTGATTATGCCTATATAAAGGTACAATAATTTATCTGTCTTTACAATATGGTAACTAATATAATAATCTCACAATACAACAAGGTGCTTCTGTCAGGAAGCTTCTCATTTTATTAGCAAAATTACAGTGCTAATTACCACTTGTAATTTCAAATTGTTTGGGATAATCTTTTCATTCTTACCTCAATAACAATCCAGACTCCCAGTGTCTTTCTTTGTGTTGTAAATCAGTGAAACATTGTTATACAGAGGATTGAAAAATGTGGTCTGACTCTTCAAAAGTCAGTATTTTGTGTATATACTTTGCCTCTCTGCTATGGAGTATTAAAAAGCTTTCCATTTTCCTTCTTAAGTGTTTTCCCAAGATCTATACAACTGTGAGGTATGTCACATGAAATTTATATACACTGAAGTAATAGTTACACTCTATTTAAGAAAAGTAATTTAATCACCTAATCCTTACTGTCATTCAAAAAATTAATCTTGGGAGAGTCTTAAGCTTTTTCAAAGCATGTAATTAAAAGCATTGCTTTTTCCTCTAATTATTTGTTAATCACAGAGGGTACTGTTCTTCTAGAATACAACACAATTCTTCGATAAGAACAGCTATGCACATAAGAGTTTATATTGAATTCTTCCACAACATAAACATATAGCAACCTGTGTCTCATTAAGGTTATACCTACCAAAATCTATGTCCAGCAGTGCTGCATTTGCACCTTCTACTAAGATCTTCTTTGGTGGTCCATGTAAAGCCTCATACATAAAATAAACACCATCCCTTACCATTGGTTTTACTTTTTCTGTGTAGGCCTAAATATTAAAAAATAAATAAAAAAAGAGTAGTGTACAGTACAGTTTCGTTATGATAAAGCCAGCCAGAGTGCGGTGTTCATATTTATGCTCTTACTACTTTTGAAAAGGAAACGCAAATGTAAAGAAATGCTAAAAAAAAAATGCCATAATATGCGAACAATGGAAGGAAGAACATCATACTCAGATTTACACAGCACATATGCAAGCTCTTCTTAGAAGGAAAAAAAAAAACAAGAAAAAAAATAAAATCCAAAAAACTCCTCAAGCACTTTAAATGCTTTAGAAATATTCAAGGTTGAGCATAACCACCATACTGTATTCAGTATTTCTTTTAAGTGTTAAAATTTCTACCCCAAAACCAGTACCTAGCAAGTTCCACTTCTGGCCATCTGAAGCCAACAAATACACACAGCTGTGTAAAGTGGCATTAGTCTGTGGTATATATATACACACACACATGGATGTATGCAAGTAAAAAGTTATTTATTGGAATCAAGTGCCAAGTGACTAAATACAACTGAGGAGCTGGATGTAGGAACTCAGTAATGTTCAGATTAAAACTTCGTACACAGCCTTTCTCCCATGGACTATATGAAAAGTTCCTATTCTAATGATTTGCTTCACATGAAATACAACACTCGCTCTTTCAGAATTTAATCAATTGCATTAACATAAAACAAACGTTACATGCAAGTAATTTTCCTCGACAACTACGTATCATGTTTCCACCCTAACAATGAATTTCAGATATTCCGTAATCCCGATGTGTATTAGGTAAACTATAAAGCATTATAAAACATGCAACTGAAACTGATTTTTAGGTCTACATATTGATAGAAGTACTGCAATTCAGCATGTGTAACAGATATCATTTAAAGTGAACCAAGCAGAAGTTCTAAGTTCTCCCATATACTGCATTCTAGAGCTGGCAAACTAAGTGGCAACTAAAGATACAAGAAAAATTATTTCTTTGGCCTGATTTTCTGAAAGAATTAAACATATATAACTGTGCACACCCTCCCCTGTTCCACATATACCTCACTATTTTTAACCCAGTTGTCAAATTTGGTTGAAGTTTTCTAAGGGGTTAAACAAAATCTCAGACAATTAAACTTCTATAAAACAAAAAAGAAAAAAAAAGGCTGAGTAAGGGTAAGATGAATAAGAATATGGCTGCACTGTGAAATTGTACTACTAGGCATAAGGGAATCAACTGTCCCAGTTGCAGGGGGGTGGGGGATCAAATTATAATTCATATTTAACCACAAGAACAGTTTGCTGGCAATCGGGCTACATTACTTCCGCTGCTATCAACTTAGTCTAACAACATGGAAAAACTTATTTTTTTCCTCAAGGCTTTATTACTTAGAATAGTAATTTATGTCAGTTCTTAAGGTTCTAACACAAGGAATTCATATTCTGCATTAACAATGAGGACATGCCTTCCACAACTACAATCTTGATGTTTGTTTGTTTTTTTCTAGCCAGTATGTTAGAGAAGTAAAAGTCAGAAATAATTCTCCCTACATAAGATCTTTTCTTAAAGTTTACAGTAGTTCTCTTGAAACCAAGTTTTTAAGTGCTGCATAAAGCAGGGTCAAAGGTGTTTTTAGGGATGCTATCAGGCTTTTTAAATTGCTACATATCAATTTCCCATGATATGTATTATGTTTCAACTCCTCACAGAAGTATGAGAGTCAATCACCTAGAGATTCACATATCAGTAACCGCACACAGTGATTATATCATTTAACAGACAGAAGCAGGCTTACCTTGAGCTTTTTCAATTCCCCTTCAATATCTATCTCTAAGGTAGGATATATCGCTTTGTACTGATTGGCTAACACTTTGAACCTGGAAGACAAAAATTCATTAAGGTTTCTTTCATTTGTTTTCCTTCTCTCACCTCTACCAATCGTACAATCTACTGATTACATACCTACAATTATTTTGCAATTAAATAATTTTTATGGAGAATGAGAAACGAAAAAAATTTAACAGCAACCAGCTGTAATTGTTTTCACAGGGACACACCCAGAAATTGAAAACTATGCTTGAAACATGCATTAAAGGACAGAAATTACCTCTCAGAAAACTCATCAAAATCAGAAACAAGATCACACATTCTGAGTCCGCTTCGTGCTGCCTTTGAAGAATATACTGGACCAATTCCTTTTTTGGTAGTTCCCAAACTTTAAAAAGATAATAACAGGAGTTATTCTTGATATACAGCTAAGGTGTTTTTTTCTTTAAAGCTAATACATCCTTACCTTAATGAAATGCTGTTATTGTGAACCTTGTTTTAAACATTTAAAACACAAGATACTTTTAGTATGTAACTTAGTTTCAGAACATCACTGTTTATAGGCATAAATATATTCATCTCCTACATACTTCTGTTTTTAGATCAGTAACTTTCCATACTTCAGTGAATTTTATGTACTTATCTGTACACAAATCCCAACTTTTCCACTTAATGAACTGAATGCTAAAACAATATCCTTCAATACTGTGAACTGAAACTAACCATACACCTTCCTCACAATATATTTCATAAAGAGCTGAAGAAATAGAAACAGCATGAATTTCAAATTTGTGTGAGCCTCAGCTGGAGCCAGGAAAACAAATACTGGCAAGCGTCTAGGAGCGACATTGATGCCCAAAACACTGTACATAAGAAATGGCTGAGGAATAGATTTTCACCATAGCTGATTCTGAAAACACAAATTATTGTTCTTACCCTTACCTACCCTTTCTTCCTGGGAACCTGTAGTTTAAAACCTAAAGCTATCCTTTTAGCTCAAGTCAGTGACATCATAAGACACAATTTGCTTGCATTGACTTTAATGTCAGAGAAATACAGATAGACCTGGACTTGCTCAGAAGAATGGTATCATATATAATAAAGCCTGTCTGCTTAATGTGAGCAACAGCCTCATACCAATAAAATGATAATCTGAAAGACTGCAAAATAACTCCTTTGCCATGTACCATTACAAAGACTAGAGCCAATACTTTTTTTTTTAATATATTCCAATTCTTACTATTGAATGTTAAATGCATCTTTTCAGCTGATACTGGTGGAGCAAGCATGCCAAATTTAAGTTTGATTTCGTTAAATTGTCTTGAAGGCAATTGTCTTGAAGGTATTGAGTACTGTATGATCATCGCAGAACTTCAGGAACATAATAATCCCCACAGGAAGAACATATACAGCACTTTTAAGAGTGACTTAAATTTCTTAGCTTTGAATGTAACTTTTTTGGAGAGGCAGGGTTCTTTAAAACAAATCAGATGAAAGCAGTCGTTTCTTAATTGGGCTTTCCCTTAAAATCTTTAATGTTGACTAATGAATTAGTTCCATCTCACAAGCAGCTCAGTGACTGACAGCATTTTTTAATCACAGATATTGCCATATAGCTATTTTAGCTTGCACTCCACAAGCATTCCTCAAGGGTAGCTGATACAAAAATACTGGCTCATAAGAAACACACACACATTTTCTTCCTGTTTGCTTTTTAATTCCTAAGAGAACAGGTAACAAGACAGCTGGTACAGCACAGTCAAGTGTGAAAGTGACCCAGTGTAAGAATTGACAAGTTAACATGCAATAGCAACCTGTGCGAAGCAAGACATGCCCAAACCAGGCACTCTTAAAGGTTATTGTCATGGATGATAACTTTCTACAGGTCTCAGTAAGGAAGACTGAATTACTTTTCATCCATGTAGAGAGATTAAATTTACTGGTACCTCGGAAGCCCTACATGACTTGCCAGCTGTAGACACATTACATTTAATTCTGCCAGCTCTCTCCCCATTCCCAATAAATAGTGAGCTACTTAGAAATCATCTTAGCAACATAGCACCCAGTTTCTAATACTTTCAAAAGCTTCAGAAAGTCCATAACAGCATGTACTAGGCAATATGAACATTTACATGCACTTATGAAAATGAAGCATCGTGGGATACCAAATCAGTTCTACCAGACCTTTTAGTTATTTGGAGATGACAAAGTGGTCTGTTAATCTTCGTAGAGATATATATATTTATATATATGTATGTATATTTTCCAGAAACATAACTCCAGTAGCCAATTAAAATGCAAGGAAGCAGGAACCCTTTTTATAAAGCGAATTGAGATCTAGGAACTTTTCCATAAGGCAAAATATCAAGATAAAACCCTTTCATTAAGAATACAACATTTTGCTAGCCACCGGAGGACAAAAGTGTAAGTGATCCCAGAACACTCCACATTACAGACTTACAGGGATAATCAATACATTTTAAATTCAATGACAATCAATAATGGAAACCTACTGCATCAACTCATATGTTTGTACTAAGACATCCATAAAACTACTTACTTCTTTCCTGCTTGTTCTTGCCTTTGCTGTTCTTGGATGCCATCAGCAGCTTGGTGGAAATCAAATACTAAGAAAATAAAAATAACTTCCATAAGCAGAAATTTTACACGAAACAAACAACCATATCAGTAATGCTTTCTTCAAACCAATTTTAGTCCTGTTTATCAATATAGGAAAAAATATACACATCCTGAAGAGGGAAATAAAATGGCAAGAGCTTTTTCTCCTCTTACAAGCTACGTCCCCTCCCCCTCCAGGTTGTGCACACACCTTCCATAGAAAAACTAAGACATTTCAGCCTTCTAGTGGCTCAAAAGAATGTACAGACAAGAAACAAAGAAAACAGGTAGTTGAAAGAAATCCTGGAAAACAGGTTATAGTAAGAAGTCATACTGCTGAAATTTGAGGTGAGGACTTTAAGTAAACATTCTCATTCATTCTGAAGATTTATTATACCATTTCAGCAAGACAGCAATGGAAATACATTTGGAAATAAAAATGCTCCCAAAAACGCTGGCTATGTGAGCTATGCAAACGTTACCTGAAGATAATAGAAGTCACCTTCACAAGCCCTGACCTTTTTTTTAAGCATTACATATTATTAATGACAAACAAGGATTACGCAAAATATTCCTTCCATCAGTTCTTTGTCGACCATAAAGGCAAAAAATAAATATGATGAGATTCACAGCAAATATGAACAGAGATGCAACACTTTGCAGTTTAACTGATACTGGCTCATTTTTCTTAAGCACTATGTCCTCAAAGTTAAGCAATGAATCTACTCATTACATGGGTAAGATTGAAAACTTGCAAGAAACTTACTCATTTAGTAAGTGCTCTAGTTTCTCTACTATTTCCTTACCAGGTTATTTTTGTGTTTAATTCCAAACATTCCCATAATTTAAAGGATTAGATCATCCCCAGCAGCTTGAACCTGTTGTTAGTTGATATTTGTTATGGACTAATTGTTCACAGACTGCCAACGTCCATTTTAGACGAGACATTTGTAATGGCAACAGATCTCCAGACTGCCCTCAGAACTTTCTAAACAGAAGCATTCCGAAAGTCCATTTATGTTAATAAGTTGAACAATTATGGGTGGCAGTTGATAACTGGTCCTTTTTACTCAGGACCTGTTTACCCATGAAAATTTCACAGTATTGCCATTACAACGTAATCATTGCAGAACAGTTTTTCTAACAACCTAGTCATTTCCAAAGAATTCACTTACGGTGATTCTACTCTCAAAAAGGATTTTAGTAACTTAGGAACAGTTACTCAACTATTTCAAATGCAGAGTAATTACTCCAAAGCAAAAGCATATTTATTCTGAAATAACGCATTCACTCACTAAGCTATACCCGATTTCCAGATTGGTTAAAAAAATTTCCCCCATGTCATAAGCTTTTATCTGATAAAGACCTGAAAAGTGTGCATCTTCAGAAGATGACTACCACAGCAGCAATAATTCTATTTCCCAATACATGCAGTTACATAACTATTATGTTACAATATCTAATTTACAGGATGAATTTAAGGAATAAAGATGGCCTAGGAGAGACACCGGAAAAAGCCTTTAGTACTGAAGCTCTGTTTTGGTGGTTTGGACTCTCAGCATTTTACTCCAGGCTCTGAACTGAATTGTTTTCCGGAATATAAGCTGGAAGCAAACCTTGACTGACAAGCTCCCTGAGAGAAGGAAAGCCATTCTCTCGATTCATAGAGAGTCCTTCCCATAGAGTCTCTTTTCTGAAGTATGCGGCATTTTAGTTGGTAGGGAGCTCGTTAGCTTGGAAGTCACACCCTGTCACATGGTTTCCCACCAGAAAAGTTGCTATATTTGAGCAAAGAAAAGCAAAACTGCTTTTACACTGAAAGGGGAAAAGAATCCTTAAGTGAATGAACTTCTGAAGTGTTTTTTGACCGCTTCTCACATCTAATCTTCAGCTTCAAAAGTGAACTCACTTTCCTGACTACGGTATGCTTACGGAGTGGGATTAAAGAGTCACTGGAATATAAACCTAGGAGGGTCCTGAGTTACAGACAATTTTTTTCTAGGATCTTCAATAAATCAAAGCAGCTACAATGTCTACCATACGGAGGCTTAACCCAAAGAATTTTACATGCCAATGTATGGCTAAAAAAGGCTAAAAAAGTCACTCTTACTTCCATGGAAAGTTCAGAGAAAACAAAGTTAAAAAATAAAGATCTGGGAACTTACCAATATGAGCCCTGTCAGAAATTATTAGTCTTTTTTCCCAGCCTTCTAGCCCTTAAAAAACAAAGTAAATTAGTTCAAATTATGTTTTGTATAGCATTTTTTTCTTCTGATGTGTACAGGAAAAATATTTTTCATGTTTAGTCTTCAGTGAATCTATTTAAAGGATGAACAATCACATTCTAGAGAAAAAGAGTAGATTTGAATAATTAAAACTTAACATCAGCCTATAAAGCTGAGAAAGTCAGGCTTATTCTGATAAAGAACTCCTGATATTCTACTAGTTCTTCAATTTCAGCAACCAATTAGTAGCTTTTTACTTATGAATAATTTAGTTGATTTACCTCACTTCTAGTGGACTGCTACCAGGCATGACCATAGACATAACAGGAAGAAGTGAAAAAGTAAGTTCTGAATCAAGAAAGGATTTCTATATTTGTTTGCATTAACATGTGTCATCAAAACATATGCTAAGATTGCCAAAGGTAAAGTGTCTACAGATAGGTAACACACTTTAAAAAGTTGTTTTACTTATTAAATTCACTGCTTTAAGCAACAAAAAATGTCTGCAGATAATTCATATTTAGAACATGTTCTGTTCTGAAACTGTGCAGAGATTCTTTTTGCCTGTCTATACTTCCCATCAGGGCCCTGGGTCTTTTAGCAAGACTCCTGTCAGAAACTAGCAGGTAAACAGAGTTCTGGAAAAAGTTATATGTAACCTCTACAGAGGCATCCTCTATCTAAAACGTTTTGAGAAAGTCCCCACAAACTATTTTAAAAGTAGTAAAACTTAAAATTTTCTCACCTTTTCCTTTCTTTAAGTTTTTTTCAGCTTCTTCAAAGAGTCCTGGCAAATGAATTACAACACCATTTCCTGAAGAAAATCATTAGACAAAGTTTAATGAATTATGTTGAACATGGAAAAATAGTATTTCAACAAATTCAAAGACACTTCATGTTTTGTGTGCAGTGTATTTAAGTTTTTAAACTTTCAGTAAATTCCTAAGAATGAAAATTGTAATGTATCTGTAAGACTGATTTACACCCAAAGTATGTATCTCTAACTGTGCCTTGAACCTTTTAAAGAAGCTTAATAAACTTTCAATTTAGATCAGAACAAACAGTAACAGCATTGTGGGACATTGTTCAGAATGCAACTTCCTCTTCCTCATTTCTAAAATTAACTTCCCTCTTCACACTTCATTTTAATTGCCCAATTGTTTTTAAAAGCTTAGCACATCTCTAGCATGATTATGAATATTAGCATTCCCTCAGGTACTCTTCACCCGTAAATAGACACAGAATATTCCATATATAGAGTTCTGGTTGTTAACAGACTAGCAAAAATAATATAAGAGAAAGCTCCACCAAAAGCAAGCTCACTTTCCTACAGGAAACAGAGATGTGCCACACTGTCACATTGCTCAGCAAAAGGCTACTACCTCTTACAATTAATCAGTATCACTGAGTGCTTTAAGCAGAAGCATTTCTCTATACCAATACCGAACCATCTTAAGGTCATGCCAAACTCAGATTTAAAGCTGTCAGTATGACAGTATCTACTACAGAATGAAAGGACCTGCCATTTGAAACTATTTGCTAATCACCTAATTTCACAGAGATAAAAGCATTCTAAACAACAAAATACAGACTATTAAAGACTTCTTCATTATACCTTTCGATCCTAATTGGTACCTAATCTTAGGCACAATGCTAATCAATAGCAATAATCTATTACAACACTCTAACCTTTCTGCCCTTCTCGCCCCCCCTTTTCTTGTAATTACAAACCATTTCAGTAGAATCCTAAACCAGACAGATTTTTTTCCTTCTACTAAATACATTAGAACAACCAAAAGAGTTTTTAAACACAAGTCAGACTTGAAAGAAGCCAGAACAACAAACTTTAGAATAGACAAGGCCAGGAGACAGGAGACAGACACAAAAAGATCTGTAAAAAGCTCTCTCTGACCCACTGCATTTTTACAGGATGGGGTCTTTTCTACTTGACCCTGAATCCAGCAAATAGAACATAGCAAATGAACATCCTTTTTCCACTGCTTTCCAGCAATAACTTTTAAAAGAAACATAACACAGTAACACACCAAAAGAGAATAAAAGTAGTATCATCTGTCACAGCCCTCAAAACTGGAAGTAGTTAACAACCCAACCTTCCCTCTGCCAGAGGGAACCTATTTCCACGCCTGCTGGCCCAGTTTCCATAGAAGCACTAGGCAGGGCCAGTTAATCCAAAACTATCCCACTAGCAAGTCACACCATAACAGCTGAAAGGAGGCACAATCAATGACAAAATCCCATCAAGCGCGGTGTTAATGCTAACTGAAAGCACGCAGTCACTACAAACTGGTCCTAAGAATTCAGCAGGTACCGTTTATGACAGACAGACACTCTTTAGTTGCTTTGCTGTATATAGATCCTGATATCACTTAGTACTGCCACTGCCCCAAACCTTCTAATGTACTCTCTTGAAAAGACCTTTTGACAAGATCTATATAGTGCATAAATCTTCCTGGATTCAGCATTCCTTTTACAATCCAATGGAAAAGGGAGATAAGATCTATGTTGCTAGAAGTACTGGTAGTCATTTAGGAGGGACAAAGACTAAAACAGAGGAGGAATTGTGAGAATAAAAGAAATAATTGGTAGAAAAAAACAGAGGGAAGGGGAAGGGACAATGAAGATATGCTGGGCAGCTAGCCATTTGCATTGATAGGGCAGATAAGAACAAAAATGACCTATCCAAGACAATAAAAGAAACACCCATAATCTTAAACTTCACAATCGAGTTAAGTCAATATTAACAAGGTAGTCGACTTACAAGCAAAGCTCAAGCCTGTGAGAATTTTAGCAAAAAAAATTCCTGATCCTCTATGTCTTCAGGTATATTTTATTTTAATATGTCAAAAGTTTGTAACTACATTATTGTCTGTTTTTGTTTCAGAGATGTCCCACTTACCAATGAATGCCGTGACTTTTGGATTGATAATCCCACTTGGCAGAAGATGGAAGTCATACTCCACAGAATCCACAACAACTGTATGCCCTGCATTATTGCCTCCCTGAAGAAAAAAAAAAGTATTAATAGTTCTTTATACAGAAAACAAATGAAAACACAGTACAGATATGGAATAAACTCATTCCACCTCCAACTCCGCAGCTTTCATTTCTGCTACTGACAAAAGATCTGTTAGAGAGCCCCTTTACCCAGGAAATCTGCTGAACTTGGTTCGTCAAACTTGACAATTTCAACACGAGTATTACCTGTCATACAGATTTTGGATGGTATTGTGGTTCATCAAAGGTACAAATGCTTTGGAGTAAGATTAAAACATTTCTAGAAGCTATTGGACAGAACCATAAATATTCTAGAATGTGCAAACATTTCTAAAAGCATTCAAGTTTTACTTGGTTCCTATTACACTTAGGAAGAATAAGTATTAAAAGTCAAACTGCAACCTTAGCAAATAAAAAAAATTAAAAAAAAACCACAGTTAAACTGGGTATATAAAGCCATAGACTTATGAGGGAGGATAAGTTTTGCTGTTCGGCAACATGCAAGCTTCCTGTTCTGAATTTGTGGTTCAGTCTGTTGAATGTTTTTCTAGGAATAACAACCAGCAAAGTTGACTAGTTCGCTCTATACCTCCTCAGCCAGTACAAGGCATTTGTATCTGAAGTCTGCTGTTAAGGAGTGAATCTAGAGATAACTAAGACAATTGTGGTTTTCCTAAATTACAGGAAGCCACTTACACCAACTAGCACTCAGCATTCCTACCTTTCTTCATTACCATGAAGTATGAGAGTATTAAGAGATTTGTTAAACTGTGAAATACGTCCAAAATACAAAAGGAGCCTGTGTCCATGTCTTAAAGAGGGTCAGGATAGGCTTATGAAACTAAAAAGATTACAACATCGTTACCAAATATCCCCAGTTCTCATTTGCTGTACTTTTGAAAATAAGCTCACACTCTCTTGTGACCAGGTCATTTGTGCAAGACAAGGTTACCCACAAAACAGTTGTTTGTCGTAACAACAGGAACAACATTTAGAGGTGTCTTGCACCAGAAATCCACATAAAGTGCTTCATAGAAGGAAAGACAAGGGAAAGACTTAATATTTTAAGCCTTTCAGTACAAGACAAATTTAAGAAAGGCATTATATGAGAAGAAGAAAAAAGAAGAAATATGAAATATTGAGACATGGAATTATAAACCTGAAATATTTCACAGCAGCTTGTAAATGAAGATCTTTTCTAAGCAATGGATTCAAAAGCTATTCACTACTTCTACAACATTTACTAAGCACAAACACAATACATAAAGCCATACATCCGATATTACAAATAAAGAATATTCTTAGATATAAGACCTTTCTGCAAGTATATAAACATATATGGCATGGGAAAATGTCTAATCTCAGTGAGGTTAGCAATGAAACTTCTCGTAATTTCAGCATTATTTATTTGAGGATTTATACCAGTCCCATCTCCTTTGGAACAGAGGGAAGGCTTACAGACTTTCACCCAAGGTTGAAATGAATCTGTAATGTATTACAGAGTTTTCCCGTGTAGTAAGCAAGTTAGCAAGTAGATAATTTATAACCATTTTCTAAATGCAATGCTGATACTCCTGAGCTAGTGCAAGTTATTCCAAAAGTAGGTAACATTCTATGAACTATTAAGTTATATACATACATAAAATACACAAGCTTTTTAGTAAGAAAAGACACTAGTTTTCTGCTCAGTCTCTCAGAACCTAAGCAAAGCCTTTCTCAGGGAAGAAAGAAGTTATGTACAAAAGCAGCATTTACAGTCAAGTGCATCTGCTGAAAGTGGTAGTTATCTTCTTCCTCATCAGCTTCCTCCAATTTATTCCTCTCTATTAGATCCATTGGTAATATCAGTCTAGACAAGCTTAACATGAGGACTGATAGACTTCAAATGAAAATTCAATAGCTCTAAGTACAACACTGAAGTACTGAGGTAGCAGTAATTTGCAAATGGGAAGATGAGTCCAAACCGCCCACTGCAGTGCAAATAAACTGGACTAACCCATAAGCAACACTAAGATTATCGAGTGACTATGCGGGAAGAATTATTCATCTGAAATCCCCCACTGACTGGGTGATTTAATTTAATGATTTGCTTCTCAAGTTATTTAAAAATAATAGTTCGCTAGCATCAAGAACATCAAAAAGAACAGAATTGGCCATTGTAGATCATGATTAATGATAAATTCTTAGTCCCTTCAAAGTTTGCCAAGCTACTGCCATTCAGATGTGCTAGCATACAGTTCCGCTTGAGGAAGGCGTACAGCAGGCAGACACAGACCGCGCTAACACCGAGAACACAGCTGCTGGGTTGCGGTGGTGTCAAGATTTTTCCCTTGCGCTGAGTGATGTCAAGATACACAGAGGTGCATTGTTTCTGTGCTCATTTAATAATACCCCAGGGCTGACAGAATAAAAAGGGCATTTCGCCCTTTAAACCCTGAACTACATGCACAGCACAGCCCATACTTCATCTAGAAACAAGATAGTGATCCATGTTACATAAACTTCGGCATCTTTCCTATTAGCAGCTATACTTTAAGGGATTTTGCTAGAGACTAAAGTAAAAAAAAAACTCAGCATTGTGCATGATGAATCACCACTTGAATGCACTCTTGGGCCATACTCAGGGTTTCCTAATGCTTGTTTTCAGATTATACTCAAATTTCAATCTCAGAATTCAGTTGTTTGTATTACGATAATGCCTCCAACATGAAAAGATTCGATCCCAAAAGAGCTATTGTTATCAATTGTCTGGTAGAACAATTGATAGATAGGACTGTCTGGTCAGTCCACATCCTGCTTTGGGCATCATTGCATCAAACTGTTTCATTTTTTTAAATATTTTAAATTTCAAACTGTATTTTAGGAGAGCACTCCAAAAACAGCATTTGATTGAGTCTTCAAAATGTTGATTTACCAGTAAGCCCTAACCTAATGCAGAAGTGCAGGTATACAGTAACACAATTAAGAATTGTAATATATTAAGAGAATGATTCACACTGTACACCAGAAGTGAACTATTAGTAAAATGCACTCATGTTGTGTGCTCAGATATTGCACAACACACCTTTGGTAAACAATTCTAATTACAAAAACCTCAACTCAGAGTTCTAGTGGCAGGGGGGTTGTTGTTGAGCTTGGGGTTCGGTGGGTTTAGCGTTCTCCTTGGTGGTGGTTCCCCGACACTACCTCCCCATCCAGAAACTGCTGATAATGCCGATGTCTTCACAACTATCGCCTCTGGGCTTAATTCAAGGTAGAAACTGATGAAGTCACTTCTGGCTTCAGTCCTTTCCATCTGTATTTCTCACTCCTCCTCCCTAACCACGCGAATCTAAAAGGGATCAGTTAGATCAGACAAGCTAACACTCCTTTGATTAAAATATTTAAACGTTAATGAAGAACTCCTAACTGTGTTTAACTAACAGCGAAAATAAATTCCACAGTTTATGCCCAAATAAATTTCAATACATTGTACAAAGCTTTTGCCAGAGGGAAATAAAGACAATGAAGTCATTTCTTGAGGTTGGCAATGCTTTCCGATTAACTGCATATAGTAATCTGCCTACCATATCTTGGCAACCTGAGCTCCCAAACTGGGGGAATTCTCTCCTAGCGGCACTCTGAGCAATGAACTCCTCAACCGGGATGCTTTCTTCCCATTCTGCAGAAGGATGGCACAGGAAGCCCTCTGGAAGGTGGAATGCAGGCTGTGGAGGAGGTCAGGCAGCCAAGGCAGAGCTGGCTTTGCCAGAGTAAAGAAGGAATACCATGTGGATTTAAAAAAAGAAAAGAAAAACAAGACAGACAACAGGGAGTCAAAAAGAAATAGCATGACCTATTGAGGAACACCTAACAGACTCAACACTGAAATAACTCTCTAGATTAGGCTACTACTAGGTTATTCAGGTGAGAATATAAACGATCTTATCCCTGACATTCTAATAAAGATTACTTAGAAGACGGAGAGCTTTTAAATTTATTTGTGCATCTCTATCAATGCGCAGCACTGCGTACTTTGAGCATACTCTGAGGTTTCCAAATTTTGATTTTCAGAAGTCAGCAATCTTCTTAGCACTGTATTCTGAGGAAGGTTAATGAAAAGTTAAAAGCATTCAGTTCTCCTGTCCTTTCTCCACACTATTTTCTCCTCCTCAGGTCTTTTAACCCAGTATTTGGAAAGGCTCTCTCTCCTCCCATTACAGATTCTTTGATGCTGCAAGGATCAGCCCTTTCAGCCAGCAGCCCAGAGCTTTACCAAATTACAAACAACGTTAAATTGTCTCAAACAGGATTTCCTCAACTTTTTAACTACTATGAGCACCCACTTGGTATTACAATGTTGTCCTTCCTTAATTTTTGACTTTTCTTTGTAGTCCATACCTAGTACCGTTGTTGCTTCCCAAGGCTGGCTTCATGGTTGGACACAGCCTCCAGTTTGCAGCTTACCAGTTGCTGCCTGCACTGCTGCCAGCAATTCCGAGAGGAACTGCCGCCAGGTGACACTGAACCCTTGTGCTGATAACAGGGGGAAACACGAGCTTGCCCGTAGTGAAGGCTGAGCTGAACACCTCTTCTTTTCCCAGCCATATCGGTTTGAACGGTTCATGCAGTTGTGAAGCTGGGAATCTTAGAAACAGCTTTTTTAATCATAGCTTTGATGCAAAACCAAAATCGAAACAAAAAACCCTCAGCCATGAAGGTTCCCCAGTATTCCTTAAAAAAGGATTTTTTTTTTTTTAAACTTCTGTGCATGTCCAGCTCAGAAGGATGCCAGTTGGATCAGAAAGGAAAAGTTTCTTTCCATTTCTTTGGAGGCGCAGAGCAAAAGTCATGAACAAGCATCAACCTACTCATTTCAGTATATGGATTTAGTTTAGGGACTTTTTAGCTTGATGCTCTGATGGATGAACAATTTAAAATCCTATTAAGACCCAGTAGCCTTGTTTTTCCTTTTGCGATAATAACACTATTAAATTATGCTATTATTTTAGAGTATATTATGCCATTAAGTATAAATGGAATAGTGAAAATAAGATTAGGCGTAAGATCTATCCAATCTATAATATGTAAAGCAAAAACTGTTGTTGTAAGATAACTAAGCGCATAAGCTTTTTAAAAAGGCATTACTCCGATGTCATTAGCGCAGTATGCTTAAATCATCTTCTTGAAAAAGCATATGATCCCTGGCCACCAGTGGGTAATCCTGAAATATCCAAGCTATTCAACATGTAGAACAGCTAAGTATACAGGCATCTGATGGAAAGGTGCACACTAATAGACAAATTATCACACAAGTACTGTTAGAGTGACAGCAGTCATGGTAACAAAAGCCCTTACTTACCTAACTTCTAGAAGCCTCATTCCAAAAAAAAATTCCCTATGAAACAACTCTTGAAATATTCCTTTTAGAGCAGTAAGCTGCTCGGAGAGATTTGAAAAAGAAAAAAAAAAGGGGGGAAAGGGGGATGTCCAACCTGCTAAAGAAGATTAAGCAGCCTAAAAATCCTTCTCACTGTAAGCACCGCACCCAAGAATCTGCACCCACATATTCAATATAGATAAGCTGGTCAGCACTACACAGAAGACAAGATACTATTATGAATACACCTATCCTGGCCAATGTGAACAGGATCAGTTACACGTGCACAGAGGGGGCATAAGATAGCAAAGGCAGCTACACATATTGTACATCTGGGAGCCATTTGATAAACATTCTTAGTAAACACCCTTTTTGCAATAGTTTTGACTGCCTGAAAAATATTAATTCTGAAGGGAAAAAGTCATTATCTGCTAGCTGACATTTTACTGGAAACAAACTTCAAATTTCACCAAATCAAACAAGTGACTCCCGCTAGCCAAAAACCACTACCAGAGCACTGGAAGGCAATACTTACCACAAGCAGTACACTCATGCACACAATACAAACACATCAGTACCAATACTGTATCTTGATCAAGACAGTAACATTGGAAAATATATTGACAGTTAATCAGTAGTATCAAAGAGGAATACATTTCAAACAGATTAACTGAACAGTATTTCTGTTTATTATATAATTATTTTTATCTGTTTATCTGTTTATTATAATTTTAAGGTAAATTATTTCAGCATTTCCCCTGCCTACACAAAATGGCTTATTTTCTCACATATTCTATAGTTTTTAGATATCTTAACTGGCAGTTAAAATATTTGGGGCAAAGAACTGAACAGAGTTTGGAGTAATATTCATATAAGTACCTGACTACACTTTTATGACTTTTTCCTTAGCTCTAGGGACTGAAAACAACTTCTAGAACACTTCAAAAGGCATCTTCTGGAACCAAACCAGGAAATTTAAAAGAAAGTACAAATAATCTGTAAGCTGAAGTCTTCTCATTTTGAACCTTCCCATAGGGTAAGAGCTCTTCAGCTCGTTACATTCTATCCATGCATAACAGCTTCCAAATCATGTACAAAGAATACAGAAGGAGCGTTCACAGTAATATTTGGCAGCCATTTTCTCCCCAGAATTGCATCAAAAGATCCCAAGGAATATTCATACATTGAGCTGATTCACTGGACAAATAAGAAACAATTTGTGGGGGAGGGGAGTTATTAGACGATAATTTAACAAAGTTAATGTGACAAAATAGCAATGACTTATATCTGCCTTCAGAAAGTCTAATTGACAACTACTTCACCAGTCTTTTTGCATCATGACCTTTAGCGTCAGGATTAAAGATAGATGTTCTTCTTAGATAAAAAGATGATTTTCTTGCTGAATTAAAATAGTGCAAGGAAGTTTATCAGCTAAGACTTCAGGTTATCAGCCACTACCAAAACTCATCTAATGAAATACTCAAGTTGAAATAAACTGCTGTTTGTTGGAGTGTTGATTTTTTTGTTTTTGTTTGTTTGCTAAATATGAAGGTACAAACACAGTGTTTCCCAAGAAGTCATTTATTTAGCTTTCCATAAAAACACTTCAACAATATTAATGTTCACCAAGGACATAAAAACATTAAATGGAAAAAAAAAATAATAATATAAGGTCTGCTAACTTAAGAGCTCCTCCGAAGCCAAGTGAAGCCAACCACTGAGGAAGCATGGAATCTCGTTTCCCAAAAAGACTCTGAAAATGATACAAAGCCATATTCAAATGCTTTTTCAGGAAAATGCTTTTTTTTCAGGATTTTTCCTGAATTTTTTTCAGGATTTTTCCTGAAGAAAAATCCTGAAAAAAATTCAGGAAAAATCCTGAACTAGAACTCTTTTGTCTCATGAGCTTGCTCAGGGGAGTTTCCTGCTCCTGGGTTTGCAGCCAATCTCACCGACTTACCTGGAAAATATCTACAGGACTTTACTGCTTGTCCTGCCAGTTTACGTGAGAAGGATTTGCAGTTACTCTATTTTCCTGGTATATAGGACTCTTCTAGGAAAAATGTACACACTTACTGTATTTATCATTCCCTGAAAGACCCTCACTCTCAAGATTAAGAGGTTCATTCTAGCTTCAAATATTTTCTTTGAAATAAGTGCAGTCTAATAGGAAACATTAATGTACCAAGGCAGATAACTGGCAAAACCAAAAAGGAAAGCAGTGCTGCTCGTTCACAAACTGAAAGCAAAATACTACTTCTCTTAAAAGAATAGACAATAACACATTCTCTGCCTTTTAAAGCCTTGGTGTTGAGCACAAAGAATGAGAGTAAATATGTGCTGTGTGTGCTCGCCAAGGAAGTCTAAGCTTAAGCGTGAGGCATGTTCAATATACACAAGAAGAATACACACTGCAGGAACACAGAAAAAAATATAATGTATTTAAAACTAAGATGGGGGAACAAGGGCATATTCTTCCCCATTTTAGATCTACATAAATTCAAAATACGTATTTAATTTCCATATCTTCACGAGTCAAAGCAGACCAGACATTAGTACAGTAACCAGAGTACTTAAATCTGCTATGAACATATCAAGACAAGAGAGCAGTTCTCGATGCCTTGCCAACACCAGTACTCTCATAATTGCCTGGCCTACATTATTGCGACTTCACCTAACAGCTGAAGTGCACAGAGAAAAAAGATTTATTAGAAAAGCAGATTGAAATTACTATTCAAAGCTTATTGTGATTGGTTCTCTATCCTGATAGTAAAATCAAAATTATTTAAAGCAGCTCTGAAATACCAAGATACGCACTTAAGAGACCCAAAAAGCCTACGACGACAATCACTGGCTTTCCTCAGACAACTTGGCATTACTACGTCATATCTCAAAAACAGATGCCCCCGGGTGGAGCAAAGAAGTCTTTCAAGTTATCTCCTCTAGAACAGAAATTTGTTGTCTAGTTCAAAGAGATGTTATCTTATGCCTATATTAAGAAAGAAGTCATACGCTCCCTTGAGCTCTCCCTGCCGGAGGGGTGTGTGCGTGCGTATTTTATTTTTTTACAGTTTACTTTTATTGCTACCGCATTCCGGCATTAATTTTCAGCTTGGGGCAACCACTGTTGTTTCTGAGCTAGTAATACAAACGACTGCCAAGTCGGACAAGAAGCAAGTCAATGTCGCTTTGGCATCATATGGTTGTAAACACTTTCATTTAACTCTTAAATGGAAAGCCAAAAATACATTAGAGAAAAAGGATACTACCACTACTTACTATATATATATAATTTATATAATTAATATATATATTTCAGTATAAACAACATTCAGCATCTAGTAACTATCTTCTTTGGTATTTCTTTATGCCAATCAATTCATGTTTGTAAGATCTGAACCTAGTTCGAGGAGCCATCATGTTACATACTTGATTTTTAAAAGTTCCTGAAAGTTTGGACAGACTTCAGAAATTTTTGAACGTGTAGTACAAGAATTACTGCATCAGAACAAGATCAAGAGTGTGGCTCAAGGTAAATATGACAGACTAAGCACAGTTTTATTTGTTAAGAGAAAATAGGCAAATGTGTAAAAGAAAACATTAATTTTACTGAAGTCTAGCCCAAGTTTCTTCTACTTACCTCAAAAAACACCATACGTTTCTCTGTGTTGACAGAACTAGCTCTGAGGAACTGCTATAGGAACACAACATTCAGAAAGACTCTTCAGAACTAGCTTCAGCTTGGTTTTACCCCATTTTCAAAACCTTATATTGTCACAATGCCTACATATATTAAGAAGGGAACAGATTTCATCATACAAATCTTCATTCAAGTCCAGAATAAAGACCAATCTATCCCTAAGAGATAAAAGAGATCAAGTGAGGCAGGCTGACAAGGAACAAGAAAAATGCTGAAAGCACAGCCCAGTGCTATGTTGCTTCAGCGCACAAAAGAACAACACAACAGTTTGCTACACCTCACAGCAACAGAGTTAAGAAGGGATATGAAAAACAAAAAGTGACTTTGGGAATATTTACACAGAACATCTTCTACGTACGGGAGGTGGTACAGGAAAAATAAAAAACATATTTGAAATTTTACTAAGCTGCTATAGAGGACTGCATCTTAATCAACCAAATGAAAACAGTTAAGATTGAAAGAACAGTAAGCAACCACTACATCGAGGTGCAATTTGCTCTTTCGTACTGTTAAGATCTCCTGCTAATGGTACAAACTTTATGAGTTGGGAAACCAGGTTTCAACTGCTCTTCTGTTTGGGACTGGCATTGTTTGACTGTTGACCACAACAAGAGATCACCTGCCAGCGATGCTCTCAGCCAGCCTGTACACCATATGATTCACTCATGCGGCAGGCCAACGAACTCATTTTCCTGACCTCTCTCTCCTCACCAGCACACACTACTGGCATGCTGCCGACCACTGCAAGGTCCACAAGTGCACCCAGCACTCCGACAAAATGAGAGCTTCAGCCAGACGTCACGTATCAAGTGCCTGACCGGCTGAAAAAGCACCACTTGCCACAGCTACTGATTCTGCTGTTCCCATCCCTGCAAAACACCTCTTCAGATGAGAATATTTAGAAAAAGACAAAAGCGGGGTTTGGTAGACGGAAAATGTGAAAAAAAAATGATGGAAAAAAATCCTTTTTTTTAAATGGATATATACGGACTAGTGATATGGAGGCATTAGACAGCACTGGTCCGAGGACTTCAGTCAGCAGTTGTCAACTGATCAGCGGCAACTGCTCAACCCCAAGAACCTGCGCGCTGAAAACTTCTCTCTTGTCGCATTGTAATGGCCATACATCACCTGATGAGCAGTGGCATTACTGCACAGACTTGTCTGCGGGGAGGATAAGGGAGGATTAAGAACCCGCACATCGCAATAACCGCACATTAGTGGTCCAGGGGTAAGAACTAGGTGACCCCACAGCACGCAGGGCAGTAATGGTAAGTAACAGGCAGACAATACTGAAACCAGCTGAGAAGACTTGGTAAGAAGCTGCGGTTCTGTTCTGAGGTAGCACTAAGGCGTACAGCAGAACGGAAGAAGCAGGAAGACTCTCTAGCATAGCGAGCATGGCTTAACAATAATTTGAAGACTTCGAAATTGTATTCACCTGTGTGAATTATGTACTCTGAATAAATCAGCTACCTCCAGTACCAAGAAAAGACAGTGACCAACAAATTTGCTGACGAAATGAATAAATGAGAACTGAATCATGCAGTGAAGACAGCATGGTTTGTTTGCACTGGTACATGGTGGGGGGGTTAGTATAAGAGATATAGTGTATTTTTGTACTGTCTTTGTTTTGATAAAATGATTACCTAAAATCATTTGCTTACATTAATTTGCCATTCCCATAGCCATTAACAAATGAAATCGTAGTAATTAAATTCCCTAATTTGGTTGCATTTTGAAATGCAGGAAGTCCTTTAATCAGAAAAAGAAACGTTGTCCTTTAACTTTCCATTACCCATGGAATTGACAAAAATACAATGTATGCTTTTAAAAATTGCCAGGTTTGAGGGCAGCAAGGCTAACTGCTTACTAAGATGAAACTATGTCAATAAAACCACAAAAGCACGTTTTTTCTGGCAACCGCCCCAGAATCTCAAACCATTTCTTGCTCTATTCTACCGTCTGGACTACAATTTATGTGATACCAGGTAAACAGACTTTGCTCTGTAAGTCACTTAAGACAGATGTAGATTTAAATGCAAAAGTCTCACAGATGTATTTGCTTTATCAAAAGTATCATTTTACCAGATATCTCCTAGAAGTAAATTAAGACCAATTCAAACTTACCAGGGGAAGAATCAGCACATACTACGCCTGTCATGTAGACATGTTTGTATTAACTGCATCTGAACCCTCCGTCCTAGCAGTGCCCTCACGAAACAATCGTAGTTGCTGGTGCAGCTGCGTTAGCAACTACATACATGCAGCCACTGGTTGCATCTTAATTTTAGCTTAGTCTGTAAGGTCAGTTGTTTCTGAAAGCACAGTACTAATTCTGATAAATGCGCGTCTGTCCCCTGACAAGGAAGTCTCATATTCTTTCTCTGAGCACATGAGTACTTTCAACAACCTCCAAACCCAAGATAAAATACTTTTGGGGGTGCTGTTTGGAAGAAGTACAGCGATAATACAGCTTATGACCAGATACACTGGCTTGCCTAATGGTACCTAAGCAAGCGCCCTGTTCCAGATGCCACAGTCAGCCAAACAGATGACTGAAGAAGCCATCAGGACACCTGAAATAAGAATCGGAAGTACGGACTACAGAAGGCAGATATTAGCAAGGGGCAGACTGAGTTACAACCTCTCTTTGTGGTCTCATACTGCTATGAAAAGCACAGGAGTCATTTTCATACTCTTGCTTACCAGCACTAACAAAAACATCAAGAGTATTCTTGCACAACACAGAGCAAGAGGACTTAATAGCTCGGTACCACTGGAAGAGAATATTCCTGTTTTCCCTCTTTCTGAGAAATGACTCTTTGTGCTTACCTTGTCCAGGGCTCCTCTTTTCATTAAGTTCGTCTAAACCAAGTAAATTCGGTTTTGTTTACTAAAACAGTAGAAAGTAAATCCAACAAAAAATAGTTTCCTGCCATTTTGGTGAGTCAAATCAACTTAACCGAAGCATTCAAGTGCAAGAGCGAGTGCATGGGAGGAGGCCCAGAGAGCACGAGGCCCATCAACAGGAAACGGAAGAAAGGAGGAAAAACCCCTCTTTCCTTCAGCAGTAGCAACAAGCAGTTAGAAATGGCAGAACTGGCCATGAAATTCAAGCCTGAGATAGCATCACAAGTTTTCCTTTTCCTTGATCTGATTGGAGAGAAGCAACAAATACATTAAACCACCAGCACACACAAAAATTCAGCCTGCCTCTCCCTCCCCGCACAGAACATCTTAGCATTAAACATGGGCACTCACCCGGATGCCCTCCATGTTTCAAGAACAAAGTTGCCAAGGACAAACTGAGTCACCACCTCCTATAACCACAATGCCAGGCAACCACGCCACAGCACCACATCACATTTTATTTTTTTGTAAACAAGGTATGTGACAAGAAGTCATTCATTTGCAAAAACAGCTACTTAAGAATACGTTTCTTTACGTCAAAACTAAAGCCTCTGAAGTTCAAGTTTTTGATTTATCAGCTTTGCAATTGACTCGGCTTTGATAACACCAGTTTTATGAACGGTTCTCATTAGATAACGCAATGTCTCACTGTTTACGCTGGTAGGGGAAAAGTATGCTCCTCCAAAACGCGTTTATTTAAATGCAGATTTCATTTATGCATTCAGCAGTAACGGACAGATAACAAAACTTAGGTGAAGTCTACACGTGTTGTAGGCATTTTAAGCTGCTGTATCTAACTTCAAGAAAAAAAATGCACATAGCTTCAGTTCATTCTGTGGTACTCTACGGAAATACTACACTAGAAACGTTAAGAACAACAATCTCCCCTCAGACCTGTCTTGTTCCGATGGAGGCATTTAAGAGCACTCTGCTTGCAGACTAGACCCACTTATTTCTTTTTCTCCCTCTTTTTGCTTTCCTGCCGGAGGACGCCTCCGAACAGCCCCACAGACGGGAGACTCGCAGCGGGAAACGCGGGACTCCCTTGGCGCCGCGGCTCCCTCAGACCAAGGGCGGGCGGGAGCTCCCCGGGCTCACGCACCCGGCGGCGACGAGGCAGTGCCGGGGCCGGGAAGCCCGCTCGCAGGGCGCCCTGCCGAGGCCAGGCCGCCGCCGCCGGGGGGCTCCTCGCCCTGCAGCGATGCTGCGGGCACGGCCGCGCT
>VXAA01000816.1:62587-97385 GCA_013399115.1 Anseranas semipalmata | reverse complement strand
GGGCGCCGAGCGGAGCCGCGGGGCGGGGCGGGGAGCAAGCCTGTGCGCGTCGGGCCTGGCCACGGCTCAGAGTAACGCGTTCAGGCTCCGGCCTCGGGGCCGGTGGCGGCGGATCCTCCTCCCGGGCCCGGGGCTGGCTCTGTGGCGCTCGGCAGCCCCAGGGCCGGTGTGCTGCAGGTGCGCCCGCACGGCTCCCGAGGCAGCCTCGTCTGCCGGCGTGCGGCGCCTCTGGTCCGCTGGCCTGGGGGCCTCAGCGCTGCGCTGAGGATGCGACTGCCCGCATCCTCCCGTCACATCTGCTGTGGCCAAAACCCAGCTACGATTCTAATCGTAGGTGTCGGGCCTGTGAATATATGTGCGCAGAATGTCGCAGCTTTGTGTATATGGTTACACTTTGCTAACTTAACGATGCGAATGTAAATTACCATTTCTAGAACCAGGGGCTACGTGTGAGAAGCCATTTTCTCCAGAGACATCAGAACATGGCCCCAAGCTTACTCATGAGATCAAAAAAATATAATGGAAAAAAAACATGGCAGAGAAATGCGTTCATCACGCATACTTGAGGGTTTAGAAGTGGAACTGGTGTCTCAGAGGCTGGTTTCATTCTTTCCTGTTTCACAGAATCAACACCCCTAGGGGGAAGAATTTTTTTGTAAAGTAGCTATTAAAAAGACGTCAGTCTGAATGATGTAATTATTGCTAAGACAAGATATTCAAAAACCTGAGTCACTGAGCAGTCACTGACAGTGTGCAGCTATCTGGCACGTTATGGAGTTTGAATCAGGTTTTTAGTTGCTTCTTTGCGCCTTCGAGTTTGCTCTAATCAAGAATTAGAGGAGCTATAAAAGTCACCAGAGAAAAGTTTAACTATGTCTTGTAAAGCTGGAGAGATATAAAACAGAAGATTAAATATGAAGTTGACTGAGACATTAAAAAAAATCTAAATCCTGAATGTCACTGCAAAGAGGTGCTATGACAAAGCAGTCAGCAGTTCTGTAGAAAGATGTTGTGCAATTGCGAATGATACATGAGGCATTTGTGTAGATATGCTTCAAAGAGTAAATGGTCCCCTAAACACTTAGTGTAGTCCACAGTATTAATATTTTTGGCTGCTTGTGCTAAAAAACATAGCCATGATATATCACTGGACAGAGCTCATGGGAAGTCACTAAAAACACAAGGAGCTGCTGAAGTCTGGCTCTCCGGTTTTGCCGACACAATGGCAAACTTTTGAAATAAGAAACTGAGGCTGTACATCATCACGACTCCCCAAAAAACGGTCTTGATTTATTTTTTAGGATATGATTTTCCAGTTTAGCTGAATGATACTGATGCCTCACCATTGCCAACACAAATAATCCCTTGAATCTCAAAATAAATTTGAGCCTGTCGGGGTAGTGTTCTAGTAATGTGGTATTAGTGTAATGCTACTTTTCAGAGAGGTACCAGCCACACAATATCATTGCACTGCTATTTTTATTTGGTATAGAAGAGTTTTGAAATTTATGTTTTTGTATGTTTTCTTGGTAGGTATAGAACCAAAGAACTCTTGTATGAACTCTTTACTTCCAGAAGACCTGTAAGCGCTTAATGAAGATCAAGTTAATCAATACTGTTTGGTACAGCAAGGTTTAGAATTTTTAGTTATATATCTGTCATGTTTAGTTAGTATGTATCTGTCATTCCCCCACCTCCTTTTCTTTGCAATCTATGTGGAGGCTTTCATTCTAATACTGTAAAAGATGCTAAATTCTCTTTATCAATGTGGTTCACTAACTGTATTTACCGTATAGTTCTAGAAAATACTAACTCTTGACCAAAGTACAAAAACAATTGGTGTCTAATGCCAGTTGTCAAAAACAGGCATTTGTTGTAGTATAAGAGTTTGGGATAACACTGCAGAAGCTCCCAATTGCACTTATTTTGGTTATTCACTATAAGCAAGAAAACCAGCAAGTGCATGCAATGATACAGTAGTGCTTTTTTTGTTCTAAGATGAAGGGAATCTATTAACTTTTTTTCTAGTTCAGCAAGCTGAATCTGCTCTGTGAGAGGTCAGGTGAGCATTTAGAGGTGACACAAAGTTGCAAGAGTTTATGTTCAAGGAATGAAGGAATGTGATTGCCCTTTTATCAAACTTGGGATTGATTCTGTAAAACTGAACCCACAGTAGAAGTGTACATTGATAAAGCTTAGGTTTCACTGTATTCTCAATTGTTCAATGCATTTGATTGGAGGCAGTTATATTTATCACAAATTTCACCATAATTTGGATACATTCAGGATTTTCATATTACTGTCATTTCCTGCCTCCCAATAAATTCCAAGAGGCTTAGACAGGAACTTTTAGTAA
Source organism: Anseranas semipalmata (assembly GCA_013399115.1). Classification (NCBI taxonomy): domain Eukaryota; kingdom Metazoa; phylum Chordata; class Aves; order Anseriformes; family Anseranatidae; genus Anseranas; species Anseranas semipalmata. Next base: position 95,029 of record VXAA01000816.1, on the reverse strand, counting down.
ATTAACACAGACCAGAAGCAGTGTGAGATGATTTCTGCATTTCATTCAGATGATTTGAAGAGATGTGTGGAATTGTTACGTGTGTTTTAAATTATTCCGATGAAGTATCCCACATTGATGAAGTATCCCACATATTCTCATATGTTTTTAAAAAAGTATTACAGATAAGTCAATGTAAATTGTTTGGAGCAGAATTTAGGTTAGAACTTCAGTAGTTCAGAAAATCAAAGGTGAGCATGAATAAAGGGAAAATGCTGTAAGGGAGCCAAGAATGTCAGCTGGCCTATTAGCTAATGCTCAGTATGGCTGATGGGTCATAGAGTGCTATTTCTTCATCTTTACTAATACTTCTTAATTGAGTTGAAGGACAACTGAAGGATGTTAATATAATTTCTGATACTGTTTTCCCTACTGTAAGCAGTTTCTGATTTTCTTTCAGGAAAAGTATAGACTGAAGAGAGAAATAGCCCATGGCAATGAAAATGTCAGCGTACATGGTCCATGGTACAAGTTTTCTGTTAAAACTGGTACTGTTTGTGACGATGATGTAATACTCAGATATTTTACACCGAGGTCTTACCTATGCTAGAATAGTGGTTGTGGAAAAGTGGTCTGTGGGCCATGGTTAGCTAATCTATAGGTACCCTACAGAACTATGTTAAACAATAAAATGTTGAAATTTATCACGTTAAGTCATTGAAATTTTTAACAAAAGGAAGTTAATTTTACCTTCTAATTATTTGCACCATCTTTATGGCATTTTCCTGTTTTAAATTTGATGTTATGATGCAGAGTGGCTCACAAAAAAAAAAAAAATTGGGTGTTGATATTGCCATAGTCCAAAAAAGTCTTAAGAATTACTGTGCCACACAAGGTCGGCATCTTTAGCACTTCAGACTCTCCAGAATGCTGTCACTTTACCTTATAAGGACAAGAACTGATTATACAGTAAGGACATAGATAATTTAATTTGAACAATGTGCTTGATGTAATTGATCCATACTCGTTTATTATTGCTTTTCAATTAGTTATTCCAGTTAAAATTTTCCTAATTATTTTTGTTAAATTCATTAATCTTTTTATCATGATAAAAACGGGATTAAGAACATTATAAAGTAATACTTGTACATGTTGTCATAATAGATACAGTTGTACACACAGCAAGTGTTTTCAGCCCTTTGGTTAGATATATCTAGAATATGAAGGAACTTCATTTACCGAGTGGGAATTTCCTGATGCATGTACCACAGAAGATAAAAGGTAAGAATTTCCCAAATGAAAAATATCACCACAATAGCAAGATTTTGAATTCAGTGAGAGAATAATTAAGATAATACAGTATACTTTTTTAATTTCATTGGTACTTTAGAGAGGTGCTTTTTTTATATACAAGTGCAAAGAAGGTAGCAGCTGACAGGACTGGAGATACACAGGAAAATAAAATAGTGGGTTTTGTTCTTTGAAAAGTTGTAAAGCTAGATCCTTTGCTTGGAAATGAGATTTGTAAATTATGATTTGTAAAGACAACTATTTTATGTAATAGTAGTAAAGAAAATGAGTAAAGAAATTTTAAGTGAGTTCTTCAAATCTGTGTATTCCATTTTTCCTGAAAGAGTGTCAAATGAATCACTGTTTTTACAGATCAGAAATGAAACTGATTTTTTTATGGATGATATTGTAATTTCAATAGTTACCAAGAAAATGTTAAATAGGAAAGTGGAAATACATGATACAAATTAGCTTTTATTGCAGTGTTCCCCCAGAATTTCATTGCTTATTGTGATCCAAACAGCAGCTTATGCTGAAAAGCATGTGTAAATAAGTTCCTTTTTCCTGAGTGTTACAACATGTTAAGTGTGTTCAAAGATAATGCGTCCTATCTCTGTCTTGGCCTTTCACAGCATCTGACATTAAAAGTTTAATAGAATGCGTTGTGTGATTAATTTGTTGCAGAACTTTCATAGATTTATGTTTCTCAGAATATGTCTTTCTGAGTCAGGGAGAAGGAAGAACTGTGTAGGGGAAAAAACAACAACAACAAAGTGAATGTATGAATCTTTTTTGTTGCTTTTATTCATTATAACGGGAAGCCAAATATTGTACAGTATTTGACTGAGAAAGATCTTGAATTGGCAGAAATCTTTTTCTTCTTGCTAGGTCTGTTTTTTGGTTAGAATAGTTCCCTCAAATTGGTCATAGCAAAAGTGTCAGCTCAAGGGAGGGGAGCACAGTAGCCCCAAATTTACATCAGCTTTGTTTGTTTGAAAACAGCACCCTTTGTTCACCATCTCTTGAAAGTGTCACAAGGGTTGTGGGTGAGATCTACTTCATGAACTAAGATTGTATTTGATTGTTAAATAAAGGTTAGAATAAGCATTTCCCTCTGTCTTTTATCTGCTAAACTATAACCTGTAATACCTGAGTTCTGCTAAATCCTTCATTTCTTTTGCTGCTAATCCTATTGCGACAAGATGGATGAGGATAAACTGGTTAACAGGGTGAAGTGTGACCTTAAAGACAGGCAATCATGATGTGCAGGCCTCTAGAATGTCCCATACCATACCACATGCTTAGAGTGCTCACGGATAGGGAAGTGTGCCCCGCCAGTTGGCTGTTATTAGGGGGCTTGTTTATACAGCTGTTGAGCGAGAGTAGTCTTGTAGTTCTTAATTTCCTCAGTGTCACTCAGATACTGTACAGTAACTAGGTTGTCTCACATACAGGTAAGGAAAAACTTGAGCCAAAAGCTTAATGAATATTTTATTTGCTTTTAGGTTCACATTTCTCTCCCATTCTTTTTTTTTTTTTTTTTAATTTGGTCCAATGTGCTCATAAATAATGCCCTAAAACTGTAATTTTTCAATCTTCAAGATGTAGATTGTCTGTCACCCAAATACTGAACTGCTAGATTGTATTCCCTGTTTAACAGAAACGTGGGGTTTGTTTCTTGCACAAACTTTTGAAGAGGACCCTGAAATCCTGAATTTTCTTGATTTAATCTAATTAGAGTCTCAGATGCATGTATCTGTGGTTAACTACTATGTTATGTATTGTGTTTATTTTTATTTTTTAAATAATTTTAGTTCACCAAGAACAACACTGAACTGTCAGTTTTCTGGTTTTTGCAAAATAAAACCAAAAGTAAAGACTGAAGTAAGCTGTGAAAAAAATTATGAAAAAATTAATCGTGGTCTGATCATTTTGTACTTGGCGATGGTTTGGAGGCAGATGTCTCTCATAGCATCCATATTCCCTTGTGAAATGGCTCCCCAGAACTGAATATGCTATTTACAAAACAAAGTGTCTTTATCTCTAAGGTGGTGAAGGAGAACTTCCAAGTAACAACAGAGTTTAACTAGTGTAGTGATGGTTCATTTGCTTGCAAGCTTAATCAATGAATTCTGAGGTTTCTGATAGCCCCTTTTATTGTATTAAAATATTAAATATTTTACACTCATCCCTTTAATATCCAGTTCCTCTGCTTACTCTAGAGACCTACCTGCATACTGTATCATCTCTGGTGAGGCAGCTGCTTATCATATAGTAGCAAAAACCTCAGCTTTCTCACAATAGTTTTTGCAATGACCAATTGAGTGTTTTTATACCAACTTCTGTAGTATGATTACAGATAAAAAAATATGGGACAACTTTAATGGATTTTAATCTTAAATTAAATGAGAGACAAGAAACCATTGTACAGGCATTATTCAATTTCTTACTGAGTTCATCAGAATTCTTGATTCTTAAATGGATTTGTAATAATAGTACTTCCTGCCTGTTAAACTGGAATGGCACAGATTATGTGGATATTGTCACAGATTTCCTTCATGTTTACCACAAAACCCTTGGAATTTGACAAATTAGGATTTTTTCAGTATTTTGTAAAGAATGTAATTGATGTTTTGGGAGATTGATACTGAAGATGCTCATGTTGAATCCTGCTATGGTTATTTACCAGAAGAAACTACAGAATCTTTTAAAGAGATTAAGGAGGTTTGCAATATGGTGTCGAATCCCCATTCTTTAGCTAAGACTGTCATAAAGAAGTGAATAGTATTGGGTCTTCATGTCCCTTTGTACACCTCCATTGGCACAGAGACATAAGTAAGCTGCATAAATGCAGTGCATACTATGGAGAAAGGATCTAATATGCAAGCATTAAAAAAGTAATGTAAGAAATCACTCTTAATTTTATATTTTCTCTTACCAGATGGGACTGCTGCAAATTATTCCATGGATGTCAGAACTAATTGTTGCCTACTCGTTTGTGTTCTCTCTCTCATTCCCCTGTGACCCTTCTCCAGTGCAAAACCTTAGTTCCCTCTCATGTATGTTTCACCTCACCCTTTCTATCTGAATAACCCTAAGTCCTATCTATGTGTTTGAGCTGTCTTCTCCCTTTAATATTTTCATTCACTCCCAGTATCTCTTGAGCCATTACAGAATAGATTCAGCTGCTCAAATTTTCAAATACTGGTTGAACAAGAGGTAGCAAATGCTGTGATGAGTTCTAACCTAGAGATGTGACAAAGGTTTTTAGGACTTTGAATTTCCAAGCATGCTTGTATGTTTGTAAATAGTCTTACTGAATTCAGTTGGGCTATTCATGTATCAAAACTTTTTCTGTAAGTAATAGAGCATTGTATAGATGCATATATTGTTATAAGTAAAACATAAACCCTTAGCACTAGGAAGATGGTATATCAAAGCAAAACATATCTCTGTCCTCTAGACCTTTGAGGGTAAAGAGCAGTATTTGCCTGCTTCTGATCATTCTGATTGATTCATGTGGTATGTGACGACAACTTCACAAGTAGACGGGTAGTTTTTTTCTGTGTGAATATTTTTGGAAATATATAATACTAATATTTACTAACAGGGATAATATTTTTAATGATCCGTTTGAAGAAATGAAAAATGTGTCAGTTTAGAATTTGTGAATTTTGGATAATGTTGGATATTGTGTGCAAATATATGTGTCTGTGTGCGTGTATATATGTATGTATGTATGTATGCACCAAATTGAGAACTTCTTTTTTTCTATATTGAATTGAAGATCACGGAAGGGAAAAAGAGAAGCTTTTCTACCTAGTACAGGTCTAAAAATGGAGTCAATTGCAGAAATAAAAAAATACCTTGGATGCTGTTGCAGGATTCCAAAGAATATTCAAGAGAATGGATGAAAATGAGGCAGAGACTTTATTCTTCCGTCTATTTATGTGTATTTATTATGCTCATTAAAGTAACGATTTTTAAACCTTAAAATGCAAGCATGTCTGTCTGCACCCTCTTGAGTCCATAAAGAATGCTATGTCAGAGTGGAGTTGCAGGTAAAAAACACGTGTACAGACAAATAAGAATTAAAAATAATTGAACAGAAGGTGTCACTTGTGTGGAGGGAGAGTGCATGCTTTTGAAGTGTGCTAGACAGATCAATAAAAAAATCAGTAGTGAAGCATAAGAACACATGTTTTAACACGGTATGACCAAATGGGAATCCCAGTGGTCAGTGTAGGAAGCCCTGCCAGAGTTATGATCACCTTATATTCAGAAGCACTAGGAAAAAGAAAAGACAAAGTCTGATTATCATCAAAATACTGAAGAAGTTCTATAGATATCCTGAACAAAACCAGTAGTTTTTAGGCAAAAACAGTATCTTGTATTTTGCTCCTTTCATCTCTGGAGTTTGCCAGTATTTGGTTTCCTTTATTTATACAGGAGAAAAAAATCTATAATGCTAGTCAGGAATATTTTTAATGGCAGATATTTGCTTATGAAATAAGTATACAAAGTCCTCTTTCTGTAAGCATAGTAGAAATAAACAGCAGTAGCTTTCTTTTAAGTTTTTGAACCCCTCTGGTAACTCCTGTGTAATGCAAAGCATCTTGTGCTTGCTGTCAAAGCCATACAACTGTTTTATCTGTTTATTTTTATAGTAGGCCAGTAAGTTTCTTACTTGGATTATTTTCTGTCAATTACAGGGCAAACTTTCTTGCCTGTTTTCTGTTTTGATCCGTGCTAAGGTTGCTTGAGAATGTCTTCCTATATTTCCCAGATATTACTGCAGAAAGGAGCACTTGACTGCTTTGTTTTCTTTTGCTAGAAGAAATGCACCGACTACAATTACTAAACATAAACAAAATATGATTGACAAGAAGTCAAAGACAGCAATAGCAGCAATCTCTCTTATCCTGAAAGAACTCTTCATCATACTTTTTTCTTCTTATACATCAGTCACATTAGTTAGAGTTACTTGTGTCTTCCCCTGAACTCACCTGGATTTTTTCCAGCAGATTCGAAGATAATTGGTAGATTTTCAACATTTTATTCAAATGATAATTAATGTGTTTCCATATTATGAACTCTAATCCTTGTCTACGGCTTTTTCTTCTGCTTAAACTGATGAAAGAATTATTGACCTCTTTTGAAGGTGATGAATGTCTTAGTATTGACTTCATGGGAATTAGCGTTTCATCCAGGATGTTCACTGGGGTTAGGATTTCATGCAATCCTAATTCTATTGTATTTCTGACATCAAAGATACAGCAATTTGCCTGCCTCTCCCTCTCAAGTCGCAGCCCTTGGACCTTACCCATTCCAGCCGCAGCAAGAGCACAGGAGATTCAGATGCCCTGTTTCTAACGCAAGCAGCACTTTGCTCCCGGTCATGTCATTCCAAAGAGGGACACGTCTCCCATATTGGAAAGGGGAGCGTTCTCCTGATATAGTGCACAACGCAGGGCCTCCACAGTGCACTCTGATACAGGAGGTATCCTTCCTTGTAAGCTGATCTTTTTAATCTGATAACTTTAAATATGATGAACATTAGCAGAAGACATGCTTTCTTCAAACAGTACATATTTTTGGTAAGAGAGAAGCTGCATTTTAAAAAGTCTTTGAAAGATGCTTAGAGTATGTTTTTAAATGAGAGCCATCAGCAAATATGGATGTCTCTCTTTAAATATTAAGGTATTTATGCAGTGGAACAACTAAAGCCAGTGTGCTAAACACAGTACAACATTTTAAACAGTATGTACCCACCTCATACAAGCCGATTGATTTAAACTGTGTAAAATAATTCTATTCAATAGAAAGCTTTTTAATGATAATTTAAATTATTGTGTACTATATTGTTTTTGTAGAACAGATCCACTTTTCCTAATGGAGCATCAGGTAAATTTAAGTTTGAATGTGTTCTTTGGCCTTATATCTTACTCTAGGTCTTCTTTAATTCTTTTCATTTTTATGAAATACAATTTTGACACAAATTCAGGCTGATCAGTGGCAGACTTTGGCTAACCTACTATTCATTTCTTCGAATTTGTGCGCTTGCTTGAGATTTTTAAAATGTGTGTGTCATACAATGAATATGATTAAATGTTCCATTGGTACAGTAAACTAATATCTGGTTTATAAAATTCCTTATTTCACAACATCTGCCAAATTTAATATAAAGAGATGGCAAGATAAACTATTTCCTACCTCTCCCCCTTTTTGTTTGACTGTGAGAGAGACTGTGACCATATGAGGAAGTATGGAAACTTTTTTAAGAAAAGTATCCTTGATAACAAGCTGAATTCAGGTAGCTGCTGCAGAAGTGATGTGCAGCCTGTTAGAAATGATTGAACTTCACAGCGGTGGAGGCAAGCTCATATTCTGTTCAAGTTCTTCTACTCGTCCACCTCTGAGAAAGCAGCTGTGTGATTACTCAGTTTGCCCTATTCTAAGGACAGATTGCAAGACCTAGCATTTTGATTTGAGTAGATGAATAACGAACTGCAGGATGTGAACTGTGGGATGTAAACTTGCAGCGTGTCAGCTGTTCTGTGATAACTGCCTCTGTGCACATCCTTACGCTGCTATACTTTGTGGTAAACGTGGTGAGTCTGCTTCAATGAATGATTATTCCCCTTGCACGTACCATGAGATGGAAATACCTGGTGTGTGCCTTCTTCCTGACTGAAAGAGCAGTTTGTCAGCTATGTGCCAGTCATGGGAGCATACATGATACACATTTTAGCAGCAGCTTTGTAATATTTCCTGTCACGAAACAAGTTCTGTTTTGTTTTTACAGTGAGTAACCCCTCTTCCTTTGCTGCAGCAGAACGGGCTGTATATAACTGCGTAGCCCACAAGAATGGAAAGAGACTGAGGAAGGGCTTCATGCAAGGGAAGCATGAAGGCATCAGAGGTGAAAAAATCCTTCTGCATGAATTTTTACTCTTTCCCCCTTTATTTCTGAGAAAGCAGGTGCTGTTTCCCTTAGTAGTTGTTGCCTGTTGACATAAATAAGAAAAAGAGTACAAGACTAGTTTGCAGCATAAGTATTGCCTAAGTTAATACTACTGTGCTATTTTATGTGTTGTCACAAGAAATGTTATCGCAGTGATAGAATATTAGTATTTGTTTTTTAAAAAAACTATTAACTGTTGTCTCTTTTTCACTTGTCATAAGTTAATTTTGTGGATATATGATCCTGAAAGTGCAGATGCCTCTGGACTGAACCACACTGCAATTTTTCCATTACAAGTAAGTTGAAATGGTGCCACTTAAGAAAAAAGTGAAAATGTATGTCTTGTGAAAATTTACCAGTTAAAAATGGAAACGTCTCATACCTCTTTACTTACTTCATTTTACTCTTAGGAAAAACAAATTTGCAAGATTTTCTCTCCTGTTAATACTGTATCAGTAACACGGGTATAATGAGTGAGGTGAAACCTATTGTCTATTTCGTAGAGAGAGAATAATTAGCAAGTTTTAGGGATTCAGTCAAATTTAAGTCTTTATGAAAATTATACTCAGACATTGTAACTGGCAATAATGTGTGAGTTAAGTTTCTTTTCAGGTTTCCTGTATACCAAACTGTTGGAAATAGTTTAAGTAAAAGCATTGTGGAAGTCATGAAATGTGATAAACCCTGATGGCAACTTACTGGTTTAATTTAGACCTAATATGTGACAATATATTGTACAAGCTGATCTGTACAGATAGATCTCTGGACTGAATGGGGGTTCATTAATGAGATTATCCAACATGTATTAGGAATATTATAGGAATGAATATGTACAATAAATTTTGTTGGGAGTGGCTTTCTGATCTAAACAAATGGCAGAAGGTATTTAGTCTTGGTATGGTGCCTGACACGAGGTATGCATGCATGGCACCACCATTTATTTATTTATTTTAAGTTGTCATTATTATATCTTGATTTTTTTCACATTTGTTTAATAATTGACATTACTATCTTAAAGATTAAAATAGAAGAAAAAAGTAGCAATATTAATTGCATTGTGAAGGCATTTTTGTTATTAGATAACTAGATGTTAGGAAAGTGTTTTTTGCTTTCTACTGCGACAGAAAAAATGCACAGAAAACTGAATGCAGTATGTTCTGAGTGCAGTATATTCTAAAGTGAGTAGATTGACTAAATATATTTTTAGTAATATGTCATTTTTTGAAAATGCATTTTATCATATGAAAGTTTATTCCAACTTAAGAATTTCAGAAGAGAAAGGTTGTCATAAACAACCTTATACTAGTTGGACAAAAATAGATGATTAATGATAACCTTTGTTTTACTTAAACAGAGACCTCAGATACTCAGCAAGCTGTTTTGGAGTTTGGGACAGGAACCTGTTGTTCATACCTATTTGGAACAAGAAACATAATATTCTCAGGAGCATCCAAAATTAGGGTATGGTATTTTATTTATGTTTTTGAAATGGAATGTTCTTTAAAATTGTTACAGTTATGACTCTACAGACAGTTGTTAATGAGTAGGTATACAGAAGGCATTTAATAAAAGTTTGGTCATTTTTCTTGTAATTTTTTTTTACCTACGCTGTAGAAAGTAATCTGGGAAGCATATTAGAAAACCTATTAATTCATCTGTAAGAAAGATTGTGTACCACATACACATAGACAAAACTAAAGTACGAGGGACTTAAGAACTTCAGAGTTCCTTTGTAACTCTTTTGCTGCACAGAAGAAGTAGAATAATTGCAGAAAAAAACAAATGCTTCCAAGCTGGAAGTTAACAATCCTGAACTGGTGGTATCAGTCCTGTGAATTTGAGTACTTTAGGGAATAGGCTGATCTCTGCAAGAAGGTGTAGTTCTTCCTCTTTTCATGGTCACACAGCACTTTTGTGGATTGATAACAAGTCAGAAACAACTTCCAAATTTGGAGAAACTTTTAGGTACCTGGCTTGAGAAACCCAGGGAGCCCCATATCCACTTTCAGAGCTTGTGCAGCAATGAGATGCACTCAAACTACAAAATATGGCTGACTGTGGCCATGTCTGGGCCTCTTGATTCTACTTTGGGGTAACTTTGTGCTTCAGTAATAATTTTGCCCATTTTCCTTTTCTTTGAACACAGCTTGTCACGTTAAGCAGGTTTATCGCCCTTTGTTTCATTCACCATAGTACTTAAACTTACGTAAGCCTTTCAGTCCTAAAAAACTTGCTGCATATAATTGTTTTACTTCGGATGTATAGAAGCCCAAGGAGTAGAAAGCATGACTGGACTAAAAAATCACCTAAAATTTTTACTGTAATGAATGATCTTTGAGTCTTAATTGTCAAGTTGTAGGTATCAGCTCAAAGTTCAATGTCCCCCCATTCAGGCATATCATTCCTGGAACTTCAGAACCTGTGTGAGCTATTGTGTCAAACAACTCATCTTCATTTGGAAAAAAGTCTTGGCCAGATGCTGTTATTCACCCTTCTCTAGGCTTCTGAGTCAGGGGTTTGCACGTGTTTTACTTTATGCGCTGATATTTCAGGCACAAAAAGAAGTGAGGTAGCTCAGGTAGAATGTTCAGGTTCAGCTGAACTGCTTGCGGTATCTCTGCTAGCTTGTTCGCCTGGTTTCAGCTGGGACAGAGTTAATTTTCTTCATAGTAGCTGGTCTGGTGCTGTGTTTTGGATTTGGGATGAAAATAATGTTGATAACACCCATGTTACAGTTGCTACTGAGCAGTGCTGACAGTGAGTCAAGGACTTTTCTGCTTCTTATGCTGCCCTGCCGGTGAGGAAGCTGGGAGGGGACACAGCCAGGACAGCTGACCCCAGCCGGCCATATCCCATCCCATAGGGTGTCATGCGGAGCAATAAACCAGGGGGAGTTGGCTGGGGAGGGGCTGCCGCTGCTCGGGGACTGGCTGGTGGTGAGCAGCTGCATTGTGCATCGCTTGTTTTTTGTACTTTTATCACTGCTTACTGCATTTTAGGACAATTACTTCTTTTCCTTTCCATGAGTATGTAGTATTCACCATACTTTGCAACGTGCTGTGAAAACACAACAGGTCAGCAGTGAGAAAAAATCAGTTTTTATTTGATTGTGAGTTCATAAGAAAATAGATCAAACCAGTAAATAATAGGAATGTGAATGTACCAGGAGTTATATTTAGCAAACATATTTGTCACCAGTTTTATGATCTGTAAAATTTTATCCTGCATAGACCTCCAGTGAATCTAATCCAAATACATCACAACTAAATTTTTTTCACGAGGTAATGAGAATGTCTCTGGGTTTATATTTTACTAGGGATTCTCAACTGCAAGCATTTCCTGCAATGTATTTGCCATCTGTCTCTTACTCAGTCTTGTTTTATATGCTCTCTGAACACCAATTATAACGCACTCACTACTATTTTGTGACTATACCCTCTTTTTTAAAGAGTTTACTCTCAATGTATAACTAATGCTATGTATGGTACTGCAAGAAACAAGTATGACTTTTAACAGGGGTATTAAATGCTTGATATGTAGGTTTGGTTTGCTCTCCTTTTCTGACGTCTCTGTCAATTGTATCTGTCTATTTAATCGCTAGATGGCAACATAGCAACACTCAATAGCAATATGAAAAGTTGCCATAATCAGAGATGGGCTTTTTCTATCATATTTTTCACAGCAGAGCTAAAATAATTCCCTACCTCACCCCATGAAATGGGAACATATGCATTCTGGTAATTTCAGTAAATTGTTTCTTAATGATGTGAGTTCTGGTATTACTTCTTTTTTATCTTATTAACTGCTGCTTTGTTAGACAATTGAAGTGCAGAATAATCAAGTAAGAGAAAATAAAATTGGTTTATAAATTGAGGTTTTTTTTCTCCATATAAGGAAGAGAGTCTATTGATTCACCTGAATCTTCTCACACACACACTTGGTTATTTTGCAGAAACATCTTTTATTGAAGCCAGTGGCACTTGTATTCATATCAACAAGAACAGAATTTGCATCATTTTTGCCTTTCCAAATATTTAATTTATTGTGATGTCTGGAATTTAATACATCTGTTACCAGAAAAACACTAAAGCAAGTTTGGGGTGTAACAACAAGTATCCAGTAATCCAGCATCCCTCTTGAGACCACTGAGCCTGCAGACTAATTCAAATTCTAGTCAGACTGGACAGGATGATTATCACTGTCTGAAATTTGAAACTCAGAGAGAAAAAGAAACAAAACCAGTCTTAACTGAGCTACTAGCTTTTTTTAACTTTTGGGACCTTGCACAGACTCACAGTTTCGCTAAGTATTTGCTAAACAGTCAGTGAGAGGCTCTGAGGCTTCTTAAGTCTCCACTGAAATTCAGTAGCAGCTTCTTAGGAAACTCAAACAGTTTGTAAGAATAGGAAAAAGTTCTGTCCTCTATCACGTTTTCTCCAGAAGCCAAAGCTACAAAGCTTATACTCCTCCCAGCTCTGCTTTGTACTGAACTGAATTTTGGGATTTTTAAGTTTCTGTCAGCCCTGCTGTATCCTGATGTAGTGAAATAGAACTGTTTGGGCCTTGATCTTTGAACAAGTAACCTTCTTCAGAGATATTGGCCTTTTGCACCCCATCAGATCTGTTATTATGCTATGTATTTCATGAACTAGTCATATTATTGTAGTGGCTACCTAAAGCTAGGGAAGTAATTTTGGAAAGCTGTGCAGCTACTACTAATTGAAAAGTAACAAAGCATCATTTCTCTGTCTTAATTAACTTGCATTATTCTGTTACCTCTAAGTTTCAAATTCACTCCAGACTTGATATATTGTAGCTACTACAGCTATATTCATATTGTTGTATATCCTAATAAAGGGGCAGTATGCTATTTACCTATCATTAGGAGGATTACACGGATTGTTGATCTCTGTCAGGAACCCATTAACTACTGGATTAATAGAATTCAATAATTCCATGGAATACACTGATAATTGGCAAGTGAAGCATATAAACATAAGGATATAGAATTACATAGTACGTTTTGTTGTTTTCACCTGATTCTGTAATTAGTTGCTTACCAAGCGTGCTAACATTTTCTGCTTTCAGTGCTTACAATGTCTGCATCAGGGATGCATACATACACACACTGAGAGCATAAGAAAGTAAAAATACTTCTTCCCAAAGACTTAAAAATTCCCACAATTCAAGACTATTTCTGTTATCATGCACGATTTCATGCATAATTCTGTGTGATTTACAAGAAGACTATTCCTACAAGTAGGTTCTCTTTTTTAAGCCACATTTTCTCTTATTGCTTATCTACACAAGTCTTGCTGAATTATCAGTGGCCCCGATCATCATCTGCATCATGGTTTCATGTTAGCTCTTGTTAATCTGTTGTCTTCTACACATTCCAAGTAGCTCAGTGGAGGTTATGGGAAAGGTGGGGGAGAAGGTGTTCTCACTCATAGTGAAAGCTGTATTATTCCATGGAGCTGTAACGTTACAACCATTCATTTTTATCTCCAAATACTCTCATCTCAGTGAGACCTTTCAGACATGTACAGTTCCCAGACATCACTGAGATATGGAATATAATGCAAGTTAAGAAATTAAAGTCCAACTACAGGCAAATTTTTATCTTTTTCTCCTGGTTTTGATTTCATTGTCTACCTTCTGGAAATTAGAAGAGACTTAAGAAATAATTTTGTACCACTGTTGCTGCAATTCTTCTAAGAGTATGACATTAATCATGTACCTCAATTTCTTTTAGTTAGTTCAACGATAAGTTTTCATCTTTCAAATTTATCTGTTGCTTCTTCCATTTTCAGATCACAGGCAGTTGATAGACCTGCAATATCCGATGACATCATCGCAAAAGTAGATAGAAAGCCAACAGCATTTCAGGAATGCTTTGTTCTAGATACTCTTTTATAATTCCAAGGCCCAAACAATCATTTCCTCGCAAGAAAAATGACATCTCACTCCATTCCCTTCAAAATAGTGACATCTCTATTAAATGGTCTGCATGTTTTCCAACAACAGCAGATTTATTATCAAATTTTGGAACTTTCTATACAAATGATGGATTTGAAACTTACAGAGAAATAAAAGTTCCCTCAGATATTTTGACCCACAGCCTAAATAACAATGTAACTGATGCGGCTCTATCAGATGATGGAATCTTATTTTTAATAAATGGCACTTGTTATAAAAGAGAAGCCAATCATTATTTTTTTAAACTTGGAGCAGAACACAAGCTTCCTGAAAGTGAAATAACTGGAATACATTCAAGGTATTGGTGTTCATCTGTCTATCCAGTGCAGGTAAGTTATTCATAGTTCTCATTTAACATTTAAGATATGGATGGTCTTCATTAAACGTTTGGGTGAATCTATTTTAGATCTCCTTTTCATTGATCTAATGCTGGGTTGAGAATTAGAAATGACCGGACAGCAGCAAGTTTGTTTAAAGACATTTTGAAATAAGGTCCACACACTGTCTGTGGCTCCGCATGAGCTCATGCAGCCATATGAAAGCATTTCTAGGATCACAGCTTAAATTTGTAAATTAATTTCAATGCAGCTTTGATGGTTACATTAACTGAAAATGTATCCCAAAACATTTTGATTTCTTTGTGTACATCCTTGATGTGAACTTTATGAGAAGTTACTGTTTACCTAATCACTGTGTTCATTTTTTAACAGAGTGGAAAACAACCAAGTACTTTGGCATCATGGACATCTACTGAGCTGTATCTTGGATATAATGAAATATTTAATAAAATAGCAGATACAGCAAACTTAATGAAGCTCCTAAATTTTCCAAATGCTGCTTCTTTAATTACAAAGACTGTTAGCCATGACTTAGTCCCATCTGAAGTTACAATGTTGTTTATTTGCAAAGGCTACAGCTCCTCTAGACTGTTTTTTTTCTGGCATTATATAATGAAGACAGACAACTTCAGGGCCTAAGAGATTTTTACTTACCTGTTCTTTGCAATTCTGTTATGAGGATGATATACGTAAATTCAGTATTATCATCTGGACTGCTGTGGGATGACGTGAGTGTTTACTACACATATAAAAACAACACAGCTAATGGATATCTTCAAGCATCTGGATCAAATCTTTCTCTATCAGAAATGTCTAGTGGGAGCAGTATTCACCAGATTATTCTTGGTTAAGTATACTTTATTTTAAGTAGTTATTAAGTATCTTTTTTAGTAATTAAGTGGTAAATGAAATTTCAAGTAAGAGATCATTGAAGCTGTCTTTGTGTAAATGGCAATACAAGAATAATATCTATTCATTTCATTGGTCTGTTAAGACTGAAAGGTGTTATTTTTAGGTGGACAAATGCACCAAGAAGAGAATTAGCAAACTGTTATTCAGGTACTGTTAACCTGCACCCCTATCAGTATGATTCTAACCTGCACACCCCTATTCAGTATGCGTCTAATAAGAAAACAAATACAAAGGCTGAAAGCCTGAGTTACAGGAAGATAATTTGATTTGGTTTTACCAATTCTGTTTGACTAATGGTATGATAACTGATTTTTCTCAAGGAAAGGTGACTGAAATGTCATAGCAACAGCAGGTTTTTCAGTACATCAAAGAGAAATTATTTTGCAACTTTCTGACTTTTTAAGGTACTCACTTTCGATTATAATCACATCATCATATTGACAATACCTGGAATTCCCAAGTAGGACACGACTGTTATTAAGAAAAGTCCTTTTAATCATTATTCCAGCCTGAGGAAACCTCATCAAGTCTCTTCTCTGGGTAGTTTCTCATCTTTAGTTGGCTATTAAAGGAGAATTCAACTGAGCAGGTGCTGTTCATTCTGCAGACAATGGTATGTCTGTTTGACTACTTGAATCACCTGGTAAATGTACAAAAGTCCAATATGAGTCCATCTTTATGAAATCTGGAGTTCAGTGAAGCATCGCTGGGTAATACCGCAGCCATATCCTACAAAATTGTACATGAAATTTGAGAAACCATGTCCTACAGCTGTGAGCTGTTGTTCCAATCAGAACCATTCTGAGAGGGCAGGACCATATAGGAAAGTCCTCCCAAGCAAAATTAGCAAGCTCCAAAAGCAATGATTAGTATTCACTGGGACAAAGCTTGCAAGATGAAGCCATCAAGCTTAGTAGATACTCAAATTCTTACCTACTGACGTATCTTATATGACATAGAGGATGGGTCCTAACAAGATAGCCTGGTGATGGCTTGAGAGCCATGCTTATCAGCACAAGTACAGCAGCAGCTGAGCGACTGCTTACAAAGAACAAGAGGCTAGTCAGGGTGTGGCAGAACTGCCAGCCCATCAATGGCACATTGCAGGTGGCCAGGCCAAGGGTACTGACATGAAGGTTTCCAGAGGACTTGATAAATATTTCTGCTAAAAATAATAGCCTCAAGATACCATAGAAGTCATACTGACAGTTCCATGAGAGAAGGCCAAGTGTTAGTACTGAAGCAGTTTTCTTGATGATCACGTTTAAAGAGAGGGTCTGAATTCATAACCATGAGTCAGGCTCACAGAAGAGTATGCCCAAGTACCATCTCCTTGCTGACTCAGCAAGAAGAAGCATGAGAAGGAAACCCGTTAATCAAGGTTCGAGTGCTCTTTTTTTGAGAGTTTCTGCCTCATGGCCCCTGCAGCTTCCCTAGCCTGACTACAGCTGGTCCACAAAAGGCTTGTGTAACTATCCGTGGTACAGGCAAGGGACAACTCTGTCCAAACTGGAAGACAGGCTGTCTCTGACCTTTTCTCTTGGGGGATTGTGGGACATTTAAAACGGTGTACTTTAATATACTGTAGTTATAAACGGATCTGAATGACTCAAGATCAGGTCCAGCAACATGAGATAATGCTTGAGCTCAAATGCAAAAACAAAGTGTGCAGGAGATGAAAACAGGGACGGGCTAGCAGGGAGGTATATAGAAACTTTGCCTGGACATGCAGAGACGTAGTCAGGAAACCCAAAGCTTGGCTGGAATTGAAACTAGCAAGGAACGTGAAGGTTAACAAGGAAGGGATCTGTAGGTGCATCAACAGCATGACGAAGAAAAAGGACAAGGTGGGCCCACTGCTGGATCAGGCTGGAGATCTACTAACTAAGGATAAAGAGAAGGTTGAAGTATTCATTGCCTTCCGCCCTCAGTCTTAATTTACAAACTCAGGCCTACCAGACCTCCATTCACATTCGTAAATTTTGTGGAAGAGAGCTACTACCCACAGTATCAATGGATCTAATTAGGGACTACCTAGGTAAGGTGGATGTACACAGTCCATGGGGTCAGACAGGGTATCTTAAAGACTGCTGAGAGAGCTGGCAGATACCGTTGCAAGGCTTTTATTCATCACCTTTGAATAATTGTGGTGATCCGGGCAAAAAGGCAAACATCTCAGCCGTCTTCAAGGAGAAAAGGAAGACAGGGAGAACTGTATCTGAAATCTGTATAATTACCACATGGCATTTCATTATTACACAAAACATTGTGCAGAGTGGGAAATATTTTGGAGTAGTTGATCATTTGAAACACCAGAGTTTGAGCTCAGACAAGTATGATATCAGATAGAATAAAACAGTGCACTTCCTTGCTCCAGTTTTACCCCCTGGTTTCTGGGACTGGTATTCCTGAGGGCCAGTCTTGCTGGTAAAGACTGAGGCAAAGAAGGCATTCAGTACCTCTGCCATTTCACTGGCCCGTGTAACCAGGTCCCCTGTTTTGTTCAGTGGGCCTCACTTGGCCCACTCTCAACTTGCAATCTCTCACTTGGGGAGAAAGTGTAAGGGACTGAATGCCAAGAGTTAGTACACATATTCCTCTGTGTCCTTTTAACTCAGATTAGTAAATTTATCAAACCTACTTTATAAAAACACAAGAAATTACTTGTGTTTTTTGAGATAATTCTGCTTATGTTTTGCTCAAGCACCCCCATGCAGTCAAATCTGGTTGGTTTCAGGCATGTGACTTTGCTAGTTACTTCCGTGATGTAAATCCATCGTTGAGCCCTTCATTTAAAGATGTCTGGTTATTTCAGACTTCCTCCTCCCTGCTCCCTCCCCACAGCATGCTGTTCAGTTTCTCTTTCCGTACCAGCTCTTACCTGCAATGGTGGCAGGATCTTTAAAATGTCTGTGTGGATCTGCCATTCCACCCTTTTTTTTTCCTTCACCCAGATCAGTCAAAATGGGTTGCTTCTTGGTAACTTACAGCTGTCATGCAGTTGATTTCAGGATAGGATTCAAGGACAAAGGTCTGAAGTATAGAGCCATAAAAACCTTTATGTGCATCTGATGATATCATCACTATGCTCTGCATCGAAGCACAAAGTAGCCTGATTATTCCTTTGTCAAAAATAGTTTAGCTTTCAAAGTTTTGAATCAAGCTGCCAGTTCAATTCTTAATATTCTCCTTCAAGGAGTGCTAAAAATACTAGTGAACAAGCCGTGCCATTTCGGACTCTCAGATCACACATGGGAAGTACAATCAGGTGTCTTCAGTACTGTCTTCAAGGACTGATGATTTTCTGAAATTGATTTCTTTATGGAAAACTACAGTAGGAGCAACCAGCTAGGTACTGTGTTTTAGGGCTGCCTGAGTCAACAGTCTCTGACTGACAGATTTCAGACTCGGTGCCACAGTAGGTTGTCTTATGTCAGTCATCTTACCTCAATACAAGCCAGAGTTTAGGAGTTTACAAAAGGTGAAATCAGATAGGATCTCTGTAATTCTGCTTATTTCCATCTGCCTAATTCCAGACTGTACTGATCCTGCTGATGGGTTCAGTAATGAGCCCAAATCTCCCACAACAGTGATCAGTCTCCCCCAAACTTGACCTTTCTGCACTTCCCAGTATGAGCTGTCTGCAAACTCAAAAAAAAAAAAAAAGTCAGCTATCCACATGTTCTAAGCTGTCTTCATGATCTCACTTTAACTGCACTTCTGTTTGTAGATTAAAGACCCATTTCACAGCAATCATTAAATAATCCTCCCAGAGCAAAATTTATTCTAGCATTCCAAGAGAACTGGTCCTGAAACGAACATTGAAAAATGTATTCTGTCCTTGGGTAGCTACTGTGTTATTCAAAAAGTAACCAGGAGGTCTAATAACATCAAAAATTCTCTGGAATCAATAATCATTTAAAAATCATTAACTGCTAGGACTGACTCTCTTGGTCCCTCAAACATCCACCTGTAATACCACAGCAATGCCTATTTTAGTACAGTAGGAGTAAACGGGACACCGACACTGTAGGTGATGTGAGAATAAAATAATAGTAAGTAATAATAATTAGTGCTTCTTGCCTCCAAATGAAATTACCTCGATATTCCTGCAGTTCATTGCTTTGGTGTTACTGATTTATTTCAAAATAAATTCTAACACAAACTCTTGTTTGGGGCAGGGGGATTCTTTTGTAGAGAATTAACCAGCAGTGTTACATCAGTCGAACTGCAGCCTAGTATCTTTGAAAATGCATGTAAACTACAGCATCAGGTAGGCACTGCAACTTGATACGATAATTTGAAAAAAATACAGTAACAATGCTTCCTAACAAATCCTGACCTACTACTGGGAGGATTTCACTCCAGCTCATATCAATCTCATTAACTAATGTCATGCAAAATAATATAAAGACTGTCCAAGTAGAAATGTAGAGGATGGGAAGTTCACAGTATAATATTGATGAAAAAGTGTCCAAGATGAGTAAGATGTGAAACAGGTTGTGGACTAGAAGGGAGCCATAGTATGGAATTAACATGCAGAATTTGCACAATAGTTACTGTAGTCATTATCCCCATTAGTAGTGACTAGACCCCTTAAAGTCCATAGATGAGGTTCATTTGTGGAAAGTTTCCTGCATAAACTATTTTTTTTTCCCTAGGTATCTCACTTTCTTGTTGGCTGCCCTCCAGGAAGGCATATTGTTGTTGAGAGATAAGTTTTAATCATTTATTTACTTCTGAGATAAAAACTAGCAATTTTTTTATTTTAAAGAAAATACCCAACTTTCCATAATATTATCAATTCTTAATATCTTCCATGGGAAAACCAGCATAATATAGATATCCTTTATTCTGTCTTGGAGCAGTAGGATGGAAGAAACGCAATTTGTTCAGCCTTATTTTCCTATAACCCTCTGAACTGATTGGAAGTACAGTACTATCAGCTCAAACTTCATTCTCGTACTGAGATTTCTCACATATCAAAAAGCTTGGGAAAGTAAAAACATATCCAATAGATCTCTTTTACCTTGAGAATTAAATTAAAGCTAGTCTAAAGTTCATCCCAACAAGCCAGCTTTTTTGTATTTTTTTTAAAAATACATATCCTTCAAAAATTCTTATCACAAAGCGTAAGTGAAGAAAAAGTATGTTTTCTACCAAACTAAAAAAAAAAAAAGGTAGTTTGTTAAATAGTCCAAGAATGGAAGCCTTGGGAACTCTGTTCTGACGGTTTAGGTAACAACAACAAACTAGAGCCATATTTGGTTGTTACTTGTAATTGAAGAACAGTTTCTGGAGATCAATATTTAGACATGTAGGATGTCATATATAGGTGTATATTTAACAGCTTTCCAGAGTTCCTAATCTGAGATTTGAAAAAAAATCTGTTGTAAGGTGATTTTAGCTTTGCTAATATGGATGGAGCTATTGTAGATTGTACTTTCTGATATGAAGGGTTAGATAGATATGTAATTTAATTCTTAATAGGAATAATTCAGTGACATACTGAAATTATTGGGAAAGCTTTTTGTGAGTAGAGTTCAAAATACCAAAATAATAGATGACAAATTGTGGTATAAATAATGATAATTCTTATAGCATAGAATAATGCAAAATAATGTACATGTTGGAGCACTGCTTAAATTAATAATTAAATTATTTATTAAATTAAACCAATTTATAAAGATAATCTTTTCTTTGTCTTTTTAGGGCTTCAGGTGTAGTCTGTGAGAGACATAATTTCACTACTTACAAAATACCTGGGTAAGGCACTGAATTAACAGTCCAAAGAAGACTAGGGATTTCGGACATATGAATCATATGACATATGTCATATGAAAGTGAAGTGCTGTATCTTAATACACATCACTTAACATAAAATGAGGCTGTTCTGACGTTAATGTTCCTACCACCTTTTTCTTTTCTGTTACAGTACAGAGCCAGTACTTATGAACTGAAAGTGAACTAGTTTTCTAGGTATTCTCTACCAGGATAGCAGCCTGATTGAATCAATGCAGAAAACTATTGAAATACTTTACTCAGATTACTGTCTGAAATAGCTGCAAAAGCATTATTTGTACCTGACCCCAACAGGCTGCTATAGTTGAAAATTTCACCCAATGTGCTGTTAAACGAACAGAGCAAAGAAACTGGGGGCTGCAATTTTTCTGTTACCTAGATTTTTAGTTACGAGTTCTGGGTAGTGCTGATATCAATAGCTGGCTACAAATCTTTGGAACCTAGGATAATTTTTGAGTTGATTTTTTAAAACATAAGGCAGTTTAAACTGTATAGTAGAAAGACAGACTTGTTGCTTATGTTTTTAAGTCATAAAGAAGATTGGCAGGTTGAATTCTTTCTGTCTAAATAATTGACACTATGTTATATCAAGATAAATAAAAATAAGAGCTTTAACAAAATGATTGTTGAGTTTTTCCTTTTCCTTAGGAAATTTCTGTGGCATTCAACAGTTGAAGACCAGGTAAGAGTTACAGTTTTCATTCTAGTTCGGCTACGTACAAAAAAAGAGAAACAGAGTGCAATATTCAATATATGAGTACAACTTCTTTTTTAGATAGCCTGTTATAACTGGGATGAATATGGTTGCCTAGTGGAACTTCATTATCAAGAGCATTTCCAACCTGTTATTTCCTTGTAATTAAACGGCTGATAGGTTGTGAGGCACGAGGAAGACTTCTACCAAGGCTGTGTAGGGGTGTGAAGCTGCAGAAAGTATCCAAGTCCAATGGCAAGAGTAATGTTATCAAATCTTTAGGTTCCTTTTTGTACGAGATGCTTTAGTTCCAGCAGGTACTGTTGCACCACATCAGTATTGTAATTCCAAGGTGCCTTAGGACAACTTAGAGTAAAGCATCTTGTCAGCACGCTGCCTACCTGTCTTATTCTCTGCAGCAGCAGCAGCTCTACGTGCTCACTGATCCACGCACAGTTATGAATACAAAGGCTGTTTGTGTGCTTATGCTGTTCTATTGAGATATCACGTTCCATGTTTTACAGATAGAATGGTGATTTTTGTGTTAGAAATGTTGAAGCAAGTTTTATATTATGGAAAATAAAAGGCAGAACTGACTATGGGTACACTTCATCAATGAAAAAAGTAAGTCAACTTACCGAGGATGTCATTTAAATGTTTTATGCGTAATAGTCTACATGCAAAATATGACTGTTCTTACACATATGGAGACCTCTTTAGTCTGAATGGATGTATTTAGCAGCTTAACATTTTAACATTTCATGTAGTGGACTTAACATCATACACTATTCAAAATTAAGCATGTGGGAGGTATCAAAATGATACACTAAACAGAAGAAAAATATGCCCATGAGAACATGGTTTGGGAAATTAAACTTAAAAAATCTCTTTGAAATTTAAGACTGCCTTCTCTCTAAAGAGAAAAAAAAAAAAAAAAAAAGATACCCACTAATCCACATGGTCTTGTCAAAACAAATCCTGCCCAATCTCTTTACAACTAAAATGAGTACATTGCTTCCTTTTCAGTAGAATGACAAAGGATATTTAAGCCAGCACCTCATCTACATATAGTGTTAAGGGAACTTTGATGGCCTCCTCTGACAGCCCAATTTATGAAAGAACTCTTCCATACTCCTCTATGTATACATATACAGCAATGCTGGAGGTTTGGACATGAGGGATGATTCTTACTCATTTGTAACCCTGACAAAGACAATTAATTATCTCTTAAAGACAAGTAAATCAAACATACTGAAGCATGACACCACCTTTTTGTGTACCATACTTTCAAATGATACACATTTGAAATTCACATTGTTAATCTGTTTAATTTCTATTTTTAACAGTAAGGTTGTCTGTATAAAGCATAGTCTTGGCCCATGATGCTTAATGAAAGTAAAAACTCTACATTGGATAAAGTATGGGGACCAAAGGTACAAAACTGTATGTTTAGAAATAGCTGGTGATACTGTGCATAAAATCAATTGTTATCTTACTTCATGTTCTTGCATTGCTAATAGCCCTGGAGGAGGGGGCATGGACAAGCACTGACAAGGTGGAATAAAGCTCATATGACAATACAGCATTGATCTAACCATATTCTGAAAGGGTAGTTTTATGCCAAAAATCTGTTATTAGCATTGTTAGTTATTATATTGTGAGAAAAGCGAAGGTATCACTTAATGCTCAGTAAAGCATTCTTTGTGGGCAACGGTAGGAATAATTGAAACACTTTTGTAATATAAATAATAGAACACAAAGAAGGGTGCTAGAGAGGAAGCCAGAAGGGGATTATAGAACTAAAAAAAATCCTCAGATGCAAGCACACAGCAAGAAGCTGTTAGAAGAGTGGGTTCAAGCCAGTGGAAGTGGAATAAGCAGCAAAAACTGTGTACAACTTTCCTAAAAAATTAAGGCAAAGAATAAGTTATTTTTTGCATGCAGGGCTGGAGTATCTGGCTTGAAATTTCTGCAAAATCTTGTGTTCTGTATGTTGTTCAGAGAGACATATTTGTTTGAAATCCTCTCCATATTAACACCAGAGATAGTTTTGTTTCTGATGCCAGTTCGGAAAGGACTCCATTTGAATATCCTATTTATCAGTAGTTTCCTTGGCAGTTAGGACAACTTTATAGTATTTATTTCCCATCTAAACAAAATTGTTTCACAGAATCCCAAATTTGGGCTTTTGCTCAAAGGGGCAATATTGTAATTCCAATTCAATAAGCTTTTTTACTAGTCCATCTGTGGACTTGACAGTAGAAGCGCAGCTATAGCTACATTTAGGGTAACTCTTTTGAAATCTATTTCATCATTACAGTTATATCTATCTGTTTAAAATACTTCTATAATCAGAATATACTTGAATTGTTTTTATTAGAAAAGGACACTAGCTATTCTAGCAATTATAATGTAATATGTAATACTAGCTAGAAAATATCGCAGCCAGATGTTCTGCCTCTTTGGTGTTTAAACCCAGGGGCAGAAAAGACAGGGCACAGCTTCCACAAGGTGCTTCACTTGTGCCTACATGTGCAGCAAGTTCCCAAGCTAGGAGACCCGCAGTTATAACTAGACATGCTACCCACTGTTTTTCTCCACTTTGTCAAGTCTTTTCTAAATGATTGACTGGAGATTGTTGCCTTTGACTGAGACCAACAGCCAAATCATCTTTGGAATTGCCAGAGGCTCTGGCTTTTGGAAGGAGGGAAAAAAACATTTCATTCAAGCACCAGTAATTTCTATTCAGAGTCCTCCCCCTAACCTACCAAGTCACCATCAAAGGAGAGCACAGAGTGGAAAGCCTATCTGAATACCAAAAACTTCCATCACCAGCAGGGTATGCAACTTGAAAATCCTCAATGGCTGATGTATTGGCTATCGCAGACACCTGACAGTTGTTAAAATACAGAAAGAGGGTCCTTTACATTTTCCAGTACAGCCAAAAGTTTGACATTATGACATCCAATGTATGTACAGCCTGAACAGAGGGAACCTTCTCTTCTAAATTCTCTATCCTCATGACTTTCTGATACCTCTTAAAAAGAGAACCTTCCTTCAGTATTGGCCAATTTTTTATCTCCCAATAGGCACAGGACAACAATACATTATTAATAAAAAAGTGACTTCGCAGGATAGTCATTTGAAGCTCTTTTTGGAGGCATCTTAATCTTTATTTGACATCTTTTATCAGACTTTGATTTCAAAGCCATCATTTCCAGTTAATCCCGTACTTTGGGATTCCAGCCATCTGATCTGGCAAAACTCACCGTCATTTAGAGTCACATCAGAAAACATGGAAAACAAGTATTGTATTGCACTGCTAGCAAGTGTCAGTTATGGATCCCAATAACAAAGGCACTCAAACTATTTGAGGTATTGATTAAAATACCATTTATGGAGATAGCATGAGAAGAAAAAAGGGGATAGCATAGATAATCTTATATCCTTTCAGATGCTGGGAACCCCAAGTTGTACAACACTGGATGGACACAGTCAGGGCACAGCATGCTGTGCAGATCCCATCCGTGGTGAGATTTGCCAGCTCTTTAGAGCTATTATAGGATTTTCTTGGAAGTAACCAACTCTATTTATCATTTCTATTGTCAGATGAAAAGATATGTGAACATGCTGCTTCACTTCAAGATAAGATGGGACATGCTAGGCCAGGTGCCAAGAAAGAGCCACGTACAGCCTCCTCCATTGCAATTAGTAGGTTCATCCAGCGTTCGAGTGACACATACAGCACAGCACACACATGTGCCTGTTCAAGTCAGCTGTTAGGTGGGTCACTAACTCCTTGATGCACAATAGCCTTCTGGTTAAGTCCACTACAAGTATCTGTTGCTGTAGGACACGAGCTTTTCTTCACACAGCCTTATTAGCGGTGGAGGAAGGAACGGCTGGGACAGAGCCTTAAGGTTAATGAGGACCTTAAGCAAATCAGTTGATTGCCTATAAAATACGCTACCCCCATCCAGTTTCATATCAATCTGTTCTTTTAATGGAATCTTAATTAAATTTCTTCATCTTTTAAAAAGGAAATCCTTTGACTATGGGACTACAAGCCTCTTCTAAACTTGTCCTCTAAGATAACCTCTTCAACAGTCATTACCTTGCCCCATTAGCTTAGGTGAGAGAGTCAGTTCCTCATGGCTGACCTTTCTTTTCTATAAAGATAATGTGACTTTTAGAACACACATAAAACTCTTACCCAAGATGGTTTTTGACATTCATTTAACCCAGGAAATCCTTGCATGCATCTTATTTTCATAAAATTCATTCTTCTTCTGCAGAAGCACACATTCATATCTTTTATGTTAGTGTACCTTATCTATATTAACAGGACAATTTTCTGACGAATAGAGTTTATGTATACAGATGGTATGAATGTAGGCATGTATGTATAGACAATACGTCCTGAGAAGAAACTTAGAGTAAGTAATCTTTTTATTTTTGCTGTTTAATTGATCAGATTCCCATTGGAAGCCATGCCAGGAACCCACAAGTGTTTGAAAGAATGTAAAGAGAACTCCAGCCATAATTATGAAGCATCTTCATAACTCTTTCAGATTTCGGAAAATATTTTCTGAAGCATCATAAATAAATTCTGAGGCACTTCAAAGTTCACTATCTATTTTATATGCTGTCTTTTCTGTCCAGTAGTAGTCTTGAGATCTGTATAATAGAGACTGATTATGATAAACTGAATGCAGACTGACTTACTACTATAAGATCAGCAAGTTCTCTAAGAAGATGATGTCTTTAGGAGGAATATAGTTATTTTAAGGACTGATATTTTTGTTTGGTAAATTACTGGCGGTTTCTTAATAGCGCTGTGAAGGGTCTGAATTACATAATTTATGTTCATTGGACATTTAATTTGTGCTCAATTGCACATTTACATAGCAGAATCTATTTATCATTTTTAGCCACTACCTACACATAAAAGAAAAAACAAACCTGTCTAATTGTTTTTCAGAGCTAGCTCAGAAATAACTGTTTTTTTTTTTGTTTCTGTTCAGAATTACAGATCCTGTTCTGAGTTTCAGGAGAATAGAACAAATGAAGGACTGTATGAGCAGTATCAGATTTTAAACAGCACTTCTAAAAATTACATTGTTTGGGCTTCTAGTCACAGTGCCATTTATGTGTTCAGAGTGAGGATATTAGACCCAAACTACAGGTTATTGTATTCTTTAATGAGAAAAAAGTAATGATGTAAAGTAAAAATGGATAAAATGCCCACCATTGATGCTTTTAAAATGTTTTTTTTTCAGGATTTTCTTTGGCTTTGGTGCTACTGATATTTTCACTTCTACCTAGCTCTAACTTAGAAATGATTCAGATGTCATTCTCAGAATCCTTGACTTTTCCATTTTTCAGATTAGCCCACAGCATAAATACTTACTAATAATCTGAAAATAATTAGGCAGATACAAAAAAAGAACCATACTCTTTGTAAATAAAGACAGGTGATCTGAAAATCTTTGAAAATATCCTTTCATGTTTTACAAGAATTTTTGAGAGTATAGCTTCTATTGAAGAATTTTTGCCTTCCTTTTACATTAAATTAACAAGTTCATATTTTAACATTTTTATCCACTCCAAATTTTTTAAAAAATCAAGTTGACCTGTATAACACTTACTGTACTACCCCATATCCCATGTATTTTGGGGAAAATATGATAGACCTGTAAATTCCAATAAAAAATCAATAAACCAAACAATGTTCATGTTTACTTGGAGTGTACTTCTATTGGCCGCCCTTACACTTGAAACCAACAGGTTTCCTGTGCCAGGACCTTTTTTCAGGTTATCATAATCAGGTTACGATAACCTGAAAAAAGGTCCTGGCACGGGAGAGAGCTCTGGCTTTTCTTCTCCCCTTCTTTCCAATCTACATGCTTGAACCACCACCAGAGAGGTCAGTTTGAAACGGTGAGGATGGTTAATGCACTACAGTTTCTGCAATGTTCCTTGCTTATACTAAACCCACAGTAAAGACAACACTTTGCAAGCTTTTTCTAACCTCTCTCAAAGCTGTAAGTGTTCCCTTGTATCCTGATTTTTGCAGAGACGTATTACCACATGTTTAAAGCCCTGCTGATACTGCTGAGATAACTCTTGTAGAATGTGCTTTTTCCAAAGCATGGCACATGTAAAAATCCGTATTTACATGCCCGAATGCTCACAAATGTTGATTCTACTGCAGAAAAATTAATTGTAACCGCAAATATACTAAAATTTGACAATATAGTTTGAGTGTTACTTATAACTACAGAAGGGTTTAAATAATTTTAGTACTAATTCTAACCTGTTTATCAAGAACTTAAATTTTTCATTAAATATGGAAGGATAGGTGATGGTGGGTACTGGACAGTTTCGTAAGATTCTCTGGCTTTGCTCTCAATTGTGAAAGCTTTTCTTATGTATTTCAGATTTTGTGATTTAAAAGCATTCTTTGCAGTCCATACACATGGTATAATGGAAAGGCAATAGCTGGTAAATGTTTCTAAATATGATTGTTATTTAATATATTACATTCTCCTTATAGTCTTATCTTTTTGTGTGTGAAATATGCTTAATACTATAAAAGCATAAAGGCAAGATGCTATGTTCTTCTTCTGTTCAGAAGATTCACAGACGAAGACAGAAGAATTTATCCACACATTTTTAATGATGTAGTTTCTCCAGAATCTCTACTTGAAAGCAAACAGAAGTTTGCCAGCCTGCTAGACCTCATTTGGTGTAATGCAAGTGTTCTCACAAGATCCACAAAGCTAGATGCTTCCCTTGCAACTGCTCAGATTCATTTCTAGCCATTAACACTAGTCTTGCAGAAGCCATCTTTCCAGAGCCTCCTGGTAAAATTAAAGTATTTCCAAGGATGGAAACGAAAACAAAATTTAAACATTATCCCATTTGCACTTCTCCAACATACCAGAAACTTGACAGAATTGCTTTGGCCAGGCTTACAAACTTATTTAACTAGATAAAAAGTGTTTAGAGATAATACTCAGATCCCAGCCTGCAGGCTGAGGATAATATCTGCTTCTTATTTCAATTTTTGTGGTTTTATTTTCTGTGTTCTGCACAAGATACCTGGAGTTGGTAAGGTTTTTAAACCAAATGAACTTCTAAGTACCCCAGTACAGTCACCTTTTATTTAAAAAAGGCTTTATTCTTGATCCTTAATCAAAGGAATCTTGCCATTGACTGAAAAAGCAAATCATTTAGGTATTCCTGTTAGATGCTGAATCATTATGACCATACAGATTAAAAGAAATACCTAATGATTAACCAGACAAATATTGTCATGAATTACTGTACCAAGTGAGTGTAGTTCCACAATGAAATCCGAGGCATTCTTGACTTAAATTTAGGCAGGAATCTAAAAATAATTATATTTTAATTTTATTTGCACTGCAGGTCAGATTTACCTACATTTAAGCTTATCGCATTCTGTACCTGGTTGGTCTGCTTCTTCTACTACAGATACAGCCTTACTATGTTTCAAATATCTGGTGGCTTCAGAGAGAACTAAGGCAAGACTTAACGACCAGTACCTTACTAGTTATCACACTAATGCCAGCCCATAAAACAAATTGTTAAAATATGGTGGTGTTTTGGACAAACAAAATATTGTTTATTAAGGGACGTTTTTGTAAGCACTTTTTATATCTCTATAATATTATTTCATGCATTTCGTTTCAAATATAAAGGGCATGCTAGTCAATACAACTTTAACTCGTATGTGAGTATAGGTCAGCCAGCGGTAATAGTTTTTAACAGACATCTTTCAAGGTGAACTCTCAAGCCTACTCACTCCTTCAGTATATAAACGTGTTATAATATTGGTTATAATAGTTAACAGTCTTAATTGCACCTATTTTTTAATTCCAGCTGAAGACGTTTTTGCACTTCTAGCCAGAATTTTCTTCTTGTCAAGTTAAGATACCTTGCAAAGCTTATGCTATTAATGGCAATTCTTCTATTTGTCCTAAAATAAGTTTAATAAACTCTATAGTAAATAAATGGTTGAAATTCTTACAATCACATTTGATGTTCACAGCTTATGAAAATTTTCGTAAAGATTATAAAAGCTGTAGAAATCTGGCTTGAATACATGCACATTTTTTTACCGATTCATTTTGCATGACTCATATCCCATCTATTTCTATACAGTTTGTACCAAGACAGAAATCAGAAAAAAATCAGTAATCAACTTACAAATTTCACCTCCAGTGAAAGTCTGTTCCTACTGAAGTCAGTCTTCCCTTCAGACAGTTTGGTCCCGTGGGCTGAAGCACAGATGCCCTCCAGTTCCTCCTGGAGCATTTGCACCTCTGTGTTCACCTTACCTGTGCGTATGCCCAATGTATGGGACACACAGGAGGTTTCCAGCAATGCCTGTGTGGGGCACTCTGCATTCCTCTGTGACTCTAAGCTGCCTTGGTGTTCTCTCAGTTCTCTGTTATGGCTGAAAATTGGTGCTCCTCTACTGTTTCCATACCTTTGAAAACTAAACAGACAATGGCATTTTCCATAAAGATAAGAACCCAGAGTACCCTCTTAAATTGAGTTCTCCCATACAGGCAAATTAAACTGTTATGACATAAACTAGATGTAGTGTAAGTTCATAGTCAGACAGACAATGATTTTGGTTTTTGTTCTTCTCTGAGGAGATTTCCTGTACTTTCCACTGTTGCAGAGTCCATAATATTGTCCTTGTTTGTGTCCATACTAAGCCTCGGGAAATCACGGTTTTCAACCTCTTCATCACTGGAGAGGTAAGGTACCGGTACCTGTTGCAGATCTGGAGTGAGATCTCTTTGAAACTCATATTGCTGACCTCCCATACCATACTTTCTCACTCTCCAAACTACACAGATAAATACAAACTGCTATGAAATACACCATGAAAGGCGTAACTTTCTGCAGTATTCACGTATGCTTAACATTGTATCTGACACGTAGCTAATCTCCAGTCTTTTTGCTCAAAAGGATTTTCCTGTCTTTTGCAGATAAGGGCATGAAAAGACAAACTGTATCACTGAGGAAGATAGAGCTACAGTATTGTGCTACTACTCTGTGTAGTAAGTCTAAATATTTAAATACCAAAATTCAGCTTCTAAGTCAAATAAATGACACAGAGCTTTATTCTTCAGCCTTATTCATATAAATATGGATTTTATCTCTCTCCTATCATTACAGGCTAGAAATTATGTTTTTCTCTCCCCTTTTTTCTTCACATTGCATCTTTTAGACAGGGAACAAGCAGGAGAGAATGAAGAAAATCATTCAGTAGAAGTGACTGCAGAACTTTGTATTTCTCTTTTCCAGTTAATGCATACTGTTAGTTGGAAATGAACTCTCTGCCTTTTCAGATAAGGTTTTTGACCCTGCTGTTTTTAAGATACAACCATATTTTCCTCAGTATTGCCTGATATGGAAGCAGCTTCATCCTATAAAACCTTTTGATTTCGTAACTACCAGCTTGTTTCCTAGCTACCTGCCGAAGGAGCAGATGAAGAACATGACCCAAAGTAGTTACAGGCATCCTGTCCACAGGCTTACTGTTTCAGAGGCAAAGTAAGGCATACTGCCCACAGCCCTCAGCAGCTCAGATGGACTAGTCTCTCAGGTGTTTGAATTTCGTATCTTGACAACCAGTAGCCAAACCTTTGATAGGTTTTTGCAACAATACTATTTTCCTCTAACCAAGGTCACTCTCTGAAATAGGAAATAAACTGATGCTTTCTTAACCATCTGCATCAGTTGTCCTGTAGCACTGGAGGGCTGGAGCTGTTCTCCGTGCAAAACAGAGCCCAGGGTGCAGCAGCTGAGCAGTGACGAGGACTTTTAGCTAAGAAGTAAGGGCGTAAACATCCAACATCTGCTGCCAGGCACGGTAACAGAAGCCAGAACACTGACGGTGTGAGGTACGTCCTCTCTCCTGCAGCACCTTCTTCTCAAGGGTGCATCCCATTGTGAACGGCACCTTTTGTAGAGGAGCTCATATAGTTGTCTTTACAAAATTAACTCTGCACCTCGGGTTAGGTGTTGGAAGACAGAAAGCATTTTTTCTCCTATCGACCCTTCTACCTGCTGGAATTTCACTTTGCCAGTGCTTGACAAGGTTATACGCCACGCCACACCCTGAAGGTGCCTGCCGCCTCGGAAACCGCCGTGGGCTCTCCAGTCCCCACACGCAGGCTACCCGCAGATCCCGGAGCCCCAAACGGGCCCCAAAGCCAGCTCCGGCTCCCGCCCTTCGCCGGTCAGAAGCCTAAGATGGCGGTCCGGCCTCGCGGCGCCACGCGAGAAGGACGCGGGACCGGGGCGCGGGGCAGGCCGGGAGATGTAGTCGGCGCCGTCCCGCTGCTGGCGGAAGGTGGGGCGGGCTCGAGCGGCTCCATTTTGCGCCCACCGGAGGGGCTCCCAGGCGGTCCCGCGGCCCCGGCGGCGCCAGCAGCGCCAGG
>VXAA01000816.1:27947-62099 GCA_013399115.1 Anseranas semipalmata | reverse complement strand
GCCGAGGGGCGCAGAAGCGGGGAGGGAGCCCGCCCGGTGCTACGGACCGCGGGTGCTGCGTGCCCCGAGTTCGTCGTGCGGCTGGGCTGGGGCTCTCGTTCCCGTGCAATCCGCTCCCTCTCGTTGGGGAAGCTCTTCCCCCTGTCCCTGCTGTTAGCGAGCAGCAGAGCGGTGGCAAAACGTGAATTTCTAAGAGTTGTCTTCTATTGCTCCCGGGACCCGGCAGGGGGAAAGCCCTGCCCTTCGAGCTTGGAAAGACGGGGAAAGTGTCCGAGGGCGTTCTTCCAACGGGATGGCACTTAGGGGTAGCTGCCTCTGGAGGGATGAAACTTGCCTAGCGCTATGCCCGTGGTTTTTTCATAGAGCAGAACTTCTGAACGGCTTTGGTATGGCCGAAACTTGGCAGGAATAAAGGCATTGCTTCAGCGTGATTCGCAATCCTATGAGCTCACCTTCTCTCTCTTCCATGTAATCTTGCTGTGACACATACAGCAACTGTTGTATTGTCGTATGTGCAGCTGGAAGCTGCTCAAATACCATGGTAACAAATGAGGTGTAAGTACCTGCATAGCACAGGCCACGCGGATAAGTAATATTAGGAAAATATTATCCGTTAATACGTTTCAATCACTGGAAATTAGAACAAGTACCACGAGTTCTCCTCTGGCCGCATTTTGAGTCAACTGATACAGGGACAGTAAGGTGTGACAACTAGCTTCAGGTAGCATTGTTTGTATGACTTAGCTTATGTTGGATAGGCTTTCCTTCTTCTACTACCACCATCTTGAAGTGAACTTTTGGTGGTTTAAAAGGGTAAAGTTGTATAGTGTAGAGTCTATGATTGCTGGCAGAGAGAAAATGCATCTTTGTGCTTGGGAATACTCAGGTTCAAGTGCTTGAGTATTTACTAGCAATTAATAGGGAGCTGTCTCACTTGAAATTAGAATTATATGTAAGATTATATCAGCTAGTCTGATTCCTGTCATTGGTTTCTATGGTAAGTATTAGAGTGAAAGAAAATAATGTCCCTGTTTTACCTCCTGTGCCCGAGTTCTGTCGCCAGTGAATATAGCCTGTTACTCCTGCTTTGTTTTTCCTTCGTCTTGGACAACGGGGGGGACAACTGGAGCCAGGAGCAGTCTATTCACTGTGACTCCTCTGAGAGAAGCAAAAAATGGGGTTTTTGCTCACCTGGGTGAGCACATATCTGATGCCTTCATGACGAAGTCAGCGTGCTTTATTTACTGTAGACTTAAGGCAGGAAGGATGCTCTGTGACATGGACTTGCATGACTTCTTTGGACTACAGTTTACAAATAGCTGTAGGAGAAGCTCTTCTAGCATTAAAAGAGCTAGTTTTATGTATATCAACTATTAGTATTTGTACAGAGAAAGAAGCGGGACTCTGCGATCGAGACTCTTGCACAAGATGTTATCTTCAAAGTCACAGGCTTGACGCGCCTCTGACTCGCCAGCACGGAGGCTCCAGTGTCCTCACGAGGGCCGGTGTAGCTGTGCAAAGGGTCGCCTGGGCCCTGCTTGCGGGCAGGCTCTGAAAGCTAACAGAAGAGACGGTCTCATGCATAAACACCTGCCTAGAAAGGGGTGCGATGGTGTTTGAGAAAATCCGTTCTTGCTGTGATAGCGCTTGGGGCCAGGGTGGCTTCAGCGCTTCGTCGCTTATTCTGGGGACTTCTGTGCGGGGGTCCGTGTCTCCCTTTCGTCCTGCTCCGGAGCCGGGCTCGGTGGTGGGTTTTCCTCCAGTCACCCTAGGGAGGCTGGCAGGAGCGGGGGAAGCAACAGGAAGGTCGTGCTCATTAAAACCAGCCTCCGTGCTTTTCATCGGGACGTGCGGAGGGCTCCGATAGCTGTCCTGTTGTGCTTAGGAGGGCTCTGCCTGCATCAGGTAGAAGTCTGTAAAGCCACAGAACTTGCTCTCCGAAAGAAGCAAGCAAGCAAGCAAACTTTCTTGCGGATGTTTGATCGCATAGGGGTGTTTTTTTGTGCATTGGTTTGCAGTTGTGGTATTTGCTGAAGCTGTACATCACCACAAATTATACGTAGTGCAAGCTGAGACCACTAAGCAAAATATTTCTTTATCCTGCTTCAGCTCTGCTTGTTGTTTTATAATGACGTCTACATTGTTTGACCATGAGAGAAACAGATTTCCTTTAAACTGGAGAAAAAAAAGCTGAGGTTCTCATGGTGTCTGAAAGACACCGTCGATGCACAGCCTTGAACTCTTTTCCCAAACAATATCTCAGTCCATTTTAAACTTGTTTGAAGCAGGAGCTTAAACTGAAGCCTCGCTTTTATGTTGCATCATGTTTAGGTTGCCACATTAAGAAAGCCTACTGAAATCAATGGTAATGCATCGTGTGGGGCACTGAGCGTGAGAGAGGGAGTGGGAGAAGGGAAGAGTCTTTTATTACAGCTATTTTGAAGTTCTGTTCATTCATCAAATGCCACCAATTGTATATTGAGGCACTGGCAGGTTTGCTGTTGGCTTCTGATGTTTCACATCACTTGGAGGTGTGTTTTGGGGTGTTTGTGGGGGGAGGGTTGGGTTTTGGTGGGTGTGAGGTTTTTTGTTTTCTTTTTTTGGAACAAGAGAGCACTATTAGTCACCTGTTGACAGAATCAACACTACTGTAACTGCAACAGTTGTATGAACAGCTTCATGCTAACCCAATCCATTTCCAAAACAGCCGCTTACATCTGCAGGGGACTGCTGGGCGACCTTGCTGCTGCTGGGACTCCGTACAGGGCAGAGTTGGTTCACTTCGGAGTGTGTAACCTTTTGTTTTCCTTAGCATTTGAAAAGGAGAAAATCTGGGATAAAACCAAAGGGTGAGGAGGGGGCGGGTGTCGTGCTTGAAAGCTTCCTTTCTTGTACTGGTAATGTTATGGAGGGAAAGAAACTTACAGGCATGTTTATGTGCTTCAGTTCATGCCTTTGAAAACCTCTTATCGTTAAATGGGTCGTATGAAAATCAATATTGTGTCTCAAGAACAGGAGTATTTCATGTAGCAAAACTGTTTGTGTTTCCTTTTTTAGGAGTCTAGCTTTTTTGTGCCCAAAGTAGCATCCTATTTTTTCCTGTGTCAAATAAGGCTGTAACAATCTAAAGTATTAACATAAATGAAAGCTCTGAAGAATGTAATGAAGATACTTTTGAAGCACTGGGATCAGTGTGTTTCTTTCATTTCAGTGACATGACTTTATTGTGCACATAGAAAAATACTTCTCTAATATTCTGACGTTCTGATAGTTACACTAAACAGGAATCCCTGTTTCACAAGACTGCCATACTGCAAAATATTGAGGGTATGAGACTGTGCTCTTTTACACTCTGCTATGGTAAAATTCAGATCAAAACTAAATGAGGGGGATCTGTTTTGTGTAATGAAAGCAAGGACGTAGCTTTTGGGATCAGGTTGGGATTCCAGAACTTGCAGCATGTTATTGAACCAGCGAGCTATGTATATGTCATTTATTTACAGTCTTTATTTCGCAAGTTGTATATCATCTTTTCAGCCGGAGCCAAATTCAACATTCTTCAAGTTGCATTTGTCCTGCGTTGCTTTCTTCAGTGAGATAAGGCGTTTGCTCAATGAGAGAATGTGACCAACCTTCCAATAATTGATCCAGATTAAGTAATAATTAGATATAATTACTGTTCCTAGGGGGAAAGTAATTCTGCCTTATTGAAATTCCTCAGTTAACCTACTCTGTCCTTACTGGAAATATTAAGTGAAGTGCTTTAGGTACTCCTTTCAAGCTGCTAACGCTTGTTAAATTTGCTACCACTGCTCAGTTTTCGTAGTCTGGTAAGCCCCGCGTATTTGTGTGCTACCACTCACAAGGGCTGCTTACCTGCGTGACGGTGAGCCTGCTGAACACCGTGCTGCAGCAGCTCCCCATCCCATCTGTCTGCCTCTGTATGGGTCGATGAGGCAGCTTGGTGAGCCGCTTCCCTATTGTCTCCCTATACCTTGCATTGGATTTCACAGCGTTGTAGGAGGGGAGGAGCGTGAATATTTTTTTTGCCTGCCTGGTAACAAACTAGTTTTATTGCTCCCAGTGCTTAAGGGATATCTTGTGTCACTTCTGTTCTGTTGCCAGAGAGCTGCGATAACCTTGCTTGTCGTTAACAGATCTGACGCATATGCGATGCATGCGTTATCTGGAATTCAGAGGTCAGACCCAGACTTTTCTGGCAAAGTGGGTGTCCTGTGGAAGACTAGAGTACTGAGGACCCTGTCTAGCTCAGTCTGAGGTTATGGTGATTTGGACACGTGTTCTTGT
Organism: Anseranas semipalmata; assembly: GCA_013399115.1. NCBI lineage: Eukaryota > Metazoa > Chordata > Aves > Anseriformes > Anseranatidae > Anseranas > Anseranas semipalmata. Next base: position 57,791 of record VXAA01000816.1, on the reverse strand, counting down.
TAGGCAAATGGACTTTTTTCCTGTGCTGACAAAATGTATGATGAATATTCTTATGGTTCTGATTGTAAGTATAAACCTAAAACTATTTTGAAATGGTGACCTGGAAAAGTGTGGAAAACTGGCTTCAGAACTGAAGTAGATGTACATTTAAGAATCTCTCGCAGTTTTCCTATAGGTTTTAATTTCACTTCAATGAACAGAATCTATTTTTTATGCTGACAAACTCATTAAGTTAGTTGGACAGTCTTAACTTTCTCCTTGCTTCCCCTGTCCTTGTTTTCTCCCTGTTCTATCTCTTTCTATACCCAGTATATTTCTGGACGTAGCTTGATCTGAAAAGTCTGATTAGATACATATGGACTAGCGCACTCTGCTCTTTTCTGGGGAGAGGAAGGAAAGACCTTTAAACAGATCAAGGCGATGATTTAGTATAGTCATCCATAACGCAGTAGCTAGCATAGCGATGCATTAACAAAGCCAAGTGTGAAGTTTACTCTTCAGCAAAGTGTATCCACAGTTCTCAATGACCCCTAGCTTTAAATAAATGTAAGGAGCCAGATCTGTCTGCTGTTAACTCATGCTGACAAGATTTCCCACAACTGACATGTCTGAAGAAGAGACCATAAAATCCTTCGTATCTTGTTATGCAGATAGTCGTTCAAGTCCTGTGCCTGCTAGCACAACTGGGAAGTTTTGGCTGGAAGAAATGGGGTGCCGATGGTTGGCTACTGCTGGTAACTGCATTTGGGGGACCATTTATTCTATGTTTGACAATACTTAGAATAAGGGTGACTGTAAAACCCAAATACAAATTTTCAGGCGTCAGAAATGGATGTAACATTTGGCCTGACTTGCTCTTTTTGCCATTTAACTTTCTTTGATTTTCATAAACAGCTTCTCAGTCCAAAACTTAGTGGATCATTCTTACTGGAAGAAAAATGTCCTTTTTCTCCCAATGCACGTTAAATGCCATGATGTCTAAAATGTCTGTAAATTACGTACTAACTCCAGCTAGCACATGTCAACAAAGTGCGACATCTGTAACCTTTTACATTTTTATCATCAGTTGTGATGTTTTAGTAGTGACTTCGCATCAGAAAGCACTTACTGTGTCAACAGTTTGTGTAAATAAGATAGCTGTTTTTCCTTCCTGTTCGCTAAACAAATACTAACTTGCTGAGGATACTGCCTCAGTCTGTACCCTGACTGCCAGCTGCCTGATGTCTGCTTTGCAGAGCCTCGCAGTGGTGCACTTTGGGACTGGATGACATGGGAGGAAGGATCCCACTACTGGAGTAATTGACAAAATAAAATTTTCAAGTATTTCTGAGAGGTTTTCCTTGCTAGCCAATTCCAGTTTTAAGGACGCAGCTTAGACTTTTTTTTTTTTTTTTTTTTTCTGAAGCCTTTGTTTGAGGTTCCTCTTTAAATTGTTTCACTTGCAAATTTTTTGCTCTGTGGAGACTGATATTTTGAAGGTGGTGAAGTAGCCACGGAAAGTCAGTAATTTTGAGGTTTTCCTTTTTCCAAACTCTGTATGCCTTTATGGTGTTGAGGGTAATTGTTAGCTCCTGATAGGCACTCGCTGCTGCTGCTTTTTAAAAAGAAAATAGAAAGCACCGAGGAAGGGTTTTGCTTTTTTTTCTTTTGCTTTTTTTCCTGTTTTGGGGGGGGGCAGTGGGGGTGAGGGGGTAGTATTAAAAGAACCCAGGAAGTGATGATTTTGAAGTGCAGCTGGAATCTGTTTTTCATCATAGAAGTGATATATCGGAAACAGATACTAGATGTATGTAAAGGACTTAAACCTGATGTGTGGAGACAGATACATCAGGAACTTGATGAGAGTTTAGGTTATTATATGGTGACTACCAATTGAGTACTCAAAGGCAAAATATAAGGTAATTTCAGTCTGTCTTAAATACCTGAGTGTCTCGTGATCATCTGGTCATAAGAAAAATGTGGTCATTGCTCTAAGTGATAACTGCTGTGTGTATATTAGTCCTACATTTTGATGTTCTTTCCAAAAAAAAAAAAAAGTGCTCTTGCAAAATTATCGTAGTTGGTTCTAGAATGTATTCCACTAGTGGAAAACTTTGTAAGTTGTAACTTGTTGACAAATAAAAAGTTGATCTGGATTTTTCCCAAGTATGGTCTCCTTGGTTGACAGACACTGACAGCACTAAAACACTGAGTAAAACCTAATGGAATTAATTGACTGTGTATAGTTGGGGAATTTTAATGGCACGTTCCGTTCCCATGAACAAATGGGTTGTGCAGTTTTGCTTTGTGGTTCACTTTTATGCTTTTGATGTGCTGTCAAAAGACAAAGCTGTATTGGAAACTAACTAGAGCCTTTTTTGTTCTTCTTTCTTTTTAGTATTGGATGAATGAGTATACTTCTTCCCTTGGAATTGGAGTATTCCATTCAGGTATAGAGGTGTATGGCCGAGGTATGTACAAGAAAAAACATAATTTACTCTTTGTTCAAATAATGCTGTTACTTAACAAACAAAACACTTTCTGGGTAGTGAGGGAAGTCTGGCTCCTGAAACCTGTTTATCAGTTTTCTCTTAAAGTTCTTGTCTCTTCTGCCTCTGGAAAAAACACTTGGATATCAATAATCTGGTAGTCATCTTGCATTCTTGTGTAAAGCTGTGCAACTGTGAAGAAGTGTATGGTTTTTTCAGCTAGAAATAGCAATATTTCTCTTAGGATTAGAAATACCTATTGTTAAATGTATGCTTCGCACAAGCATGATGGGTCATGTTTGGTCAGTATTCTGCCAGCGCTTGTGCAAGGAGTTAATTTTTAAGTCTAGAGAGTATTCTGTTGCAGTCTATTCCTTATTAGTAGATTTGTTTGTTTTAAAGAGAGTTTGTTTAAAAGGTATCTCATGCATACTGTTTATTTACAAAAGATACACTTCTGATAAATAGAGTGATACATTCCGATTTCGCTAAATGGGTTGTACTCTAGGTTGCAGTTTCCTGATTTGTTCTGGCCACTTTCAGTCCCTGTTGCTGCCAGAAGAGGTGTTTCTGAGTATGTCATAGCACAGGCTCAGGTCTGAGGTGTCCACACCTAGCAGTATGAACCGCTCTCTGAGGTGATGGTGTTGCTTAAGTAGTTTGTTTAAAAAAAAAAAAAAAAATCTACTTGAGTTTTTTTCTTTTTTTTTAATGTTTGGAGGTGACGAGGAGTAACAAAGGTGGTGGCACGTGATCCAGAGACCACATTGCTCGAAGTATCTTAAGCTGTAGATGTTTCAGCTACTATAATAGTAGCATTGTAACTGGGTTTGCAAGCGTTACCAGAGCAATAGAGAGTTGATGAAATACAATGCTTATTGTTAAAAACTTTTTTGAATTTGTTCTAATCCAAACCAGAAAGACCTGACTTCTCATAGTGTTGTGCCTGAAACCCAGTTCTTGAGCTGTGCCAAATACACGTCTCCCTTCCTGTTCAGATTATAACACCTTTCTCATGTTCTAAGTCGTACCCCTGCTGGAACAATGACTTGCATTTTTCAAAGTACCTCAAACTTTATTTATTAACCTGTTGTGAAAAAGATTATCCACAAAACTGAATGCTAGACTTGGATGACGTATTATGAGTTTTTAGGAAAGGAAGTGTGAAGTCATGCTTAAAGCTTTTTATTATACTGTGGGTGTGGTGTGTTATCTTGCAGACACAGAAGGAAGTTAAAGCACACTGTGATATCTTCATGAACTGTAAGTGTTTATGCCAGCAGATGTTACGTGCAGACTTCAGATCCATGCACTGGTTTACTTTCTTGTTAGAGAGGAACTCAGGATAGTCGAACTCTTGCATATCAAGAAATTCAAAACCTGTTAGGCCAATACTAGCTGCCACACGTACAGCTGTAGTGCACCATCAGACCTTTGAGGATGCAGTACTTCAAATCCCTAATCTGTAAATATGTAAGTGGACTTTTGGAGATAAGCACATGTTTAAAAAAAAAAAAGACATTGGTAGGATTTACAATTTAACTTTTAAATCTTCACTTATACAATGAAAACAATTATACACTTATTAATTAAGCCTGTATGCTGATATAGGAAGTTTTTTGACAATTTTTACTTAGGCTAACTGCTAGTTAACAAAACTATTCATTGCCAGCTCCTTGCATTTGTTACCCTGGTTTCTAGGTTTAGATCCTTGTGAAGTTCTCACCGACTAGAAGATCCTTGGAACTGATCTACCAGTCAGTGAGATCTGTTATTCTTTACTGTCATTTTATGTGGTTTTTTTTTTTTTTTAAATCTGAGCTTTCTTTTTCAGAATTTGCCTATGGTGGTCATCCGTACCCTTTTTCTGGAATATTTGAAATTTCACCAGGAAATGCTTCTGAGCTAGGAGAAACATTTAAATTTAAGTAAGAAAAATATCTATTTTCTTGATTTTGAGAAGATATGTTAAAAAGGCAGTTTGTTGCATTTATTTTTGAGGATAGGTGTGTTAAATGGTACCCAAGGATTTCTGACTTTGTGAGAAAATAGTGCGTTTTCTTTGCTTTGAAGAATGGAAAGAGGTGATGACAGCAAAGAACATTATTTTTAGCATACCATTAAATTCCTTAAATGTGCACAAATTATGTGGACTTGTAGATAGCTTTTTATTATTCATACCTTATATACAATGGGGTAACTTTTTCAAGCTAGTGAAATTCTTATACAAAGAAAAAGATGAAAAATGTTGCTTTTCAGGGTTTCCACATCTTTTTTCTGCTTTCTCAGTGCGATTGTCTTGACCCTTCCCTGCATTACAAACTCTTACCTATTCCCAGCTATCTCTCATAAACAATATGCTTTGGAGAGGAGGGAAAATTGCAGCCTGCACTTCTGTGAGTTAAGTTGCAGAGAACTCAAGTGAAATACAGGTGGGCAGTCAGCAAGGAAATAACTTCATGTAAGATGAAAGTGGTGCTGTAAAATGCAATGGGGAAAAAAAATCTATATTATTCTAGGAGGGCAGAAAGATCTCACCACCTGCAGTGGGGTAATTCTTGAGCATTTTCAGAACAGTTACCCAGCTATTTTATGGAAGCCTGATCATTTTGTAATCTCTCTGTTTTTCTTTCTAGAGAGGCTGTGGTTCTAGGCAGTACTGACTTTATGGAAGATGACATAGAAAAAATAGTAGAAGAGCTTGGAAAAGAATTCAAAGGAAATGCTTATCACCTAATGCACAAAAACTGCAATCACTTTTCTTCAGCTTTATCTGAGGTAAACAAACATGAGGGTCTTTAGAAAGGTGCATCCCAGGTGGCTACAGAGCGTCATCTCCTTCCTGTCCTTTGGATTGTTTGGCATAAATTCCAATGTCTTATCTCTGTTACCTTGGGTAAATGTCACCGTTTCTTCAGATTTTTTGGGCTTATGTCCAAAATGCAAGATTATGCTGCCAAAAATGCTAAATGTAGTTTGTGTTCCAGAAGGCGGGGGGGGGGGGCATTCCTAATTGAGAGACCTAGTAAAGCAGGTATTAACAGGATTCCAGAACCTTTTCAGACACTTCGTAGATCACTACGGGAGACAGAACCACGTTATTTTTATCAGTGTTCCCTCACAGAGCCCTCACGCTGAAAATACTTTCTAAAGTTACAACATACTATTAAAGAATAATAAAGGCATTGAAGTTTCATAGATGATGATCTTCTGGTTGAGAGGCTTTTGTCAAGTTATCCCTCTGCCAGCCCATATATCCTGGTCATGTAGATACCTGCGTGGTCATGCAAAGTATCTGGTTGTGGAATTGAATGGGCTTTGTTTTTTCCTCTCAGCTTTATTTTAACCTTATCAGTGTGCCAATGGGATTGAATGCCTGATCACTCGCGTGCTTATACCGACATAAGAGGAAAAGTCAGGAATAAATAACCCAGGACAAAGAGGGGAATGGCAGTTGTGTTTTTATTACTAGTTGCTAACCTGTGCTTGTCAGCATTTATTCTAATGCTCACTGAAGCCTTACAAAAAAGGGATGGCTGTGTTTTCCATGGCTAACTTCCATAAAACTTAACTGTTCTTTTTTTCTCGGAGTAGTTAATGGCACACTTACTGTATAGCCTGTGCTTTGTGTAACCTGTTTGATCTTCCAGTGGTGCTGGAAAATTTTGAGATGATGATTCGTATGCAACGCTGGCACGAATAAGTACGGTCACCCACTGATGAAGCTGCAGTTGATGTGAAATCTGGCCAATATGGCCAGGCATTTACTGTACTCTTCAACTGCATGGTCACGTTGTTTCTGTTTTATCTCACATCCTGTTTAGTGTTCAAGCTGACTAAAAACCAGGGATATAATTATAAGTAAAATGCTATTCAGTTACAGCAGAGTAATGCTCCTGTTAGCTGTGATTTTCTCCAGATTTGCATTGGAATAAGTAATGCTAGATGTGAATGTGGAAGCAGTTAAATAAAATAGGTCACTCCCTGAATAGTGACAATGAAAACATTTAATGACTGCTGTATAGTAAAAACAAACATTTAATGCAGCTTTATATATTTTTGAGGGGTTGAAACCAGCTTTGCATTGTATAGCTTCTCTTGGTCTAGTGAACTTACAGCCTGTGTGCTGTAAGATAGTGTTGTGGTTTGACCCGGCAGGCAGCTAAGCACCACGCAGCCATTTGCTCACCACCACCACCCCCCGGGATGGGGGAGAGAATTGGGAAGGAAAAAAAAGTAAAAAGCTCGTGGGTTGAGGTAAAGACAGTTTAATAGGACAGAAAAGGAAGGGAGATAATAATAATAATGATAATAATAATAGAATGTACAAAACAAGTGATGCACAATGCAATTGCTCACCACCCGCTGACTGATGCCCAGCCCGTCCCCAAGGAGCAGTACCCCTGGCTAGCCACCCCATATTAATTGTTGAGCATGACGCTGTACGGTGTGGGACAACCCTTTGGCCAGCCTGGGCCAGCTGTCCTCGGGCTGTCCCCTCCCAGCTCCTAGTGCACCCCCAGCCTCCTCGCTGGCAGGGCAGCACGAGAAGCTGAAAAGTGCTTGGCTCTGTGTGAGCACTGCTCTGCAACTACTAAATCATCAGCATGTTATCAGCGTTGTTCTCATCCTGAATCCAAAACACAGCACCATACCAGCTACCAGGAGGAAAATTAACTCTAGCCCAGCCGAAACCAGGCCAGATAGTGATCTCTTGTCCAAAGTCATCAGAGGCCATCACAGTAAATATCCTCAGTTGTATGTGTAACTCCAGATAGCTGTAGTATTGACACTGTCTTTTTGACTGCTTGATTCCAGGGTGTTTGTTTTTTTGTAATAGTGAGCTTTCCCCTTCCATTGCTGTTTCTGAGGAATTATCTGTGAATACAAAATATACCTTAACTCATTTCTCTGCCTTCTATAGAAATTATTCAAAAAGAGTGAGGCGGTTGGGCTTCTCAGGACTCAGAATGAAAATACACCCCCCCACATTCTACCTCCCACCCCCAGAAAAAAAAGCAGAACCACATGTCAGACTTAGAGTGGAAAACAAGTCTCTGCAAATTGGGATGCTGCTTTTACTGATGGAGGAAGTTGTCTTAGTGTGGCTGACTTGGTGCTTCTCGACTGGTGTTTGTGATACATAAGTCGTAAGACTGCTGCAGCCTTTGCTTTCTCTTTACAGTAGTGTAGCTTCGTTACTGCTGAATCCAGAATACAATTTAATCCTTTCCTTCCCCTCTTGCCCTAGATCCTGTGTGGAAAAGAGATTCCACGATGGGTGAATCGTCTTGCCTACTTCAGCTCTTGCATACCGTTTCTCCAGAGCTGCCTGCCGAAGGAATGGCTAACTCCTGCCGCCCTCCAGTCCAGTGTTAGCCAGGAGCTACACGAGGAGCTGGAGGAAGCTGAGGATGCAGCAGCATCAGCTTCCTTGGCAAGCTCAGCATCTGGGTCTAGAACTGGACGTCACACCAAATTATAAGTCCTCCTCCAAAGTAACAGATGGTTTGAAATACTTCAGTTTAATCTCTCCAGCAATTGACTTCCTGACAGAACATGAGAGCTGACTCTAGAACATTGTTTTTATATGCAAAAATGGCTCTCATCAGCCCCTGTTTCAGCTCAGGATTATTTATGTAGTGAAAAGAATTGCTGGGAGAAAAGGGAAGGATTTTACGTGAAGCCACCCTTTTCATTTTCACCTGTTTGGTAGACCTGAGTTAACTCAACATCTTGTATAAAGCAGAAATTAAATTATTTGTTTACAGTATTGTGTACTGCTGTTTACAAGTCCTGTAAGGACTCCTGCCACCATGGAAGAAGAGAGAACATGAGTTTTATTAACTGTTGGTATAACTCAAAGGCAGTGGTATTATGCCCTGGATGAACTCTCCCCTTTGTTTTCAAGATTTAAGGCAGGTGAAATTTAAATTTCTGAGAAATGTAGAAAACTGCTGAATACTATATATGTGAACAGGGTACTGTACACTTAAAGTGGCTGATGTAAACAGGTAGATTCCAGAATGTAGGGAGACTGATTTTTATCTAAGATCTGTTATTGAAGTATGACCTCTACATTAATGAAACTGTGGATTTTTGCACATACGAAGGGAAATTTCTATCTCATCACGCTGCACATTGATCCCTAATGTTTTTTTTAATTCAGCCATGTAGTTTGCATCCTATCTTCTGTCTGTATTTACAGTCTACTTCAGCCAGGATTAGACATGTAAATATCCCCTGTTAAAAGCATCAACATTTTTTTTTTTTGCTGTTTGCTTTACTTGATTTAAAACTTGTATATAAAAGTTAGTACTTGTATTCTTTTTTTTTTTTCTCCTTTATGTAGTTTGAATAGTGTAATACAAGCCATTTATCGTTGGGGAATGGCCTTGCTTTCTGCTGCTGATTTTTGCTTCATTTGAGTTTGTAAACGTTAGTGTCTTTTTTTTAACCTATATATTACTGCCCAGTCATGCATATCCGCACAAATTATAGAGAAATCCTAATTTATTTTCCCGCAGTTTCTGTCTGTGGCATTAACTTTCTTGTCAGATGTAACGAAGAAAAACCTGAAAATTGCTTATGCACCTGCGTGTTTACACAGCAGAACCCACTAATCTGCACACATAATTATATCTGAAGGTAAGAGATGCTATTTTCTAAAACACAGAAGTATGTTTGCTGGTAGATTATAATTAGAGCTAAATTATAATTAGTGATCAGAATATATAATGGAATGCCTTATTCTTGTTCACTTACCAAGAGAATTAATGGTTCTTCCACTTACTAGTGTAAATTAGTGAGGTTCTATTGTGCACATAAGGATACAGTAGCACAAACATGAGGGAGGTGAGCTTGTGTATTTTCTAAAACTTGCTGCCTTAAACCGTAACAAAAATATAACATCTGTAAACTGATCAGCTCTCAAAGAAGTGTGCGTTACTAGAAGTATAAATGATTTTTACAAGCTTTGTTTTTGATCTGTTGCTGGGTTTAATTTTTCCATTAAGTGAAATACTGACTCTACAGTTTCTGTTATTTAAAAGGGCGAAAAAAATCCTCCTAGGAGGCAAGAAAGGTTAATGTTATGTATTCTCCTAGCTATGTGTAGTCAGTGCCATTGAACCCTTCAGGAAGGTGCAGTAGGTTATATTCTAGTAAGAATTCATATGATGGCCAACTCCAATTCATGTTAGAAATAAGCAAGAAATCTTTCTGCTAGCAGTTGGGCTGAGTCCTTTGTAAGACAACCTTGAAGCTTTCACTGATCTTCTGTGGTACATTGTAGTGACAGAAAGAAATGCTAGTATTCAATTCTGGGGAAAAATCAAGTGCCACTCTTTCTTGAAAGAGTGGGATAATGGTAGAGGTCTCATTAACTGTGCTTTGGTACGTGTTTTAATAAAATCTTCTACCAAGTGGGAAATGCTTAAGACTGACAAGTCTGCCACCGTATCTATTTGGTCTCCAGAAGTTGGACATACTGACTCTCCCTGTTTTTTTTTAAACTTGATCTTTGATTTTTTTTTTTTTCTGTTGTGAAAATGAACATGGTGGTCTCCAGTCAACTCTCAAGCATGACGGAACGAAATACCACACTACTTACAGCTAAGGTGACAGACCATAGATAGGTTTTGTCTCTCCTGTGCAGCTGTGGTAGTAATGCGACTAAGTCTCTTGGTCAAGGCAGGTCCTTTATTTCAGCTCAGGGTTGAGGCCACTGATCTAGCAATGTACTGTAGCTCTTCCTAGGTTTTAGGAAAAATAAATAGAATGAATTTTCATTGCTACCTAACTTTTATGTACCAAAACCAGCTTTTTAGGCTTCTAATATATCCAGAGCTCTAGTTAACAAATCTCTACAGCTTCATTAACACACACAATTACAGCATGTACAATGCAAGAAAGTGACAGATCACAGCACAGTTTTTATTTAGAAGTAAAACTAAGAATATTTTTTATAAAGCAGACTGGAAAGTTTGTAACAAAAATGTTCATTTTACTGGTAGCTGTACAGGTGAAAATACTGTCTTATGCTCCATTTTTTGTTTAACTACCATCCATTTGTAAATTCCTGTGAGGAAACTGACACCTGAACCCTGAAGGCTGTTGGGTATTGCATCAAAGCAAGTGGTACTGTAACTTCAGTCATGTGCTGTGAACTCAGCCTCCGCTGGATGCCTACAAGAAGTCACCCTGCCAGTGGTTACTCCGATTTGTTAGCAATAGAGCAAGTTACCTTTCACCAGCATTACTGCCAAGCAGGGATTACTTTAGTCTACTAACAACCACACTGTGCTAGGACTAGAACGCTCCAAAATGCTGTGAGAAAGCTGGACACCTATGGAGTCTTTTCCATCAAAACGGGTAGAAAAATAATTCACTACTTCAGGGTTCTGCTCTGTTTACTTTCTCATTGTTTATTTTTTTGTAAGATAGTACTTTTGATACGTAGTGTATTCTTTAACTCAAAGTCATTTTATTTAAATGCCATTTTCTGTTCAGCAAGCCAAAAAAAATCCAATGTACTGTCAGTGTCAGGAACTTCAGAGTGGCTTGGTAAAAATATACTTGCATTACTTCTAAAATTTGCAATGCAATTCTGATCACTATTGATACATGATAATTTTCACTGTTGGAAGTTGGTTACAAGCTGAATATTCACTGATGCATTTTTTGTAAACTTGTATTCAAGTTTACTGTACTACATAGTATTTGTATAAAATTCAAAGAATTTTGCCTTTTGTTACCTGTACATGGCAACAAGTTGTCTAGCATCTTAAATCCATCAGTTTATTAAAAATACTTTTATAAAAAAGACAGTTGGCTGCGTTTCTTACTCTCCTGGTACCTATAGCTTGTGTCATCAATGCCATGCAAGCTGACTTTTAGTTTTGATGCTTTATTTGAAAGGTACAAAACCATTGGATAGTTTTACTATGCTTAGGTATGCTTAAGTATAGTTACTTAAGCTATACGCTGTATTCTGACTTGGGTGATTTGGTTTGTTTGAGGCACTATTAAAAGCCATTAGTTTTTAGTAGGCTAAATTCCAAAAGTTTTCATATTTGGTGTGTCAGCCGCACATCCAAACACTTGGGGAGTGCTTGGGATATGTTGCAGGCATTATGTGCCATGTTCTACAAGTGTGCTCGAAACCCTGGATCTGTAGTCTGGTTTTGCACCAGACAAAGCAAACAGGGGACTGCCCTAACTGGCCTAGCTGTTGGTAACCTCATGAATTACCGACAGCCAGCGTGGAGCCTGGGGTCTGTGGGCAGGCCTGCCTTGCACCACTTGCTGCGAGCACAGCACAGCAAAGGTACCCAGACCCATGGTGAAGTACTAATGGCAACACCAGCCTCACCCACCGCAACCTGTGCTACGCCCGCTCCTGCAGCGGCAGTGCCACTGGTAGCGTGGCCCCACACTGGCACAGGCTGGAGAAACTCCTCTGGCTGTTTAATTAAGAAGCTGCCAAGCTGTTTCCCGATCAGAGCAGGTCTGCAGGGGGGGCACAGTCTGGCCACCTGCATCAGTCTGTGGGGCTGCAGCCGTGCCTTTGCTCGAGGCTGTGGGCAGCAGGCTCCTGGCTGCTCCTCGTGAGCCGTGGGGCTGCAAGGGGGCAGCCACCTGGTGAGCGGGCCAGCGAAGCCAGATCCCCAAATGCCCCCAAGCTCTGGCACAGAGCTGGCAGCAGCCCTTGAGGATGGGCTCTGCCAGCACCCGGTGGCGTTGCTCTGGGCGAATGAAAAGAACGGCCTTTGCTTTATAAGAGGCTGCAGAAGACAGGCAGATGCATGTGTTTTAACAGGATGGATACTTCTCTGAGCCTGGCGTCTCCACATACGCTGCTGATAAGGATGTGCTAGGAGTTGCTGGAGAAGCTGCTGAGATGCAGCAGTTCCTTTGTCCAGCTGCTACTGGACCCAAATCATTGTTAAAGCTGCAGGAGATTTTGAGGAACTTTAACTTATTGAAACGAAACTTGACAAATCTGCCTGAGTTCTTCAGCTAAAGCTAATGTGAACATAAGGATCTGTTTTGCCTGTGGATTTTCCACTCTGAAATTTTGAAAATGTAAATGACTGAGAAGCAGCTGGTGTTTGTATAGCATGACATGTGCTGTTCTAGGTAAGCACACCTGCAACATCCAATGGCCAAGAGTGCTTATCCTCTTTAGGAGGGCATTCAGTACACAGGATATATGCATTGCATTTTTTGTTAATAGGTGAGTAGCTGAGTTTAACTGAACTGTTCTTGAGGAAATCAGAAGTGTCTCAAATGAAATTTTGTTTTCTAAAAGTTTCTTCATGCATGCAGGGTTTACATTGCAAATTTGTCATCGGAACAGTTTCTCACCAGGTAAAGTTTTTTTACGGCTAAAGGCACCTTAATCATATCACTCCCCCAATATAAATGTTTTCCTTCAGAGTATTTCATATAAGGCATTGGAAATGGTTATTGAATACTTTCTGAATTTGTCTAATGTCCTTTGGTTTGATCTAAATAAGATCATTTAAAAAAAAAAAAAAAAAAACTTTTCAATATAAGAACTTGCCAGGGAAGCCTCTGGCACTACTTTTGAGAAAGCAACTGTCCCCCTTGGCAGCTTCATTTTCTAGTGGGCTGTGGTAGGAATCCCTTATTTCTCAAGTGATTTTCTCCACAAAAATTAGCATATCACAAAGTAAAACAGGGTCTGGGCAGAGAAATGCAAGATTCCTGCACTGGCGCAACTTTAGCTTGCTTTTGGGTCCAGGCAGAGGGCTGCACGTACCCACGGGTCTCCCTGGGGAGGGAGGTTACTCACAGCAGCGTGGGTCTGGGTGCCCGTCCGTCAGAGCAGCAGCCGTGGCCAGGCAGAGCTGGGCCAGCACCTCTCCTGCCGGTGGGCGATGGGTGGCTGGTGGTTCTCCCACTCTTTTCAAAGTGGCGTGTTAATCCTGTAATCCTTGCAACAGAGACTGCTGCACTTGCTGGTCACTTGCCGTGGTTTCTCTAGCCCCGTGTGGTTGTGTGAAAAGGAAGAAATCACTGTTAGTGTCTTCTGGAAGAAGCCAAAGAAACTGGAAGAGCGGGGCTTCACACATGCCCCAAGGGGACCGGTCAAAGTAAGCTCAAGGGTTTCAACTCTAAGATTCCTTTTCAGGTAGCCTTTTTTACCTCGTTATCCCCTTTCACCTTTATACAAACCCAAACAAGATGCCTGAATATCAGACTTCAAGAAGTCACACTGTTGCTGAACCGCTCCTGGCAGGGCTCATCACAGCTTGGGAAAAGGGTCAGGGAGGAGTCCGAGACATCTCAGATGAGAAAAGCCTTTTCCTATGGCCACGCTGCCTGCTGCGCTGGCTGCCGGCCTTATCTTCCCCCAGAAGCTTGCAGGACTCGGGATGCACCTTTCATGGGGTTCAGGTCTGGTCCCAGCACGGCCAAACAGGTCTTCCTTTGCGGCAGGGTAAGTGACGTGTGCCAGCTACCTCCCTGCTGGGACATTCTTCCCAGAATAAGACTTACACCCCATTAAAACCACCTAATGACAACACAAATCATGTTGCACAGAAAATGACTTGTGTTCCCTGTTTGGGATTCTGAGGCTTGCAGGTTTTGTTCTGCTTTTCCTATTCCTAATTTGCCTGTGGGAAACTCTGCCTCCTCCCAGCCTTAGCAAGCACACAATAGCTTGTTGTTTTTTGCCTGGAAGGAGTTGCCGAATGTTTAAATAGCTGGAGTTGAGCTTATTTTTCTTCTGTACTTCAGCTCATTCATCACTACGGTCATAGCATCCTAAAAGTGAGGATTTCCAAGAGCATTGGAATTTCCCTCCTTTTTTTTTTTTTTTCCAAAAGATACTCTGCATCTTAAATTTCATACCCCAGCCCCTTGTTAGAATCACTAGCTAATCCTGCAGCAGTGTCAGCTTCAAACAAATGAATTCATGTGCCATTAAGCAAATATGAGCTGAGTAGAAAGGACTAGCAAGATTTGATGATAATGTAGCTAGCTCAAATGCAAATGTAAAAGTCGATTATTTTTCAAAATGTTGAAGAGACTTGGAAATTTCAGTAAAAACAGTGAACAAGAACCAATGAAGAAATAGGCTGCATAGCTCCTGTACCCGCTTACTACTATATAAGCATGGTTTGGGCTTTTGTAGTAAGTGGATATAAAAGTCCACACGGTGCTTAGCAAAATTCACTTACAGTAAAGCACTGCCTAAATTTCTGCCTGTTGTTTATAATGACTTCAGAGTTGTTCCGTTGTCTTGTTTCATTGTCCTTCTAGGTTTCTGCCAGTACCGAACCAGATACTTGTCTACCAAAATACTGTGCCAGCAGCTGCTTTTTCAGTTTCTCTCCTCTGAATAGTACTGGGAGATAGGAAGAGCCCTAAGACAGGAGACTGATTTTCTTGTGATTCTTTCAGCTTTTGTTCCTAGGTTTAAAAAAATCAGCAAGATCCAGCCAGGCACCAAAACTCCTGCAGGTCACCCAAGGCAGCTCGCCCTGGCAGAGCAATGCCTGGGGGGACTCCCGAGCCTTGGGGGCTGCTCTCACCTCTGCAGTTGTTTTCTTTAAGCTCCTTTGCCCTTCAGGAGCCTTACAGCTTCCACGCAAGGTAAGAGGTTTAAAGGCAGGATGCCTCCCAGCCAGTGCTGCAGCCACAGAGCAGCATGCAGGCAGGGATGCCGCGCGCTTCCCGTGCTGTCAGAGTGCAGGGGCAGGCACTGGAGCCTGGTGCCCGTCCCTCGGGGAGATGGGTGGCTTCCAGCTCCTCGCAGGGTCCCGCCGAGCTTCAAGGGCTTTTGGCTTTGACATGCAAGGAACAACAGCATGGAAACAATCAAGCGCTTTTGGCGGCAAGCACTGTCACTTGCTTCAAGCCCATTTAATCCGCTTGGGAAGGGACAGCAGCAAAACCGAGGAAGGCTGCTAATCTATACTTCTTTCTCCTTATTTTGGGGGGAGGTTTACTGAAAAATGTTTTAAGTACCAGTAACAGCAGAAATGGGCCCTTGTTTAATCACCACCAGCAGTGGCTTCCACAGTGTGCGCCTGGTGGCCAGGAAAACCTTGTCTCTGTCCCTCCTTGCAGACCTCCCAGGTCACCTTCTGCCATCTTTCAGAAACCACTGTTGACTTTAAATTGTGTCTGCAAGCATGAAAAACATGTTGAAGTAGGTTCATTTTCAGTGGATCACCTCCATAAATTTTAATCTTCCATTTTTAGGGGAAAAGAACACCTGATCAGTGACTGAAGATACTTACACCAAGAGCAGTTGCTTTGGTGCGGTGAGGGAGAATGCCGGGAGCATTCGTAAATCATGCACAGTACATACAGACCCGGTATCGCTCTGAGATACGGTCATTTAACAGCTTAACGTACAGGAATATGCCAGGTGCAGCAGGATGAATGAGTGAAGGAAGCATCTCGTGTAAGTGGGTGAAGGGTCCAAAAAGTGAGGCGACATTTGCCTTCAAAGCAGCATTCAGACCGGGCAGTTAGGGCAAAATTCTGCTCTGCTTTTCAAGTATCTGAACTCAAATCTGCAAGCTGTACTCCAGGTATGAAAAGAATTCCCTTCAACGGTAAAATAAATGCTTCTGGGGTGGGAGCAGCAGCACAGAGATAGAGGAGCATGGCCAGGGCAACTGTGGTACATCTGCACCCCACATCCCTAGCCCCCTCCCTCCCCCAGCATTTCTTAGGGCAGCTGGAGCCACCCTCCAAGCCCATCCAAGAACAGCCTCTGCATCATGGTGGTGAAAGCCCTCCCATCTCTGCTGGGGTGAGAGCAGGGTGAGGGCATCATGAGACCTTCCTCCTCCTCCTGCTGCGCTCCTGCCTGGCTGCAGGACGAGCTGCCTGGGGGCACAATGGGGAGGGAGGAGGAAGGTGGGAGGCAGGGACAGGCACTGCGGACAGGCTGCTGCCCCCTGGACAGTCTGAAGCCTTTGAACATATCACAGATAAGAAGCCAGTGCTAATGGAGCAATGGACAGGCTAATGGGCAGGCAGGGTGGAAGGACGGACATGGCCATCACTGGCCGTGTGCTGTCGCGTGAGGCAACTCCACGTAACTCATCTTGGCACAAGCGAGCCCCTTCCTCCTGCGCTTGTGTTGGCAGGAGCTGCAGCTACGGGCCTGCCGGCCTGCAAACCCACACATGCAGCCACCACCAGATCTTCTCCACCTCCTACGATCTTCTGAGAAACCTCACTTGGTTGCGCTGTAGGTTGGGTTAGCTTGGGTTGTCTGCTCTGAAAACGCTCAAGCAGCCATGACAAAAACACCCGGAACAGCAAAAGGATGAGCCGGTGGCTTTCGGTGGCCACCATCCAGCAGTTTTGGGACCGGCTTTTGAAGGCGGCGGTGCCCTGGCCTGGCCCATCCACGGCAATGCCTCACGCTGCTCCCAGGTGGCCACGTGGCCTGGGCCGGCCTGCCCGCCGTGTGGGGCCAGCAAGCGGCAGCAGCCCAGCCCTCTTCTTCCCCACACGCAGTGAAGTGCTTCTTGGCTTTCCCCGAAATGTTGTGGGTGCCCCAAGACAACCCGCAGAAATGGGCTCTGCATCGCAAGCCCCAGGCGGAGGAAAGGGGAAGGAGGAGGAAGCAGGGCCCAAGCACCTCCAGGCCCCGTTAGCTCCTTGCAAGCACAGGTCCAAGCACTACAAATGGCACCAAAGTGAGCCAGGCTTTGATGGAATAATTGTCAGGAGAAAGTGCAAGATTTAAAAAGCTTAACTGTCCCTACGGATCATTAATTACTTGATCAAATTTCAAGCAGAAAGAGTCCATGAAAATACAGGGCCCCGCTTAGGTAGCAGGGCTGGGGGCCGCGGCCCAGCTGCACCACAGCAGCTCACGGCTCCTGCCAGCAGCCTCCTGCCACAGCCCTG
This sequence comes from Anseranas semipalmata, assembly GCA_013399115.1. Lineage (NCBI taxonomy): Eukaryota > Metazoa > Chordata > Aves > Anseriformes > Anseranatidae > Anseranas > Anseranas semipalmata. The sequence goes on along the minus strand of VXAA01000816.1, from coordinate 40,413 downwards.
AGGACCGTGCGCTTCGTGCAGCGCTGGCACCTGCAGGCAATCACTCCAGGGGAAGAAGAACCTTCCTGATGTGTGATAATCAGGAAAATGAGGGGAAATATCTGGAAACAGATGTTAGCCAGGTGGAGTTCATTTTTAGCGAGTTTTGATATATTTTGTAGAAGTCCAACATTTTACAAAAATGCAGTCAAGAATACAGAAATGCTGAAGGCAGCCAAATCAAACATCAAGTATTTTTGTTCATCATACAAATATTACAGCTGATCACAGCACTAATAAGCGTTCATTACTAAGTTCCCATGTTCCTTGGTGCAGAGAACGCTACATGATCTTGTAAATTAATATTTTTCTGCATCTCTTCTGTGAAATTTACTCAGGATGACTCTACTGAATTACCCCTGACCCCATTTCTGGAGAGACTCCCACAGCGAGCCTGTACAAAACTTGAGGAAATAAAACTAGAAATCCTTGGAGCACAATCCCTGTTCTGTTGTGGAGTGTTTCATCTCCTCGTGCAGTGTTAAAGCACTGCTATGCAGGCCTCAGGAACATAAACACTAATTATGATAGCTGTGCAACTGAAGCCATAAAGAAATTTACAGTACAACTAATAAGCAATTAGATGCTAAATTAAGAATTTGGTGGTCGATAGTCCATCAACGGAGGAACAAAGCCCCACAGAAGACAGCTATGGTATTTTATGGAAGAAACGTGCAGCTCAGAAAAGGCCTAGATATGGCTTTTTTAAGATAGTGTGAACATCCTCGTGGTGCTGGCAATGATTTGATTTTACATGTATGCTTAGCCTATCAATAAAGTGATTGAAAAGAACATTGATGATCATTCCATAGATGAGGACAGCAAAAGAAGAATACATATACAACATATAAGGCACTGATTAAATGTACAGAGCTGTGGCTCAGGTTCTTTGGATTCAAGCAGCTAGACAGTTAGGACATGACTCAGTTGCCTAAATTCAGTTGCATTGGGTCCCTCTTGGTTTAGCCACCCAACCATAAGGTACTTTTCTAGCTGATTTATTACTGTCTTGGTAGCAATGAAACTCACATATACATGAAAGGAACTTGTTTGGCATGGGCAGGGTTTGCAGGACTGAGTAAGCTCTCTGTCATTTAGCTTTTCCCAGGTTCCATTCCGAATTTTCCCAGCTCACATCTGAAGCAGACAGAGCAGGAGATAGATTTGTTTCCAAAATTTTCTTTATTCTGTCTCATGAGGTAGTTTAGGGAGTTGTGTTGTCAGACTGAATTACTTTTCTGTTCTAATAAAGCATAACCTTAGACAGCCACGTGAAGAGAAGTGGGGAACAGTGGGGCGAGGCCAGCTGAGCGCCGGCTGGCCCACGCTCCCCGCGCAGGCAGCAGCACCAGCTGGTCGGGATGCAAGGCCTTCCTTCCATTTTGCTTTGCTGCCACAGCTCCTGGTTGCCACAGAGTTAGTCGAACCCTCAGATGAGGCTATACATATGAACATTCATGTCTGACACAGATTGTTCAGCTGGTCTTCCTTACCTCTGTTCAGCTGAACACATCAACTTTCAGGCCAATTTTCAGTCTAGAATTTGGTTGACCCACAATTGTTATGGGAGTGGAGACAGTGGGTTTCAGAAGTGGTTCCCAGTGTTCTTTTTCGACAGCAGCACACAAAGTACAGGAAAATCACCCATCAGCCTTGTAAAGTGCATCTTGTGCAATTTGTTAACTGAAAATTGTCTGAGACGTTGATAAATCCAATTCGATCTCAATTATACAGTGATAGCTGAACTCCATCCTGTATCACAGTAGTTGGCTTTTGATAGTGTCACTGAACATTTTCTTTGTAGCTTTCTCTTCCAGTATTAAGGTGTTTTTTTAGTTCACTGATGCTGATGTGCAGCTGCTGTCCTACAGCAGTAAGTCTTGAGTATTCTCAGCAACGTGAGAAGAAACTGGGGCTGGCAGGCCCAGAATTGCTGCAGGCAAACCAAGCAAATGAAATATGCAACTAAAAATGAAATCCATGTGTCCCGATGAGTGATAAAACTGTGGAGTTTTGTTTTGTTTTGTTTTTAATCTGATTCATGCATTCATTTCCTCTGTGTAAGGCACCATGCAGGTGAGAACAACAACATTTTCAGTAACTAGAAGAATTTTCCCCCAGATGGAGCTTCCTTGGTCAGTAACTGCTGGCACATAGCCTGGGGAATTTCAAATATGATTTTAAAATAGTTTCTGAAGCAGGAGGGGGCTTTCAAAAAGGGAATGAAGTTGAATATTTCTAAACTGCTGAGCTAAGCCTGGAATAAGTGTGTCACCTCCTAACCCTAGAAGATCAACAGTAAGATCTGTAGGAGGGCCTCGGCACTGCTGAGAGAGAACCAGAACATTATGGTGGCACCAGGAGGTCTTCATAGCATTTGAACGCTTTTTCTGACCGCCTTTCGTAACTACATGTCTGATCTTTTGCTTAGAGATGCACACTTTCCTTGTATGTTTATCCTTTGGGGGACCTGGCAAGGTCTTTGAGGTACCTGCCTCTCCAAATCACAGCTTTCCTAGAGGTTTGATTTACTCTGATCAGACATGTTAACTGGATCGGGTTGCATCAACAGGATCATATATATTGGTACTAAAAATTAAATACATGAAATGCAAGCTTTCTTTCACATCATTATTTTATGAAGGTATTCATTTATGATGACATCCTGAAAGGGTACTTATGCAAGGAGGATGCTGGAGGCAGAAAGGATTTGTGTGAGGTTTTTGTCTACTCCATACTTCCAAGACAACTCTGGGCAAATGACTACAGCTTCTCTGTTTCTCAGGTCCTCAGCTGCTCAGAGTAGGGATCAGAGATCTTCCTTTCCTGTGAGAGCAACTAGGCATAGTCCAAGAAGAAGGAAGCTGCTGTTTCCTTTCTGGATATTACCAACAGCCCATTGGCTTTTTTTGTGTGAGGAGCTCTCCAGATTGAGCCAGATCCTTAACTGAATCAGTCACAGGTAGTTCCTAATGAACGGAGACGGGGATGAGGATGAGGAACTGGAGTCTGCTAGAGTTCCCAAACACCCTGCTGAAGATGGATTGACAAGAAAGGCTCTCTCTTGTGGACAGAGCAGCAAGGAGGCTGCAAAGGATCCCTCACTGGAGGTCCTGAGGAGGACAACAGACAAACTGCTGTCAGCAATGCTGCAGGAATATTTAATTCAGAAAGCTTGACAAAATGACATCTCAGGATCCCTTCCAGACCTATTTTTCCCAAGTATGGAGTGCCATTAAATGCTAACCTCGTTGTTACTGGGAGAGAGGCCACATAACAATTTCTTCTTGGACAAGAAAACAGGATTTATTTAATGATGCTGTTCTGTACTGATTACACGGTATTTTAGCACTTGTCAAAACTCCCAGTGTCTGTACTCTAACCTCTTTTTTTCCCCCCAAATCACTAATAACCTCGATCAATTAGAAGCTATCAGTAGGCTATAGGGATCCAGAGAACTTAGTGTTTTGGTGAAATATTGGGGTATATATGTTGAAATGAATTCTAGAAACTCTCCAGAAACTAAGCTGTATTAATTATGAACAATTTAGGTTTAAACAGCATTTATATAACTCTGAAAATTCTGGACAGTTTGTAGCAGATATGTCTTTAAAAACGAGCTAAAATCAGTCTGTATGTCATTCTTTATAAACAAAAATTGCCTATGAATGTGAAATTAATTGAAAAAAGCAGCACACTTGTGGATAACAACAGTGTCAAAACTTAGTGCTTTTCTCAACTAAAATCTGCAGGAGTTCATCAATTACCTGTCTTAGCTTTGGATCTGGTGAGTTATTCTCAAAGTCAAACTCACTTAGAAACACACTGACAGGTGACATTAGTAGGCACACCCCTGGTAACTAAGGAGCTGATGGTTACTGAAGTTTAAATTAAATCAAAATGCTTAAATGTTACTCCTCTGAATGCCTAGCAGCCCCAAATTTTCTAGAGAAGATCTAATAAATAAAATGGTGAGGATGTGGGAACTGCTTCAGGATTTGACTTAAAAATAACAGCATAATGCCTGAAATTCTTTTTACGGACTGTTCTTTCACCACATCTTGTCAGAACAGATAATTATGCCAGTTATAGATAAAATTTTAAAGAGACATCTAATATGTTCAAAATAAATCTGAGACTTGCCTGTAGTTAGATTGGAAAAAAACAGAACTTTGAACAGCATTATTATTTTTTTTTTTAATATTCATGAACAAGTATTTGAAAAGATGGGGGATTTAAGATAAACTGCTCTATCACAACAACAATCTTGATCAACTAATTTGAAGTGCCCTCACAGGAGGTAAACAAATGTAAAAGGGAAACCATAAAATATCAGAATGTACACATCATTCCCATGAGCAAGGATGAGGTGGGAATCAGATGGAACTGACACTATTATTCAGAATTATACTGTCATAAACCCAAGCTAGCACTCTGAAGGACCAGTGATCAGAACAAGCGCTTCTTTCCCTTCCTCATCTTAGAAATGCTCCTCTTTCATCTTTGAAGCACAGGATTTGATGAAGTAAGTGGTGCAGCTTTCTGCCAACGCAGACTTCCCCAGAACCGGAAGAATAACTTACCACGACTGATGTTAGGCCATTTTAGCTTTAGCAGACCAGAAAAACTAATCTATTAGACATCAATTATATCCAACTCTCTAAGAATTTTAAACAGCTTATAAGTGAAGGAATTAAGTCTACGTTTAGTTTCTGTTCTTGTTCCTGCAGAGGTACTGACAAGGCACCAGTTTGACATGCTGGGAAAATAAAACTATCAGCATGGGAAATGTATGGAAAAAAAAACAAAACAAAACTATCAGCGTAAATAAAGAAAACCCTCTGCACAGATCAGTAGCCACAGAATAGATGTCCATGCCCAAGAGCTCTGCAACTGAATTTACTAAGCAGCTGGCTATCTCACTGGTGAGGATAATGGCGTGGGTGAGGATAATAACCCTCCACTAAGGGTAGGAGACTCCGAGGGCTTCCCCAGCAGCACAGCTGTGCAGAGCGTGCACAAATCCCTCCAGTCCCCTGGGAACAATTGCCTCAGCTCCCCAGAGAGCTCCTGCTGCCCTACCAAACCTCAGAGCACAAACACCTTCTGCCCCAGGCTGTCTTGCATCAGGTGCTCTGTAAATTCATAGAGATTAGTGACTTTAGCCCAGCACCTGATGCTGGGAAACTAGGATTCTCCAAAATCAAAATCTGACAGAAGGTCGTAGCCCTTGGTAGCCAGTCACCAGCAGACTGATGCAGGATTGAGGCCAGGTCACAGTCTGGCATCAGAAAGAGAGCAAAAAATACTGGATTCAAAAACACTAGCAACAAGTTTTTAATCTCTGACTCTTCTCAGAAAGCAGCAGAATTTTCATCATATATAGAACTATTTATATGCTAGAATTAACACTCTCAGTGTGCAAGACATTAAGTCATTCCTGTCACTTAAGGAGAAGAACCTGGAATTCTTGCCAGGGAATCTGGACACCATAGCGAGACACCTGAGGTATCTGCAAATCTGCAACAACTGTTTGGAAACAATATATTGTCTTACACTTTGACCTCTCAAATCTCAGCCTTGCAGACTAGCTGTTTCCTATGAGGTCCTTCTCAAGCCATAAGCTTTCTCTCCTCTGCCCCTTGCCCAAGGGGCACTATTTGGTGTAGGAGATCCTGCCCTATCATGCAAAAACTAGCCTTTTAGCATGATGAAAAGAACATACACTGACATCTCTGAATCTGTTAGTGTATTTTCGATGGCAGCTGTCTTAAGAGTACACTGTTACTTCCAGTGGAATAAAGCACTTTGCATCCGGCAGGGTACCAGAGGACAGTCATGCCACCAGGCAAGGTGGGGATAAGTCAGTGAAACGTACTCTAAAGTGTTTGGTACTTTATTACAAAATTGGAAACAAAACCCAAAAACCCTTAACACCCCACCACCACCCCCCCCCCCCCCGAAGAAAAAGATACGAGATCTACCTGATGCACCGTATTTTTTTTCTTGTTTTTACATGGCATCATTTCTGGACATCTTCGCCAGTTGAGTGTCCACTTTGATAGGCTCTGTTCCTCAGAACCAGCTATCTCCCTGTATAGTGCTGATTATACACCTACTTTAATAGCACATTGCATGCAAAACACAGCATCAAAGCAGCTCCTGAACACCACTTCTCTCCTCTCTTACCCTTTGGTTCAGTGATATCATTATATTCTAGCACTGTCTGTGTTAAAAATGAACCAGTTGTCAAGACCTTATTGTATTAATGCAATAACAAGGTTGTTTCCTTTCTCTGGGCTTTAATCTCAGCAAAAATTCAAGAGCCACAGTGATTAATGTAAAAAGTTACTTTAACTAGTGTTGGATATACAGGCAAAAGTGTAAGGACCGGAGAAGCACGCAGTAATACTTTCTCACAATACCCTTGCAGCCTCCAGTGATTTATGGTGAGGGAATTCTTAAGCCTGAGAGGGTGCCTGAGTATTTAACAGCCTTTGATAGATTTTCTTTTCCTCTGAATTTTGCAGTGCTGTTTAAATAGTTTATTTCTACATAAATTTCTTACTGGCGTAACTCTCTTCAGTGTGTTATGAATTTTCAGAAACCACATCCCAAAAGAAACAATTACCATACAAATATCTTATTAGTTCTAGTCTTCAGTTTTCTCCGAGGAATTAATAAAGATTAAACCTGACACATTCATATGACAGACATGGAACAAGAGGCTTAGAGTTCATAATAATCCCCCTCCACACTATTCATGACGGAAACCTCAGGACAGCTACTCTATTTTGAAAAAATTAAGATGTGAATTTTTTCTGGGAATCTTTGGCAGAAGTAAAAGCAGAAATACTCTGATTTGTAGGACCTGAATATATAATGTTCATAGGTTTAGAACCATGACAAAATAGAGCTTTGAATGAAAAGGACTGTGATTTTACTGGTAGAAAAATACAAAATGTAACATATATATAAAAAAAAATACAGAAAACGTCATATGACTAAAATGTGGCAAATTTCTGAAATAATTCATTTTCTGTACATTGATCAATTATTGGGATAGGTGATCTAAAGCCTGTTAGAGTACCTATCTAATAATCTAATTGTTAATCAAATTTCAATCTAATTGCAATTAGAAAACAGATTGCTGAGGGAAGCTGGGGGATCCCTGTCTGTGGAAGTTGTTTTTTTAAAACTTAGATAAGCATGTCAGGAATGAGACAGCATAAGTAAACTAGCTGTGGGGCAAAGGAATGGACTAGCAAACCTCCCAGGTTCCCTTCCACACTCCTATTTTTATAACCCTATGATTACTAGGTCATTATTATACAGATTTGCTTAAGAAGTAACATATATCTCCTAATGTCTTCAATTTCAGAACTTCTACATCTTACAGAGTTGCAACTTAAAAAAAAATGGACCAAAACCAGAAAAATAAATACTACCATAATCTGCTTGAAGTGGATTACAATGACGTACAAGAAAGCTTATTGTCTTTCTGTATTTGCCACTAATACATTTAAGACATGTTTTATAGACAAAATAGAAAACGTTTTCATTATATGGAAAATGTTGGTTCTGTTTTCAGTCAGATGCATCCTTAAGTCCAGTTGCTACTAAGAAGTCAAGTAATTCTAAATGCAGCTCTACTTCTAACAGTTTAAATGAAATTATAACTGATAAGGTTTTATATAAGCCTTCTTTTTTAATATAAACCCCTCGTTCTTTTTGAATCACTTACTTGAATAAGATAAACAGATTAAAACATCTGGCAGAAGAAATAAAGCCATAGAAGCCTGCCTTCATTTCCTTGGCTTTCAGAGTATGTTGAATTAACATCTTGTGTTGTAGCTAGAAAGATTTGTACAGTAAGATCATTTGTACAGGTAGCTAGGAGTATAGGAACTCTACTCTGCACTGGTGTGGCCTCACCTCGAGTACTGCGTGCGGTTTTGGGCACCACAGTATAAGAAGGACATAAAACTATTAGAGAGTGTCCAAAGGAGGGCTACAGAGATGGTGAAAGGCCTAGAGGGCAAGAGTTATGAGGAGCGGCTGAGGTCCCTTGGTTTGTTCAGCCCAGAGAAGAGGAGGCTGAGGGGAGGCCTCATGGCGGCCTGCAGCTTCCTCACGAGGGGAGCGGAGGGGCAGGCGCTGATCTCTGCTCTCTGGTGACAGCGACAGGACCCGAGGGAACGGCATGGAGCTGTGACAGGGGAGGGTCAGGCTGGATGTTAGGAAAAGGTTCTTCACCAAGAGGTGGTCAGGCACTGGAACAGGCTCCCCAGGGAAGTGGTCATGGCACCGAGCCTGCCAGAGTTCAAGAAGCATTTGGACAGCGCTCTCAGATGCATGGTCTGATTTTTGGGTGGTCCTGTGGGGAGCCAGGAGCTGGGCTCATTGATCCTTGTGGGACCCTTCCAACTGGGGATATTCTGTAATTCTATGTTAGGTGAAGTCAACCTACAGAAACGATCAGCAAAGCCAGACCAGAATAAAACTGTCTGGCAGTTGAAACTTAATTTGCATTAGTATTAATGCTGGAAAAAAAAAAAAAAAAAAGGCAATTTGTTTTAATTGCAGGGAGCAGTTACTCTGACACGACCTGCTGGACAGTATCTCTATGACCATCATAGTAAATATTTACCATCACAAAACTATCAAAATAGATAACTCCTACACACCTGCATCCACTAATATGATGTACTCCTCCTGAAGGACAAACACCCTCATGAAAACTGAGGACATGAATGGAATAACCATCCTCTTACTGACTTCTGGCAATGCTAAGTAACCCTTGCTTTCATGGCTTACAACATGGCATCTGCTACCACATACCACAGGCAATTGCTTGACTTCTATGTAAGTAGTTCCAGGATGACTGTGAAGCCAGATAAAAAGTCCTACTGAACATCTCCAAAATTTGTTTCAAGGCATGCCTCCACCTCTAGCCCAGGAATCTGCTGGCCTGCTACCTACCAAACAATGCCTGTAACAGAGCAACTTCTCGTGGCACTTGATCTGCACTGCTCTCAAAAGAGCAAATGTGCGTCTCCCCTCATGTTCAATGCTGACGAGATTGCATATAGGTTCAGACCCCTCAAGAAAGTGCTCAGCATGATGAAGGAAATAAGCACCGGAGAAGTCAGCAAGCCAGGTTCTTGCTGGCACTATATGGCAAGAGTACCTTTTGTCTGCTGCCCCATGTCCTGTATGTGGTAGCCTCTTTGTCACCGCAGGACTGACAAGAGTTTTGCTTGGCCCGACCTTTAAACACTGAGATGAAGGGTGATGGGACAGAATTAGGATTGTTGCCGAAGAACGATCCAAACCATTCCCAAGCTGGTAATTTCAGGGTCGAGAAGACAGACATACAGCTTCACAACAAAAGGTGCTACATCTTATTGATCAATACTAATAAAAACAAAGGCTGCATAAATACAGGAAAAGTTCAAATTGCTAAGCGTGAGCATCAGTCAGCATGCTATTATGGATAAAATTGAGCATGCATAGGTGGCTTCTGTCAAGGGTCTCCAACTCTGGATAATGTCATTAAGGAAAAGTATCTTTCAATGTCAGCCATGTCTTTAAGGGTCAGAAAACCAACGCAGCAATCCCAAACATATATACAAGGTGCCAGGCTTCCAGAAAGGGCATACTATTGCTGTCAGTGGAAGAAGGCAGGTAGGCCAGCGCTCTGGCTCCACCACCTTCCCTGTAGGACTCACTTGCAGGATACAAGGGAAGATACCCTGGGATGTGCCTCTGCTGGGCCAGCTGTACCAAGTGTGTAATCAAAGCTCACTTCAGCCCTTGTAGCAGATCATTTTGGCAAGGTAGCGGGCATATTTCAGCAGCTTTCACATTCCCTGAACCCTCATAAATATAACTACTGCTTGCCCAAACATATTCACTTTTTGCCATTGCCAGCAAATAATGCCGGGATGCTTTGCCCAGCATTGGTCTAATAATACTGAGTTGAGCTAGGCTCATTTCACATTTCTCCCAGATAGGATATAATTTTCTCAAAATAATAATAAGGTTCTCTATACTTAGGATAGTTTGAAATGATTAGAATTAACTTAAATTGTAACAAACAACATTTACAGTCTATTAAGAACACTATTTTAATTTTAAAATCCAGTTTTATCAACTATCAGGCTAAAACCTGTATTTTCACTAGCTAGAACAACTTTTCTGGTTTTTTTTGTTTTTTTTTTTTTTTTTTTGAACCCAGGGTGTGAGAAAGAACATCCTCCAACCAGAGTCTTCAAAACATGTCAGGAGAAAAGTAGCAGGACTGCGAGGCACTGCCTGAGGACATTGCTCCAACACGCACCCTGAGGTGCCAGGTCATCACGGACCACGAAAGAAAGTGAACTGCACAAGCAAGGCTATCGCCGAAGCGTCACGTCAGCAGCCCCTCTGCTTTCAAGCGAAGGAGGCTCCAGCTTAAGCATCTTCACTGATCTCAAACAATGTCAAGCAACCCTCTGTGTACTTGTAATTCCACAAAAGATAATAGTTACTAATTGTATGACAACTTCTAAAACAGATGAAGCAGAGCTATGATGTGCAGCATTATGGCAGACTAATGACAGAGCATCAAAGAGGGGGAAAAAAAAAACACAGAATGTTTATTGCTAATGGATATTTCAGTGTAATTTTCAGATTTGGAAAACAGATGAATTACATGTAGCACTAAAGGGAAAAACATGTGCTTCTCCTTAGCCTGTTCTATTTGTGTACTCTACCCTCTAGCATCTTAATTCCAAATCCAATTTTCTGTTTTAAAGCAAAAAAAAAATCTGATTCTTCCATTCTTCTTCTTCAAAATATTAACTTCTGCAGGCCAGGCCACATCATCAGCAGTAAAAGCAGTTTCTACTTTTCATTACTGTGGCCCTATTAATCTCAGACATTAGCACACTCCTGCGATTTCTTACTTGCGGTTGTGTAATAAAATGCAATTATATGGTGTTTTTTTTTAAACCAACTAAAATAAAAACATACATTACAACTTCCAAGAAGAGATTATACCAATAATTTTGTTTTCCACGTTTTATTATAGTAAATGTCCTATGTCTGTACATATGTAATATACATTAGCTTTAAAAAGACTAAATAGTCACAATTCCGGCTACATTTACTTATCTTTTTAAAACTGTAGATGTATTGGATCAGTTTAATCCATGAATTCTAAGCATGGCCTCTAAAGGATATAGAGATGATAAAACAATGATAGATTTGGGACTGATGGGAAGGATTGAGACTTGTTTCTAATCTATCAAAGATTTCAAATAGCCTATTCAAATGTAGAACAGCACTTTTCAACTAGTGATATATCGAAATCCATTCTGTGTAAAAAGTACATTGTTTTCAGAATCCTGAAAACATGTAAGTAATAACATAAAACTCAAATTCCAGTGAGTGCAAAAGACCATTCTATTCAGCATAGAATTAAAAACAAAACATCCAAAAATAATATTAAAAAGGATCTGAAGATATCTAATTCCTCCTAGCAACGTAATGTGTTTCAAGACACAGGTTTTTTAAATCAAAGAACAATACTACACATCTCTCATCCTTGTTTTACTTCATTGCTGAGATGGAAAAGGTCCTAAGTTGAACCCAGCTGGCAAATCACTACTTAGGAGCTAGAGACTTGTTTTCTTCCAGCAAAATATATTTTTACAGTATGTCAGAACTATAAAACTCTGTCCTGTATTACTTAGCACTATTTACCTCTTTGGATCTTACTACAGGCAGAATTATATGTCTAAGGCATCATTTCCAGTATGTTGACCTGATTTAGCACAGGATGGCCTTTTGAATGCACTAGTATTTTGTCTAACTTGGTTGTAAATATCCCAAACAAGACCACTTTCAAAAGCACTTCTTTGAAGAATAACTCACCCACCCACTTCCCCCTGCCACCAGCATACATTTCTCCCAGCTGTGTGTCAGCTTTTCCTCATCACAGTCCAGCACCCCGGGTTCATCAGGGTGTCACTCCGGCTGCCTCCATCCAGCCACGTCTCCCGCAACCCCCCTCTCCCACTAGGTGCTTCTCACAGAGCGTGTTCGCAAGTGTTTACTTCCACCTCCTAGCCCTGGTGCTACTCGTTCGGCTCCGAGCACCCGGGCTCNCTCAAGCCGAGGCGGGCGGGGGCCCAGCGCACCCGGCCGTCAGAGCGCGGCGGGCCTCTCTTCGGGGATTTATGGTACGGCGAGGCAGGAGGCAGGCACACCAGGACGCGTCGCTCGCCCTGCGCGAAGGGCCGGGGACGCCGGGGCCGGGGCAGGGCGCGGAACGGCGCCGGGCTGCCTGGCTGCCGCAGCACTCTGCGGAACACGAAGCAAAAGAGAGGGAAGCCCGAGCGCGGCGCTGCCGACCAGCACTGCCCGGGCGGCGGCGGGCTGG
>VXAA01000816.1:0-27494 GCA_013399115.1 Anseranas semipalmata | reverse complement strand
AATGGAGGGCACGTACTGCTCTACGGGGCTTTCTCTTCTGGGGCGAGACGCTGTCCCGACGCTTGAGCCTTCTTAACACCGGTAATTAGCGGTGGTTGGAGTCGTAACAAACGATTTCAAGCATAGCAACAGGTGAAATCCTCTTTTAAAAGGATGCATCGTGCAGCGTGGATGTAGCACGGGTCCCTTCTTAGCCAGCAGCAGCACCGTATCAGGTGGCTGCTTCCACAAGAGAGTACTTGAAATTATTCATTAGGAGATTAGACCAATATCGACCAAATCCTTTTTGTCTCACTTGTACAGAGGGATTGTGTTGAAACAGCTGATGGTTGTCCGTAGAGAACGTAGGTAAAATTATCGATGGGGATTTCCTTGCTTGCAGTTCCAGCTGTTGGCAAATGCTTGCCATCCCCGTTACCGCAGTCTGACATAATTCACAGTGACTTGCCTCAGAGTTGTCAACCCTTCACAAATGGTTTCCTGTCTTTAAAATCCACTTTGTCCAAGTACAACAGTTTTACAAAAAAAAAAAGTTAAAAATCATTGATTATGATTTTAGCTGGTACTGTTGCACGTGCAGTATTTAATGGTTTAATGATTTAAACAATGGAATGATTGAAGACAGAATTCTCGCACCATCGCTGATAGATGAATTAGAAGGAAGAAGAGCAGATTTATTATGGTTCAGGCACCTTAACTCTGATCATGTTGTCTTGAGGCCTGTATATATGTAGTTTTCCATTCCTGCTTGTGACACCGGTGTGCATTGGTAAGGATGTTTGTCAGGTGGGAGATATGAGTTATAATCAAGTTAGAAGATTTAGATGGTGCTGAAGCCAATGTAGGCATCTCTGAAATTTAAGACGTATTTGTCAATTCACAGTTGCATTTATGAATGCCACATGTAATTGCCATTTGAAAATTAAATAGAAATTTGACAGAAAAAAGCTACTGTTGGTTATAAATGTGAGGCAGAGTATGAAATAGTTAGAGTAATTTTTACCGGTAGATTCATTTTAAAATCAGTGTGTGGTATATAGATGAATTTATATGAACAGCCCCTAGGTATAGGCATACATAGGATTAGGTTAAAAATGATGGTTTTTATCCTTTGCTCAATATAAGGTTCTCTGGTACCTGCATCGTCTCTAGTAATTTCTTTCACTTTTTTTTTTTTTTTAAACACATTTCCCTTTTCAGATATTAAAATTACATGGCATAACCTTACCTGGTTGATTGTAACCTTACCTGTTTATTGTGATGTATGTTGGTTTTGAACAAAGGGACTGGCTCCTAAGGGTTTTGTCCCTTCCTTTTTGGGGGGAATGTAAAGGAAGAAATTAAATAGTTCTTTCCAAATCCTCAATAGGAAGGATAGGTCACCAGGTTTATGCAAAGTGATGTGGCCTAAATCAATTGCTAACTCTTCTAAAACAATTCTTGATACAGCTGTGCATGTTTGCTATGTATGGTCATCTTTTGCTCAAATATAAATTGATTTTGCTCAAATATATTCCTGGAAGCAGGAAATCCTCCAGTGTTTATTGTTGACTACTAAGATGAGTCAGTTTTACAGTGAAATTGGCAGGGTAGACTTCTACAAAAGTAATTTTTAATTAATATTTTAATTTATGTGTGTGATTTTTTTTTTTTCCTTACAGTCCTTTAAACTCCTAGGATTTCTTGATGTTAAAAGTGTCCCGTGTGCACGAGAATCGGTGCTCTATGGCTCTCTGGGATCTTTAGTTGTGGGTCTTGGACATTTTTTAGCAACCAGTAAGTACTTACTCCTTTTGTTTCTTTTTATGTGTTTATTGTAAGGAGAAATTCATTCCTATTTGCTATTCGGCTTTATTTCCAATGGGAAGTCGCCCAAGTTTTTTCCTCTAATTTTTTGGAGTGTTTTTGTTTCAGGTAGAGTTAGAAGATCTTGCGACTTTGCAGTCGGTGGCTTTATTTGCACAATGTTAGGATACTGGTATGTAGAATGCTTCTTGAATTTTGACAGACCTACATTGGCTGCTTTGTACGACACAATCCTTGTGTGACCTTTCACGCTGTTTTTGAAAATCCATAAATGACTTGCCTAGCAAACTGTCCTCTTCCTTCTCCCCAAAATCATTTTTTAAGGGAAAAGAGTTCTGTGTCTTTGAAGTTTTATTTTTATATATTAAAAAAAAAAGCAAAACAGCAGAACTTGCTTTTGTTTCTTGAATTCTCAGAGATCAAGCCATCCAGTTATTTCCTTCTTTTTGTTTCCTTCACATGTGCCATCCTGTCCTAATTATAAAGGCAGCATAGTAAATGTTCATGAGATTAAGATCCAAATTATAAAAATGAGCATTTTCCATTGGAATTGTATATCCTGCTCCTCAATGGCTGCATAATGTTTGCCGTAAAGAAATAGCAGGTACCCTAGTATTTTCATTATGCATTATTTCATAGTGAATTTTATTAACATTATTGTATGTGGTTGCAAATTTTCAACTGGCTGAATATCTCTGATTTGATACTATCACACACATAAAGCAAGGAATCATGTTTTCTTTTTGTCTCCTCCTCTAGGTTTTACTGCAGGTACAATTTAGCCCAACACAGGATCCGGCAAAGAATGATTAAAGAAGGAATGAGAAACAAAATTTTATTTGAAGGCAGTTCTTTTGATCCAGAAAAAAAACAAACTGGCAATGAAAGAAGCAATTCATAGTCTGCTTTGGGAGAAGGTGGTCCAAAAATGGCAGTGTTCCCTGTAAATGTGTGAGGTAACTGATAAATCATGCTGGTTTTCCTGGAAAATTCAAGTAAGAAATTCATAGCGAATCATAGTTAAATCAGTATACAAGCCTTTCTTTGTTTCGTGTATGTATGTATATGGCTATGTACACAGTTAGGGGGAGACCTCCTTGGTTTTGGCTTGTTAAACATTTGGGAACTGATGTGGTCTGTTGCAGGGTCTCAGAGGATTAGTGACAGTGTTTTGGGACTGCTTTAACTTGTATTATAAACAGAATGGTTCACTTTAGCAAAGTTGTAATTACATCTCATTTAAATATTTTCATCAGCTGTTCTCTTGAGTAAACGTATCTTTCAGTGCTGCCGGTAGGTGTGCTGTTTGTAAAACAAGAATATTTAAAGAGTAGGTGAATGCTTTGCCTGTGCAAGGTGGATATCAGTAGCTTTTGTAAGGTTTCAGCTGCAGAGCACTGGGAAGCTTCAAATGATTTATATATATACTGTGAACTTCCATCTTCGTTCTGTCTGTGTGAAACCAAGAATAAAAACACACTTCAGGAGGAGTCTCAGCTATTTATGTAATATCTTTTGACTTGATTAAAAATCTTATCCTTAAGACATTTCCTTAACAATTGGTGGAATAATAATTTATATTACTTCTAAGTAGTAATGGTCAGGAGTTCATTTAAAAAGGCACACTCTACTGGTGTATTTCACTGTAAATCTTAGTTAGATATAGCCGTATACTTTAAAAGAAACACTGTGTTATCTGAAAATAGTGTTAGATCTAATTGCATAGTGGCAAAAAGATGAATGATGGCGTAGTATTCCTGTCCTTGTATACTTCTGTCTACACCAGTGAGAATGTATTTGTGTTTTTCACAAAATGATTTATAGTGTATTATGTTATAAGCCCTTTTGGTCTAAAGGCATTCATTGAGCAAAAATAGGCCTTTCCTCCTAGCCTGTACTTAGTCTGAAAGAGTTTGTGACCTGTTGCTGACTCAGGTTGGTGTGGGGGGTTGTGGGAGTCCAGATGTAAACACCAGCATTGCTCTACTTATTTAATTTGGAAGTATACTTGAGAGCACTAAACAAACATGCTGTTTACACTAAGATAATTGAACTTTTACCCTCTGTGGATTGGCTTCTTAAAAGAAGAAAACAAACCTGTATTCTTCACCATTTCTTTTTGTTCCCTATTCCTCCTGTTTTCTTCTGGAGGAGATAAAAGAACAAAAATAAGTTTTATGGAGAACTTTCAGTTCAATAATTTATAATATAAAGTCTCCAGTGAGCTTGAGTTAGCGCAGCGAAACACTCTCTGTCCTCACTGGAAAATTCAGGCTCAGAATTTAACTCGTAGCTAGCTGTAATTCACAAGGTAAAATGTTTTCGTAGCTTTGTGCTGGGAGGTGAAGAGGAGAGAGAAGCTCCTTCTCTTTGGATCGGCTAGGTGGTGTTGCCTCATAAAAAGCCCTTGGAGTGACAGTGGGAAACTGAGTGAGCCATGAACAAGTACTTAGCAAGCTCCTATTTTAATACATGGTTGAGTTCTTTCCTATCTGACCTAAGAAAAGGAACTGCAACCTAAGCAGGGGGTCTTTTGCCTGTGAGGCCATAGTTCAGTTGGGGAGTTCAGAAAATAAAAAGCATCCAGATAAAGATTTAATCTTTGGCAAAGATCCGTTGTTGAGAAAAGAGAACATGGTTTTGTACCGACAGGAAAGAAGGCAGCATGTGTGTAAGGGCATCCTTCAAAACACGTAAGTACTGTGACCGTGATGAGGGGGAAATGGCAGGATTAATTTCTCTACAGTGTTAATTGGCTGTTGTTTTAGGCTACTGTATTTAAGAATATCAGCTCAATAGCAGCATAACTACAGTATTAGTAATTCTGGCCAATAACTATCAAATTCTAGATGTATCTGCATTGCTTAGATCACCAGTCTAATACTGCTTCACTGTACAAAACATAAAATGAGTATGCCAAATGTTAACAGAAAAAGGGGGAAAGAGGTAATATGCAGGCAGTCTGGCCAACATGTTTGAGTTTCATTATTTAAAACTCGAGGAAAAATTAAGCTAACCAAAGTCAGAGCCTTTGCTGAATGGGGGGAAGAAAAGGAATCTGTGAGCAGGACTCGGCTGGCATGAAAGGGGAGGGTCAGCAGTGGCAGAGGAAAGAATGCTGATGGTTAAACGTGCACAAAAAAAGTCTGACATAATTCCTCCAAGTGGCAGCTACAGCTGCTTCTGCATCAGCTATGGAAAGTGGATTGAAAGTGACCGATGGGTGACAAACCCCTGTTGAAAGGACAAACTGGTTTGTGAGGGACAGGACAAAACCCTGAAATCTCTATGAGCTGTGGTAAATCAGGATAAATACACAAGAAAATAAAGATTGAAGTAACTTAGCAGAAGTAATTTTAATGTTCAAAACCAATATCCTAACTATTTTTTAAATTAGTGAGCTGTATTCTTATCAATGCTGATTTTTTTTTTTTTAAGCTTAGTCATTGGTAGAAATGCATAGCATGCACCTCTGTTTTATTATTGGATATTGGACTTGATATGTCTTGCTGCTAGTGACAGATGTGATAGTTCTTGCTTTATCAAGGTTCAAAATACTCCTTAAATTAACAGCTACTAATGCGGAAGAGAAATAGTAATGCTGAATATGTTTTTCGGCACTCTGAATGAGCCTGAAAAATGAGAGAATGAAGTGTAACAACTTCAAACTTAGACACCACTGGAAAAAAAATCCTATTTATTGCACTGACGGTTACTTCATTTGGTCACTAAACTGTGACTGACGAGAACAGTTATTTTTTTTAATCCCTGAAATTAATAAAATCCTCCCTACTTTAAAGCAATCTAAAATACCACCAAAGAAAATAAACGGGTTTGTGGCACCTTCCACTCCTCCACACCTTAGTCTTCCCACTCCCAGCTGTACAGATACTTCTGGAAAAAGGAGTTTGCCAGCCCTTCTGCAGCGGCATTACACTGGAGCACAGCACACAAGGGGATGTATCCTCTGAGCCTTTCAGGAGGAAAGTCACTGTTAAGGCAACAGGCAGAAATGTGGCAATCTGAGGTTGGTTGCCAGCTTTGTTATTAGAGATGTGTGTGATCAGATTGCCTCTGCTCTCCAGTATCTTTTGCTATAGCAAATGTAATGTTTCAGCCATCAGCAATTGTGACAGGCTTAAAACTTAAGTTTTTAAGTTGACAACAGAGGCAAATATAACCGTCATCCCAAACTTGTCAATGACATCTTTACCCAAGCAGAGATTTTTAGGAGATGTTGGCTTTGCTTTCTTGCTTCATTTTGCAGGCTTTCAGGCTATTTTGTGTATTATTGCCTAACCCAAGTCTTAGAGAGCTTCAAAGGAAAGGTCACCTTCTGTCACTCGTAAATGAGTCTGGCTTTTGGTGGGATGATTTTTTAGGGGGGAAGTACATTTTAGCTGTGTTGGTTACACCAGAAGTAACCAATGGAACTCAGTTGTAATGAGTTCCCAAGTGAAAGAATTACCCCAGCTTAGTAGACTAATTCCCATGTTTCTCTCTCATTCAGGAGCTTAGGTCAAGAGCTTGGTAATTACTAGTGAAACTATGAAGCAAATGTAGTAAAATTGACTTGAAAAATTGGTCAGAACAAGGATTTTAGAGTATGTTCAGATGATGAAGGTGACAAGATTTTGATGATTTTCTTTTTTTTTTTTGAATTTGAAGAACCAAGAATTAATATGTCAGAAGTGGAGCAGAGTTTCAGTTAATGTGACTCGAGGCCTTGGAACATCATTCTTAAACTGAAAACATTGCACTCAGCAAGTGTGGTTGATAAACCTTCAAATGGGGGCAGGGGAGCAGGCGGATGCAGAGAAGAGAAGGTAAAGCCTTGGATGAGGTGATGCGAGTAAAACACAGGCTCATGGCTTGCAAAACCCCGACTAAAACTGTTCTTAAGCCCCTCACCTTTACATGCACTTTTTTTTTTTCCTGTACGTGGTTCATAGTTTGCCTGAGAACAGTCCAGCAGTGGGTCTGCCTGCTCCTGTGTGAATAGGTCACAGTATCCCCATATCTTGTTTAAAGATTGAGGCACTGCTGTTCTAGGTGCTGAGGAAGGTATTTTAACCCTTCCAGCTTCTGTCATCTATCATGAGCAAGACTGGGGCACAGCCCTCAACTTTTCTGAACGTGCCAAGAGCCCACTGGGAGTACATTGAATTTACCCTGGGAGCCGACAGTTACCACTACAGAGCTCTTTCTCTTCAGCCTGGCTACACCACCAAAAATACACAGACTGCATATTGTGGCGACACATTTAACAAAACCAAGGAATCCCCTTTTGTCTTCATGCTCCGAATAGAATGAAATATATTCTTTGCTAATTTTTTAACTTGTTTATCAAATGCCGTTTCAAGGAGCAGCCATGCGCACTCAGCCAACATGGATTTTCTCCCCAGACAACAGATCCTGATCTCTCCATTGATGGCATGTGAATGGTTTGTGATCAATTTCGGTGGTCACGTTGTGTATTTATCTTCAAGAAGTCTTGGCCTACAAGGCCACGTAGACATGCATGACAGGTTTTTGGAGTTCACCTACAAATTTTACAACTCTGGCTAATATTCATGCTTTCCATCATCCAGGTCAAGAGTTCTTACCACCTCAACCATTGCCAGGCAGTCAAACCCAGTGAGAGGGATCTTTCTCTACCACCTCATCACTGTCACACTGCACAGATGCCGTGAAAACAGGGTGAGAGATTCATTGGACCTCTTTGCCCATGGCTGCAGCTTCTGAGCAAATTCAGCTGGGCCCACAATCCCAGCCACAAGAATATTTAGGATATGTCACTTAGGAAATTAAAGAAAAGTCAAGAAACAGTCAAGAAAACATTCAGGCTGTGGACGAAATAGTAGCAACATCAGTGAAGATGTAAAGTCAATAACTGATTTATTATTGGGCAGATACAATATCACAGATGGCTGTTGCAGGAGTTCTTCACAGATCCAATATACAGCAAAATTTTCCAACAGCCAGTTCCTCAAAAAAGAGATCTCTGTTCAGGCACCCTAAAGAAATCTGGAACTACCGGTGATTATTACATGCTTTGCTTATAGCATGTTTATCCAACATTTAAAAGCCCTTGAGGGTTACCCTGAGGCAGTGTTGGGAGACCATGATAGAACTTGTTTTACTTGGTTTCTTAGATCTGATATTATCTAAATGCAATGTTCTTTAGTAACCCTCTACTCAAACTCCCAGATAAAAAGAGCTCAGCCCTTTCTTCCTAAACCTCAGGAAGTCCCTTTGAACTACTACCACAGAGGGCTTCATACCCCTGCTAACAAGCAAGATGGTCCTCAACCCAGAAATCCATTCACCATTTCTAGTCGTCATTTTTTATGTTACCATTCATTCTTGTATTCATTCTTCTGGGGACACCATGCTTTGGCTTGTACACCTCTATAACCCACGTGTACTTTTGAGTTCTCCACCTAAAATCGTTGATGACCCAGTCGGTCTTTTTCTCCATGCTCCACGTGATACGAGGAAAAAGGAATCCACGTGTTCAGGATGCGGCAGCCACCATGCTCTTAATACCCCAATCAAGACTGGGCATTTTGATCTGTCTGCTTCTCTGTGGCGGTACCTGGCCATCGGGAAGACCACACCATCTTGTCACAGAGCAGCTAAGTGGGTCACAGTGCTTTTTCTCCTATGACACAGCCAGAAGGTCTCTCCCCTGCAGTAACAAGCGTGGTTCAAGCTGAGCAAAGGATGCACCCAGGCAGGTAGGCACACGTGCATCCACGCTCCATTTCAGGAGCTCTCAGTCCCTGAGAACAGCAAGGCTGTGACAGATGTGCAGCAAACCACAGGTTTATATTAAGTTGCATACTCTTGGTATTGCAGCAAAGCTGACAAAACTCAGAAGAGTTCTGTTACTGATGCATCAGAAATGCCTTCCATCTGCAAGTCGTCTCCAGGAGGATCCGTGTTAACTGGAACTGTTCAGAGTTCCACGCTGTTCAAGGAGGAAACCATTCACTCCCTTCCCCCACCAACCCTTCGGTTGCTTTTGATAGTGTAATTTTCACTGTTTTGTTCTGGAACTAGAGGATGATGGTTGTATTTAGTACTTGCTGGATAGTATACTTTTCAAGGCAGTGAGTATATATAAAAGCAGATTCGTTCCTGAAAACATCTATCCTCTTCATTTTCTGTAATAGAGTCTGATGAAAGAAACTGTTGGAATCCGTCATTTCCCTTTCATGGACATTTCTTTAAAAAAAAAACTAGAAAAGCAGTGGCAGACTGCCAAGCCATGGAGGCACATAAATATCCAGGGCTGAGCCAACGCCGCTGCTGAAGTAATAGTAGCAGCCCCTGTCTGAAGAATGTCCGGGAGCTGCCAGAGAGACTTTGTTGTCTGGAAGCGCCTCCCGGTCCCAGCATATGGCCTCCGCGCTCCTCTCCACCGCCCAGCAGGCCGCAGGTTTTCCTCAGCCCCTCGGTGCCGAGCAGAGCGGGGCTCAGCCCGCTGCCCCCTGGACCCGAGCACGGGACCACGGTGATCCATTGCACCTCATTCTTCCAGAGAAAGCGGCTTCTGCGGCAGCCACGCATCGGTGCGAGCACCAGAAGCCTGCGTAGTGCTCGGCGGCCCCTGCTCCTCCGAGATCCTCCCCTTCTCTTTATGAAAAGGAGCAGGCGATTTCCTGCAAAGACTGTGCCTGAAGGAATGTCTTGGGTCTGGAACCCAAATGCATTGTGTAACATTTAACTATTACATTCTCGGATACGTGAGTACTAAAATAGTTTTTATTGCTCTGTTGCCGGTCTCCTTCTCTGAGGTCTCCCAGAGCCAATAGAGAAAATACACAAGACATTTAACTTGCACAAGTAATTTATGTCTAATATTTATTTTTGAGGTGCTTGACTTACTATTCAACAATTTAATAAAAAGTATAACATTATTATTATTATGATGTAGCTGCTTATACAACAGAGTGTACAATAGAGGCCGAGAACCAAGTGGCTGAACGGCCGCTCTGCTGAAACAGATAGCGCTTACAGTGGACGCCAAGTTGAACATGGGCCAGCAGAGAGTTCTCATTGCAAGCAAGGCACACCGCAGGCTGGCTTACATCAGGAAGCGTGTGGCCAACAAATCAACGGGAGCTCTTATCCCCTGGTACATGACACTGCGTGCAATATTGCTGTCCAGCTTCGGGCCTCTTGGTCAACAAGGATGTCAAAAAACTGTGGAGGGTCCTGTGAGGAGCTCCCAAGGTGTTCCTAGAGATAGAGTGCGTGTCCTCTGGAAAGAAGGTGGAAGGAGCTGGACTTAGTCTGAGGAGGAGCAGGCTATGGGGTGATGTAATAACTGCCTAAAATTATCTGCAAGGCAGTTACAAAGATGGAGCCAAACCCCTCTTGGCAGTGGCAGATGATGTAGAGGGGGCAATGACCGCATACTTCAGCTTGGGAGCTTGAGCCCAGGCAGTAGGACAAACTTTTTCACTAAGAGGGCAGTGCAGCACTGGGATGGAAGCCCAGGGAGGTTGCGTGATTTCTGTCTTCAGGTTTTCAAGATTCAGCTAGCCACAAGCCCTGGCTGACCCAGCTGAGGACTAGAGCCCGTCCTGCTTCAAGTGGGAGGCTGGACTATGTCCCCAGAGAGCCCTTGTGAACACTTCTGCGATTTGGTGACTTACTGAGAGATGGAGAACCCACAAAGCCTGAGGCAGTGCAGAGGACCACCCACCCAAATAGTGCCCCATTTAGGTTTCAGAGAATGCAATCCCCAGTGCTCCCAGGCTGTGCTGGAGGCCCCAGAGCACTGCAGGTGCTGTGGCAGCAGCAGGGACCACACAGCAGAGAAGACACGCGCGTGCAGTGCAGACGTGATCAGGCTTTGGGTACGTAGCTCTGCTGCTCACGCCCTGCACGTGATGCTGTATGTGGACACCCCTCCCCACTAATGCAACTATTTCCAAAACTGGTTTCTTTGTCAGCGTGCTGTGAACAACCTGCAAGTATTATTCTTTTAGAAAAAAAAATATTACAAGTCCCTCCAAGAAGTCTTAGTCACTTCCTCTCCCCCCTCCTTCACTACCTTCTTACCACAAAGGCAAAAGTCCTTTTATAATACGAGGGCTTATCTTATCAGCTTGCTCAACAGCCCCACAGAGCTGAAAGTTCAGCAGGGCCCAAACGCAGCTCTAGCCTGTCTCAAAAAAGAGAATCAAGTCCTCTGTGCGTCTCTCACCTTGTAAACAATTGCTGGTACTTTAAGTGTGCGATTACACGTAGGGAGTTCTCAGTAGTGCTGAGCCTTTTTATTTTAAAACTGTCTCAGGCACCCGCACCATTTCAGAACCAGTGCCCCACTGGTGCTCCCCTCGAGCACACATCTCCCGCGTCTAATGCAAGTATGTTTTTGTTAGGGGAAAACCTAAGCAGAGTGCTAGAAGAGTTAATGGAGGCTAATGTGAGCTAAGGCCTCGTTCAGACCAGAAAACCCGTACTTGCATTTTTATGCCACATCGGTTATCACAGGTGTCTCGGTAAGCAGCCGTCTGATCCTAGCTAAGGGAGAATTAACAGCGAGAGAAATGGGTGCCCTTTCATCCAGGCAGCAGATCCAGCATCATTATTTTGTGAAAATTGCATCTTTCCTTGACTGTCACGTCATAAAACTTTTCTAAGCATGAAAAAAGTTTGGCTGAGCTCTCTGACTCATACTTTCAATTTCAGTAACTTTTAGGACCAAAATGATTCTGCAGATCAAAGATTGGCTACTAAAACAGGAAAGAGAACAAAAAAACTTGCTCTAAGGTAATATTGGCATGGAAGGACTGATGGCAACGACCCCAGCATGAGTAATTATACTACAGGTTTTCTACATTTGCCTTTGTTTTTTCTCTTTGGAAGTTTACAATATGTTAAGCGCATAGCATTTTTTTTTTAAGCTACCTATCAGTTTATGTAGCTGTTTACTCACTGCTGAATCTTCCTGCCACTCCCAGCACTGGCAGAAGGACGAGCTAAGGCGAGCCACATCCAGATGAACTACCGGCCAAGTCCCGATTTCAGCTGGCTGATTCCCTGCAACTGCCAACTCCAAAAATGCCGCTGCACTGGTGGAGGCAGCTGGCGCCTGTCGCTGTGCGAAGGGAGAGAAGCTGCACGCACTGTTTGCTATTAAAATAAAGAGAGGCCTCCTTCCCCCTCGACCTAAGTGCGGTCACTTTGTCTAGGATTAGGTGAACTTTGCATGACAAGGGGCGCTGCTCTAACTTCACCGCAAGGGGTTTGTTAACACTTGGGTTGCAAAGCTGCTCTTCTAAATTTCTGCTCCCCCTGCAGTGGCTTTTTGTGACATCCTATAGCTGTCCCCATCCTCTGCAATGTTTCAGGCTAAGGCTCCGCACGCCGTAGTTCAGGACCTCAGAGTATGCACACTTCTCTTGTGAGTCTCAAATTTGGCTGTTAAACATCTGCAGAAGTATTGAAGTGCCTCGCATCTGTAACTCAGCTTGATTTCTTGTGGCTGAGGCTGAAGCTGCACTTTCAGAAAGCATTGGCCTAGTTTTCCAAAAGGTCATGGATAAGGAAACTCCACATCTTAGATGACTTCATCAGCTATTTCTACTAAAAACATAGATAGTGTTATAGTAAGAGGTTTAAAAAAAAAATAGTGGCTTATACCACAAACATTTTTTTCAATCTAAGTGGCATGGGCTGCACACAGCATTGCCAGAATGCTGGTTCATCAAGCCCACTATCAGAAAAATTGGGCGGTGTCGAGGGAGAAGAGCAATTTCTGATAATTTTAGCTGATCGAGAATTATTCTGCAATAGGACCCAAAGGAACTTGCCTTGCATATAGGTGCCGCTTGCATCGATCATGACACGCACACGCGGTTGCCAACAACCCTGCTCGTACTTCCCACGCAGCCCAGCAGCGCAACACATGAGAAAGGCCAGCTCACCACAGCAGAGCCTGCCTTGAGGACCAGGATCTCGTAAGGCACCCCCAAGAAAAGCCAAACCCCGATGTCCCACAGGTAAGAGCCCGTTTTCAGACACCCGAGAGTGTTTTGGGGCCGGGCCCGACGTGCATGCAGGGCCCCAAGGACGCAGGCCCTGGCCAGCACCAGCGCGTTGGGGAAGCACCCGCACTTACCCGCGCGTGTCCTAGTGACTGCTTCTAGCCATGGCCAAAAGGCAACGTGAGCATTTTTTTGTTTTTGCTTGGGAACTTCCTCGCCAGCCAGCCAGCACAGACCTGCCTCCAGTGCAGCCCAGTACCCACGGCCCCATCGTGCAGCACAGGGCAGCTCCAGCTTCAACACCAGGCCAGGCCAGGCCGGGCTGCATAGCGCTAACAGCACGCTGCAGCTGCCGACGCACAGATGCCACGCGTTGTGTTGAACTCCGTTAGGAAAAAAACACCCACCCCAACCCACCACCAGTGCTACACGCCACTCACGTGTGCAACACCACCGCCAGCGGTGCAGCGCTTCTCCCCGTGTAAACAAGTCCTTATAGGCGGCGAGAAATTCCTCTACGTGACAGATGGCTCAGCCCTCCCGTGCTGACAACATACAGCTGCGCTTCCTTGCATTTGCATAGCCCTCACTTTCCCGTTCTCTTTTTAAACAGACCACCAATTGAAGACTTTTTTTGAATATTAGTGATTTTCTAGGTAAACACACGCCCTTTTCTCATTAAAATAAATCCCTTTTGTAAGAATAATCACAGCTAAGATAAATTGAAGGATTTTGTTCCTTTGTGGATGAACCCAGGCTGAACAAAGCCTTATGTGAGGGTCTCTGCTCTACTGTGAGAAAGTCAAGTATTTATACTGTTGTGTCGTATTTCTGAATGAGATGTACCCAATGACGCTTATGTTCAAACTTTTTCCTTCCTGTGCCTCAGAGCTAAATAACTTAAAGCATCTTTTCCTCACTTAGGAGTATTGTTAGTAGAAATAAACACTCCCATTTCACCTGCAAGACATTTAAAGCCCTTCCTCTCTCAGGTGTTGCATTATTCTTTAACACCGTATGTCGAACAGAAAACAAAACATCCCAGACCTTTGAATTAAAATACAAACTTTACAACCATATAGTAAGTGTAGGCTCTTATATTTCAGTTTAAGACTATATAATTTTATAGAGTACCAAAATAAGCAAAGGATCAGCACTCCATACAAAGTGTTAGGTTCTTAGGAGGAAGGTAGAAGGGAGATGGGATTTAATTACACTAAGATTTTTTTTGCAAGTCTAAAGAAAATTCCATTTCAGCAAAGACAGAGTTGGGTTTATATTTCCCATATTTCTAGTTCATTAAATAATGTTTCTTTAAAGACAATTTACATTTTTCTTGTTCAAAGTAAAGGGATGATTTAAAGCAGTATTAACAAGGAGGTGGTGCTGTTAATGTTTAATGTCAATATGCAATGTTATCTGCTATAAAGGCTAGAAGAGCAACACAACTTTATCTTTACTTCCAAAGACTATTAGAAATTGACTAACATTTGAGGAAAGTTTCAAGCACGCTACACTGCCGCTAGGTCTACGCTGCTGCTGGTAAGCCTCTGCTAGCCTGTACACTGCCCTTAGGAACTCGGCACACAGATCCCAACTCCCGCGTGCTGGCAGTACTGTGCTGCCGCATGTATACTGTCAGTCCAATTCACAACTGTTACGTCTCTTCCCTGGCTCACGGCATTAAGATGCAAGTAAATCATTAGCTAACATTACCACTACAATTTTACAAAAGCGCACGTCTGAACAAAACAGCAGTATAACAAGTGGAAGCGCTCTGTTCGAACTCCAGGTTGCGTTCTGTGACAAGCCTCCTTCTGTCCTACTCCCCGTGCGGTTTCTTCCCCTGCTCCTTCCCTAGTTTCCATTTTACAATAAATAGATCGAGTGGATTTACACGATGCAAGTGCAACTCAGAAGACTTTTGCCCTACACACATAACCATGTTAAATTCTGAGATTATACATGTGATACATCTCTAACAGAGCAACCACCAGTTTAGACTTTTAAAGAAACACAAGTATTTCAGCATGTACACAGCAATGATTTAGAACTGTCCAACATCACTTCCATACATTCTCTTCCTCTTTATAGCCTTAAAGGGATTTTAGACCTTGATGGCGACAATCCCAAAACAAGAGTAAGATGAATTTATTTTATTGCAAACAAACGTCTAAAGTTAAATTTCTCCACCCACTTTCTTTAAAGAGAAAAAGGAAATCAGCAGGCTAAGGAGATACACCCATTTGAGAATTGACATGATTAAAAATTAGATATAAAATGGGTGACTCACAGTTTCATTAGCTTACAAAATGGTGGAGTAACTACTACAAGCACACTAGGTATACAGTATTTTGTGGGGAAAGTTATACAGACACACAGCTAACTTCATATAGATCCCATTAGACAACTGGATTTACAACAAGTTTTGTTTAATAAGAAATGGGCAAAGCCAGCTTCTTTTCAGAATCAAAATGCAGAACAAATGGAAAAGAAATTATGGTGGTGTACCTTCACAAGTTTGAGCCTCCACAAGTAATGCAACCAAGTTTTACAACTTTAAGAGCTTCTACATACACTCCACCTTCACTATTTAGCTCCAGGTTTCCTCTTTGCCCCCAACATCTTATTGAGTTCCAAATGTTACAAAAAAGTCCTAGTTATTGCCAGAAACTTTTACCTCCCGCTCCTCCCCTCCCCACCCAGAAGCTTTATAGAGAGGATGGAGTGTAATATGGAGCTTTACATTATCTCATGGTATTCATGAGGGCTACCAAGGAGCCTCCATACGAATCTGGTTGCTAACATTTCGATCATATTGTGACATGACTCACGACTGTTTCTTAGAAATTGGGGAATGGGGAAAAAGGAGAAAATTCTTTAATAAAAAGACACCAGGTACAAAGCAACGTTTTACTTTTGTTGTGGTAAAAAAAAAGTCACATTTTACAGATAAAATGTAGAACCCTGAAATACTGACACATTCTCTTATCGTGCACAATGCTGAGGTTCTCTTACGAATCACTTTAAAACTGCAATTAAAAATGTACAAAAAAAAGAAAAGAAAAAAATCAACCCACAAAGCTTCTAAAAAAGGAACCCGCAGGCACTTCCTCTTGTGGAATGTTTAAAAAGTTAGCCTACTAAAGAAAACAGTCGACTTCTTGTGAAGGTTTTGGAGAAATATGTATCAGTTCATTTATTTGGGTATTCAATAGTATCCTTGGTGATAATGCTGACTCCATGGCTTCTGACCCCAGAATTGCTGCAATAAATGGATAAATAGTTAATTTTAACATAGCACATTTCTGACAGAAGAAACGTCGTTAACAAACATGCAGTTCTCCTAGAACTTAAGATTCAAGTCCTCTCAAAAAGCAGCAAATTCCCAAACAACTGAAGACAGTTAAGTTCACTTCACAGTAGTAACATGAGGCCAAATACTTCATACCATTAAGCCACAGCTGATATTTGATACAAGACCATCATCACGACAGATTAAGCTTTGCAGAGAAAACTATTTATAGTAATATTACCTGGCACTGGAAGATTTCGCTATCCAGTTTTGATTACACATCTACTTCTAATTATTTCAGACAGCATTTTGAAACACTCAAGTTAACAATCAGTGAAAAGAAAGAAGTTGTTATTACTACTTACACCCTGCTGCCACTGGTTGTAGCCCTGAGATTGGTTTTTGTAGCCACGATTGTTTCCCCTTCCTCTGAAGTTCTGCAAGAGGACAACAGTTTTGAACTACTACATCCATGCAGATTTTTCAGAAATACACCAATACCAAAGCATTCTATTGCCACCAGAAGATCACGTACCATACATAATCTTCCAAACACAAGGAATCAGGTCTAGGTTAAAAAATAAAAACAGAATACCAAAAGCCTCCTCCAAGCAACTGCTTTTTAAAACATGGGGCAAGACCACCAGAACTAATAAGCCAGCTCCAACTATTGTTACCAGCAGTCTGGAAAGCTGGCTAATCCAGTTTTGACTCACCCTATTTCCAGCTGCTAAACTGCACAGGACAACTAAAAATACTAGAGCTTGCCTATTTTTAGTTAGGAAAGGCTGTAGTTGTTACAAGGATGTTATCTGATCAGACAAAAGGATACGGGTCATGCAACTGAAAATAGAAGAGTTAGTCCACAAAACTGTAAGTAACAGCTACGGTACAAAAAAGAGCCCTTGATACCAGTAGATAAAATATTGCATTTCCCCTGTTTGTCAGTATTAGACAAACCTGAGCCTTGTTTATTAGCTTGGGCTCCATCTGCTGGCTCTTCAGTAATCAAAATTATGTTTTCAAATACTTTCACTGATATTCTACCAGTTAAGGCTGAGGTTAGTATGTCTTTAATAGTTGTTTGATACCAGACGCCAAAACAGACTCTCTCCAGGGCTATTTCCAGAAAGTTCTCTAAATGCTTCCTGTTTTACTTTCAACTTAAGAAAGACAGGCCTTGACCCTGAGGTCAAACAATGGTTACTGCTACTGGGGGTCAGGTGGGGATGGGGGGAGGGAAATCAAACAAGTTTCATGCACACTGTGAAGTTACAGGATTACCTTTATTCACCTAGCTATTGTTTCCTATACAGACATTTTCACATCTTGTGCAGTATGAAAAACAGTGCCCAGTACTAGTTCAACTGAAAGTGCCAAATTAAACCAGACCTGAGGAGCATTTGCATCCTACATGAAGTGCAAGGGGCAACTCCAATCTGTCAGAGAACCTAAAAACCAGGAACTGCTGCAATGGAACTCAAGCCCTAAAATTCTTCAGCTTTAACAGGACTGAGGTACAGTCTTACTAGGAAACCACTGCAGCAGTGTTAACATTTCTTAGACAACATTTGTAACTCCAGGCACATACATTAAACTATGAAGCTAGACCTTTTACTACAGCATTAGTGTACTATAACAACCAAGTTTGCTGCTATTCACAGCTAACAAGCCTTTCACACAGCGTTGTCCAGAGTACCACAGATCAACTCTGAAGTACCCCAAAGCATTACCTGGTTGTAGTTCCCCCTGTTGGGCATTCCACCTCTGTTATAGTTGCCTCTGTTTGAGTAGCCACCTCTGCTTGGAAAGACAGGGCCACGAGGATATGGATAGCCAATTGCACCGCTGCTGCCACCGCCACCGCCGCCACCTCCACCACCTCGCTGAGGCATATTGCCTCCCCTCCTGTTGTATCCACCACGATTGCCAGGGACTGCAGGGAGAAAGGTACTTGAATCAAGTTTAGGTCTTAATGTTTCTTACATAAAGATTATTGTTTGAAAATAAGAACACAATGATGTTATAGAAATAAGCAGCCAAATACAGTGCAAAAATTTCAATGCAAAGATTTCAAGTCACTTGGTCATAGTGAAAAATGGTAATGGTAATTTAGGCATACAACCCCCCCGGAATAGGGTCTCGTACACAAGCAAACACTAAACCTACAATAAGAACTTGAAAACCGTGCCTCAAACTACATGAATAGGATTAAAAGTGAAGATCACCAAAATCCTGGATAAAGTCGGAAAATTAACCCTGCACGAAATGTCAGGGTATTAAAAACCTACTGGAGTTGAAATCAAGGTTACCACCATACAATAATTGCAATTGAAGTACTACAAGATTTTTTTTTTTGCACAGCAGCTGTGATCTCCAAAATTTACAGGCTTATTCCTAGGCTCACCTCCTCCTCTGAAGTTGCCACGCATGTTGAATCCTCCACGTCCCCTTTGACCTCTATTAAATTGATTTTTATTGCTCTTTTTGTTTTTCTTTGAGCCAGTGTTTTGTTTCTTTTCTGGCGGAAGAGATTTCTTACTTTCTTCTTTATATTGTTCCAAGAGCTTCTGAGCTTCTTCTTTTTGCAACTCCACATAGATTATTTCATCAAAACATTCTGCTACCTCTGGCAGTGTGAAGTTCCCTATAATTGCAAAAATACTGAGTATTCAGCATCTCCATTCAGCTACAATTCAAGCTGTATTTAACCTCCTTTCTCCCATTCTGCCTCCCACCCCCTGCATTCCCTCAGCATAGGGACAAGATTATGTAATTTGAGCATTTAGGATATGTAAGAGTGACAAAAGAAATAAACGGGTCTCCATGGAGTTGCCAGTACTGTTCCAAACCTTGAAAGCATTCTGCCTATATCTTTTTTTCTTTTATAAGCCTCCACTCAGAACACCAGTTTCTGCCAAATATGTCACTTAAATAGGGCACTTTATGCCAAGACAGCTTTGTGCATCTGCATGAAGCATATCAGCATAAAAGAGTAGTGTTAAGGACTGCAGCAGAGGGAACACAATATAGTGTTGTCCTACAAGTTACAATAGTCTTCCAGTTTTGTTTAAGTACAACTGTTTAAGATAACGTGAATTTTTAGATTTCAGGTTTACTTAATCCTTTAAGCAGATACTCAGCATCCTAAAACACAGTATAGGATTATGTTCCATGCCTTTCATTTTGAGAACTGCATGCTCTGGAAGATCTTTTCCCTCCACCTCTGCCTTCTTTTGTGTTCTTTGCTTGTAGTCTTCATCTTTTGGGCAAACAACAACTGCTTTGCGCTGGAAGCCTGCAAACAGGCACATTTTTCTCCTCTGCGCAGCTGCAGACACATTTGTCTGAAAAAAATGCAGTAACTTACTACACGTAGCTGTCATTGTAAGAGTTAAGGAAGTCAACTTATGGTGTATAGACTTCACCTCTACAAGAGCTTGCAATGAAGTTTACAAATAACTGGACATAAAGACGCTGCATAATGCAAAGTTACGAGCTCATATCCAAGTGTTACAACACTATGCCTCCCACATCCCATAAATCCAGAGAAGTTCAGACAAGCATTTGTAGTAGCATCTCAACTTTGTGCCCCCTGAATGAGCATTAAGTCAGTATGTGAAACAACTGCTATTACAATATAACTTTAATCCCATTTAATTACTACACTACAGCCTATGACAAAATTCCTTAACAATTTTTTACTGAAGCTTCTACCTGATCCAAAATGAAATTCCGCTTCTTACGAGCTGCAATCTCAATGAACTTTCCAAGACACTGCGGAGCTCTCTGCAACAGTGTGTTAAGTTTTCCCGTGTCTGCCATCTGCCGCTTAAAACCTGCAACCTATAGAGATTTGCCAGAGTTAGAGAAGTCCTGATACATATGGTTGACATTTTACTTTACTAAATGCTTTTCATCTGGCTTCAAAGACTGTTCAACTCAAGGCCATGGCTACAAACTTGTCACCGAAATTCCAGAAGTCTCCATAAGATGTAGAGCTTTATAAATGAAAAACCTAGGTGAATTAACACAGCTGAATCTAAAGGTATACTCATCACATTACTGATTCAAAGCTGCATATTCTATTCTGAGGACAGTGACAAACAAATGGAAATAAACTTAAATTTCTTATACAGTACAACAGAAATAGCTTCAGAATCCTGCTGTGCTGTGTATGAGAAGCAGCTCAGCAAGACAGAAGCGTTAATGGTCACTGACAAGTCACATAAACATATCTGTTTCTTAGATTTCTTAGATCCAAGAGAATCCCCTGGCAGCCAAAGACCTTGGATTTACAGCAAGTCTTTAATGTATCAACATATAGAAGGTCATATTATCACTTACCATCATTTTGTCCATAATAGTATTTGTCCCAAGAATGTTGTATTTCCCAGGATTTGCTGCTGCATGTTTAGTAACCCATGTAGTCTTGCCAGCTCCAGGCAAGCCAATCATCATCACCACCTATTACGACAGGTTCTGTATTTGAGATACTAGTTCACAGATTTCTTTAACATGCAACTTAGACTAGCAAGTGTAATGGAAATTGAGTCTGGTGCAAGAGTCATGGGATACACTAAGTATTAAAGTCTCCAAACAAAAAGGGAAAAGTTCTATTAGAGTGTGCTTTAACTGCACCACTTCTGTTCATCTTTGCCTCAACACTTTTGAGATAAACAAGAAACTTACCTCACAATCTTTCTTTTGCTCAGGCCCCTTTGGTCCTCGGACCCTGTCCTCCAGGGGTACCTTCTGGATGAAGGTATACTCTTCAGGTACAGGAAAGTAAGGTTCGTCCTTCTGACCAAAGTTGAACTCAACTGCACAGTTATGGCAGAGAACATGTGGGAAGAGCGGGCGCCCATCAAGAGCCTCCTTACTTATTTTGAATGCAACACCAAGCTCTTGTCCATTCTTGGAATATGAGAGTTCCACTTCATCACCATCAAAATTCTGTTTTCCAGACAAAGCATTAGTTTACATAAAAACATTTACCTTGCATTGTAAAAGTTGCATTAGTCATTTCACTGTACTAGTTATATTCACTTAAGCCCGTATAACACTTATATCATGAAGTAAATCCTTAAAGGCCTTCTCTCTTAAATTGATCATGATCTCCTGAAATGATCATCTTAACTTCCCATTTTTTTTTAAAAGCCTATTTAGAAGACATTGCTTGAGAATATGAAAAAACTTTTCACAGCAGCTACTGTTGGCTACACATGCCACTTCTACCTCCTCCCTATATATTAAGCAACTTGTCTTGCTCCAAGTGTTTTGGGATTTGGTTTACTGCTTCTCACATCAAAGCTGTCTGAAAACCCAAGGATGTTTTTCCTCAAGAGAAAATTTAAGAGAAAACTTACAGCAAAACATCCAATCACATCATTTTCATCAAACTTCTCACCAAAGTCTTCAGTCTCACAATTGCATGTCTTTATTCCTTTTAGAGAATATCCATAAGAAAATTCTTCTTCACCTGAAGAAGAAATTTAAACTTATTAAGAATATGTATTTTTACCTAGCTGTTTAGAAATGCAATCACTTTACAGCTACTTAAGTGAACTGCTGTTCAGAATGCTTTTATTGATGCCAAAACAAGCTATGACCCCCAAAATAGCTACAACTCAATTCTTGTATGTAAGGACTCAATACTCTCAATTTCAGACTGAACAGCAGCATTTCCCCCACCCTTGTCTTAAGAGCCTTATGCTACTGGTTCCAGATTCATGTTGACATAAAGCCAAAATGCTAAAAACATGAGTAAGTATTTTTTAACACTGAAGACCTGTTTATGCACCATGATACCTGTAATGCAGTTAGTCAGAAAGGCTTTCTGAATTAAGTCTCCAGTAGCACTTACCCCTCCCCATTTTAAAGGGAGTTTAGCAGACATTCAGCCTATGGGACAGCTGAGGATGAAGCTGCAAGGAACAAGCTAACAGCAAATGTCAAACACAAGAACTCAGGTGGAACTTAAGTACTTTAGTAACTAGAAAGCTGCTGATAGCAGAATATCCCTACTCATATACACTTCCCACAGACATATCTCAGCAGCAGGTATTAGTTAAAAATACCATAATTATCTGTTCCTATTTATCCAAGTAAGTTGTTGTTCTAGCTACATCTAGAAATGAGAATTCTTCCCCCACTCCAAAAGAATGATAACGGCATTATCTATCCTTATTCCTCTTTTTTTTCTTTTTAAAAAAGCAAAAAGTCATCTTCCTATTTATGACACTACACGAAAAGGAGAAATCCTTAACCTTGTCAGGTCTTCAGGAATGTTCTCCACAACCCACACTTGACCACTGAAAGAACTAACTCTCAAATCATATACTCCTTATAAGCATGACTACTTAACCTTGTTTGGTCCTGGTAATAGACTTTCTCCCACAACATCCAGAATGATTCAAACTAAGACCACTTTTCAGAACACATGGACTACAATCACTAAGCTTTTCCTATCTGATTAAGAAAAAAAAATGACTGCAAATTTCAACCACATACACAATATACAGAAGTAACCAAATGTTTAAGTCTTACCAAGCAACATTCCACTTGTGTTCAGTGACCAGCCAACTCGCACTTCATGTATGTCAATGTCTTTTGTATACAGGTGTTTTACAGGAATCTTTTCTGTAACCTATTTTTAAATTATTCATTAAAAAAGTTATGTAGTATTTTTTAAGACACCAACAAGATGGAAACAATGGTAACATCCAGAACCTTTATACTTTGGTTAAATCTCTGCTAAGTTTGAATAATCATCTTCTAGAAAAATACAAGATACGCTTAAGTCTGTGAAAATACAAACCAATCACTAAACGTTCACATATCTTGCCTGATGGAGATGCAAGATACCATATACCTCCAGAGCTCTTACCCATAGCAGTCCCTCTTAGTGGCCAAAAATGTCAATCCTTTTGACACTATATTAAAATTACAGTTTACAAAATGTATATATGTAATTCAATAAAAAATAATAATAATTGCCGTAACTTTGTGATTAACAGTAAATTACTTTGCCAATAAAGTGTGGTATTAGATGAAAACACTGTTCTAGACAGACCTGGGAAAATGTTACACTCATCCCTCTCCACAGTAAGCAGAGTTCCTGGGCAAGTTGCCAGCTTCCAAACAACATAACCAGATTCGAAAATCCCACCCAAAGGCAATACAATCTGTAGGCAACCAGCTATCTTCTAACTGCTTTTACAAATTTCACCAAATTGAAGTGGGAAAACTGACCAGTATGACCAGTATCCTACCAGTTTCCACAAATATTTGAGTCATGTGACCAAGGTGAAACTGATTTAAAGGTGAACAGGGCAATAAATCAATTACACTTCATTGTCCTTCCAAAGTTACAGGCACCAACAGGCACAGAAATCACTCAGTGCAAGAGCGCAGACAATAGGATCACTACCCACTCCTCGTGGTAGCAGACTGATTTGAAAGTACTGGAGGAAGAGAACAGAGTAAGCGTGTGTACACACATCATACGCAAAGAAGGTTTTAACATTACTAAAACCAAAAATCAGGTTTTGAGTATCCTGCTTTTCTTCCCTTAATAAGTTGGAGAAACCTGTTTATTGTGAGGCTGATTTCTCTTTTCCATTCTCACCCTTGAAGAGAACTCTTGTTCTCAAAATTCAAGTGCCCAGCTAAATACTCACATTGTGTACACAAGTCAGAGTCATTCAGGTTGGAAGGGACCTCTGGAGGTCATCTACCCAACTCCCTGGAGTAAGTGGTGTTTTTTGTTGCTGTTGTTAAATCCAAGCTTTCTGTAATCTTCAGAAAGTACAAGCAAATTTCTGACTAGTATCTTAATTCTTTAAGTTTTGATGCATGAGGTGCCAAGTAAAATTGGTTCAAAACTAAGACCAGTAGTTACGCATTCAGGTCAAGTGCAAACTTTTTTTTTCAGGGAAGTCCTTAAAAAGCAGAAGCAGTTTCACAAATTAAGCCATCTTTTATTAAGAACCATTTCACAGGCTCGTAACAGAATGCTTTCAGAAAGCTTTTAAGCTCTTTTCACCTGAATTAGTTGCAACTAAGTAAAAAGAGTATTGAAATAGAGGCAAGCATAAACACAGTATTATATTTAATCACTTAAAACAGTCTCCCACAAAACATCAGTCTAACTCACCTTCATCTCAAAGCAGACTTTGCCTTTAGAAACTCCATAGGAGGCTCTCCCCCCAGCCCAAAGGAAAGCAAAGCTTTCCATGGTCAGTGAGGAAGCACTAAACCGGTCTCTTGAGATTTTAAAATGCAGGTCACAGTTATCTGTTAACAAAAATCATTGTTTACTTTATTAAAAAATGAAGCAGAGCTCTCCAATTTTATGTATTAAAGATGATTTGAGCTTTCAAAGGTGGAAACCTCCACTGATTTTAAGACAAATAGCTGGCATTTGGCAAACGTTCACCATCTTTCAGAGAAAGAACTGAATACACGCCTAAAGCTGCAGACTGAAGTTTAGCCAAAAACCTCAGGGAAACCTAACAGTGAATACGATTTTCAAGGTGCCATCTTCTGTCACCAAATTCCCACAGTTTTGTCTTTTTTTCTCTCCAATTTGCATAAACGCTTGCCTTTCATCTAATCTATTGGAACCTTTTTTGTCAGTTACCTGAAGTACTTCCATCAATACATAACAAAGGAATATGCACCATGCTCTTTGAGTGATTTGCTAGGTACCTTTTTGTGAAGTCTCACCTCATGCCCAAGCCTAAGGGCAGCTAAGAATTAAGTACAAACACAAGTATTTTTGTTGTAAATACTGAAAGTAGTACCATCTTCAGTGAATAGCCCTTTAGCAAGTCCAATTAGATTAAGCCAATTCAAATAAAGTCAGTTAAGTCAAGTGCAGATAGGTTAAGCATGCAGAATGTGATAAG
The DNA here is from genome assembly GCA_013399115.1 of Anseranas semipalmata. NCBI lineage: Eukaryota > Metazoa > Chordata > Aves > Anseriformes > Anseranatidae > Anseranas > Anseranas semipalmata. The sequence goes on along the minus strand of VXAA01000816.1, from coordinate 2,475 downwards.
AGAGCATGTTTCGTGTAAGAAACGTGATCTGCAGTATGAATTCACCTATCATTCTAAGAGAACCCTAGGAACCTTAAGTGGAACCTTTGTTATATGGACATCTTCAGAGCTGCAGCACCATAAAACTTCAAACTGATCTTCTAGTAGCTTTCAAAATGACAATGCAAATGGTAACATGAGGTGCAGGACGTGGCACTTGAATTCCCCAGAGCAAGGAGTCCACAGAAGAAACTCCAAAGCTATTTGACAGTTACAAGAAAGGTGTAGAAGTAGGAAGCAGAGAGTATCTTCTGTCCCAGTACAGAATCTACATGCTGCCTCAGTACACTAAAATGCAGTCTTCCCTGTATTACTGGTAATTCTCATGCACGAGATCTTGTTTTGTTTGCATAAAGCCATCTCCAGTTACAGCTACAATGTTTGTGAGTCAAGCGTTCTCATTAGTACTTCTAGCTGTTGTATGAAAACCAAACGAAAAGTAATATATAGCAGAAATCTAACTGTGTAAATTACTTTTAAAACAACAAATAGGAACAGAATTTCAAGTGATAGCCTTCTTACAAGACACAGGTAATAAAAAGCACTTAGGAGCACTAAACCTCTTAAATGTCTGGATTGCTATGGTCCAGAAAAAGAGCCAAGTTGCTACACAATTCGGTCTTGAAACTATGATTGATTCTGTGCTCCAAACAGCCTGTCAACACTTGAAATTACAGTTTATCCAGTAACAAAATTTTCTACTAGAAATAATAATCTAATAATCAAAAGTAGCTACTAGTCAGTTACTGGGACAATTAGAAACTCCCACAAAGATGGCTACTCACCAAGTTAGCAGCTAGAAGATAATCAGCTTGAAATTTAGTTACCAGAATGTCAAGGATTGCATATTCAGCAACATACGTGGCTGTAAACTAATGCCTCCTTCCATTTCTAAACATTTCTAAGGAAGACAAAACCTGAAACTATTAGCAAGTATGCCAAGTAAAGCCAGAATTTAAAGGTCTCCTTTCATGGCATTTTAAGATGCCAACAAGTTAGCACATTACCTCAGGTTTTTAATTCTGTAGTCCTTGAATTGTGTGTAGTCCTTATACTTACCCTCAAGAACACAGAAGTTTACCTCAGCCACAGTATATGACAACAGTTGTGACATTAATGATCTACCTTATAAAACTCTTATTTGTACTGATTTGTCAATTTCTATGTTCTTTGGAACAATTCTCTCTGCCACTCCATTTACACATATCACCTCCACACCAGCCCCAATTCCCACATTGCGTGAATGAGTCTTTTTTCTCCAGGAGGCCTAAGCTGATTTTGTTAAATTTATCAGAAAACAGAACAAAAAAAACAAACTTGCTGATACGTAAGTAGGGCCTCAGCAAGCTATGCAGGAAGCTCACTCTAAAAATTTTACTACCATAATGATAGACTATTGATTCTTTCATTTCTTGAAGTGAAAAGTTCATGTGATATATAATTAGTTTCTCAAGCTATTTCTAGTGTCATCTGTACTCACTGTACACTCAGCCAACTTAATTTATAGATTAGACTGGTGTTTCAGTTAAGATTTCTTCAGCAAATTGTACGATGCCACAGATTTCACAGGAGAACCCCAGCTTATTACTGTTAATATAAAGACCCACGTTTTCTTTTGTTGTTTTGTACGCTAAAGGGGTGGAAAACACATTTCTAAATTACCTGGTAATACAAGTCAACAAATATATTTGCCCCACATTTCACAAAGTGTGGTTTTAAGATTAAAAACCTAACACTTTTATCTTGCCAGACTGAAGGAAAGTATGGTTACTCACAAGTATCAAGACAAACTACTGTGTCATCAAAATGCTCATCTTCTTCTTCAACAGGTGGTTGAGGGGACTTGGCCCTGAACAAAAAAAGGAAATATTAAAGCAAGATATATTTTCACAGTGTGAGTGCAAGCATCTGTTAGAGTAAGTATACCTTACTTGTCCTCCCTCATTCATAAAACGGTGCCCAGCATCAAAAGCATATTTACCTGCTGTACTTATTTTCTTCAATGTATTCAAAATATCCACGGCCATGGTCTTCACGTGGTCTCTTCACGCCCCTCTTTTTCTCACCAGGCTTTTGTTCCGTTTTAGCATCTCCTGTAACAGAATCGATGACTTTAACAACACAAAGGAACTCTTTAATTGGGAATAAAATCCTATACAATGTTTCCAACTTCGGAAACCGTACAAAAATCTACAGCAAGAGAAAAACGATAGTAGCCTCGCACTAAAATAAAAACACGTATTTCACTTTTTCCTCAGAGGACTCAAACCCCATCTGCTCAATCATCTGACGCGCGGCAGAAGCGGCCGACACGCCAAGAAGCCGCGGGCGCGGCCCTCGGTGCCCCCAGGCGCCCGGAGAGAAGCCAGCCCGCTGCCAAGCGGTGAGGGAAAACCAGACAAAAAGCAGCTCCCGCGACGCCAGACCCGCACCCCC
>VXAA01000815.1:2737-26395 GCA_013399115.1 Anseranas semipalmata | reverse complement strand
GAAGTGTTATGGACTGAGTGCAATCCCTATTTCCCATTCCCCTGTGCCACTCAGGGAGAGGAGGTAGAAGGAGGTGGACAGGGGGAAAGTGGTTTTAGTTTGCTTTTAGTCTGTTAGTAATAGGCAATAAATTATATTAATCTCCCTTATGCTAGTCTNGCATCCCGTGGGAGGGACCCCATGCTGGAGCAGGGGCAGAGAGTGAAGATGAAAGAGTGGCAGATAATGAAGTGTTATGGACTGAGTGCAATCCCTATTTCCCATTCCCCTGTGCCACTCAGGGAGAGGAGGTAGAAGGAGGTGGACAGGGGGAAAGTGGTTTTAGTTTGCTTTTAGTCTGTTAGTAATAGGCAATAAATTATATTAATCTCCCTTATGCTAGTCTGTTTTGCCCGTGACGGTCATTGGTGAGTGGTCTTCCTGTCCTTATCTCAATGGTTGAGCCCTTTTGCCTTGTATTTTCTCCTCCTCTTCCTTTGAGGAGTGGGAGTGAGAGAGCGGTTTTGGTGGAGTTCAGCTGCCCATCAGGGTGAAACCACCACAAAATCATATGCATCTCCCTATGTTGAGTCAGTTTTTCCCGTGGCAGTAATTGGTGAGTGATCTCCCTGTCCTTATCTCAACCCGTGAATATTTTTTTCATCGTATGTCCTCCCCCTGTTCTGTTGAGGAGGGGGAGTGAGAGAGCAGTGTGGCTGAGCATCAGTGTGAAACCACCACAGAAGGTAATTTCTTTTAAAAACTTGTTGGCCAAATCTAGGGCTTATATACAGGTTATTTTCTATGTAAATCTGAGATTTCCAAATGTAGATGAAATGTATTGCAAAATGGCTTTTAATTAGAGAAAGCCTTTTATTTACTGAATTTTCACTTGGGTATCAAACTTATAGGCATCTGGAGATGGGACTGAAAGATTTATATGTAGATCAATAATTAAATATACCGAATATGCTTCTGGATACAATAGAATCTACTATGTGTACTCTTTAGAGTAAATGTGTTGTACATCATGAACGTACTGCTTCCCTTTGAACATCTCCTATATGGTTGATTTATTCTATCTAGATTCATACACAGTCCTTGTCCCATGGTATCCAAATGATTTCCTGCAATGCAAGAAGGCATATGATTTCCACAGTTCTCTCATCTGTTCTGTTCTGTCATCATCTGTAAGGAAAGTGTTTTCCTATTTGTAGATGCTTATATAGAGACACACATTTTTTTCTACAGATATACTTACACATACCTATACACTTACATATATGTTGAATACACTTATAGAATTTTGTTCAGGTTTACTAACAGAAGTAAACCTGAGTTTAAGTAGCTTGGACTGCTCTGATAGTGATAGGGTACAAATGGACTTTACTACCACTCATAGTCTTTTAACTGTCAGGGTTATGCAGGTATCCATTCAAAGGAGACAATGTGTTATAAATGCCTTTGTCTGCTGTTGTTATGTTATCAGGAGAGCTAATAAAATTGGGCTTCAGGCAGAGCTCAGCCTCTTTGGACTGTTGACCCCTACAGCCTTTGAATCCTATGTCTTTGTCTCTTGTTTTAGGCCTGCTCTAACAAAAACTCAATAGGAATGCTATCTCAGCTTTGCCCCATTAAATTCTATGTTTGAGAGTTCTGAATTTTGGTTCACAGGTTACTATTTATGTGATTTTCAGACTATTATTAATAGCAGTAGTACTATGGCAAATAGCCCAAGAACTAATATTACTGCATAAACAAGAAGAAAAATAATATAGCTAATAGCAGTAGTGACAGTAATTGTTGTCTCACCTGCAGATGATTTTTTGTTTGGTAAATTTCCATGAACACATGTCCTAAGGTTTGTCCCAAAACTTGAATTCCAAACACCAAAATCTATACATTTATCTTTGATCATATTCAAGAAGGGAGTATCTTTGTGAAGAGAATGCAGCCACAATTCATCCTTCCCCTGACAGCAGTGTTATATTTCATATTGTAATTTCAACACCTAATTTTGTCATTACACTGGATTCCTTCAGGCCTGTGTTCTTCCTTCAGTTCACTTCTTGACATTTTTTACATAATGTTCAGCATATTCATGTGTTCAGGTTTACTTCATGAACTAAGGTGAGATTTTTAAGTAAGAATTCTACTCAATCTTTATCTCCTCTGCAATCTGTAACAAGAATTATGCACTTCCAGCTGCAGATTTAGACTTTAGATGAGCTGAATCACCTTCTGGAGGTGTTTACCGTCAGAGCCCTGAGTGTACCAATAGACCTGAACTGCCTGTGTTGGCCCCATCTGCGACCTCCATTACGCTCCCTCTGGCGTTGACTCAGGAGCTCCATTTAAGCTCAGGCCCAGGATCCTGGTCCTTGCCTGAGACATTTTGTAGGCAAGCATGTGTCCCAGTCTATTCCTTGACGAGCCTAAGTTTCTAACTGAGCTTATGGATTGACCTTGGACTTGCCTCATGACATGGGACTTGTCTCATGATCAGTAGGCTGCTGACTGAACCTGCCATTGCCACAGAATCTGCTCTGCTTGCCTGGTTTGGATACTATGGGACTGTGTTCTTCTTGGTGACTCCTGCATATATTGTTGTCACCCTTGGCTCCTGTCTTGTCTTTACTTGCAGAGCAGCCCCTCCCTTCCTACTTCCTCATATTTCCTTTTCTGCATTGATCATATATCTAAAATTTGAGAGGGATGAATTCAGGCCTAAACCCTCATATAACTGTGCTGCTGAGTAATATTTTCTCAAGCTGTTGAGAGACAACTGTGTTTCATTTCGGCAACTGATAACTGCTGTTCACACCTACATTAGCTCTTACAAATCAAATTACCTAAACATTGTGGTGGTTTTACCCTGCTGGGCAGCTGAACTCTACCACAACCGCTCTCTCACTCCCCCTCCTCAAAGGAAGAGGGGGAGAAAAAAAAACTCACAGGTTGAGATAAGGATAGTTTAATTAGAGAAGAGGAAGAAAAAAAAAACAACAAATATATATATATGTACAAGCAAAGCCTGTGCGCAAGCACAGAGGAAAAGAGAAAACAAGTTATTCTCCCACCAACGAGTGATGTCCGACCACGTCCTGGGACGCAGAGCCTCAGTACCCGCACTGGTTGATCGGAAGGACAGACGTCTTCGCAACGAGAGCCCCCCCCTTCTCCTTCCCTTTCCCGGCTTTTATTGCTGAGTGTGACATCATATGGTATGGAATATCCCTTTGGTCGGTTTAGGTCAGCTGCCCTGGGGATGTCCCCTCCCCACTTCTTGCCCACCCCCACCTGCTGGCTTTGGGGGGGTCTGGAGAGAGTCTTGGTGCTCTGCCAGCACTGCTGGGCAGTAGCCTAAACAGTGGTGTGATACCAGCACTGTTCTAGCTACAAGGGCTGCTGCAGGGAAAGTTAACTCTATCCCAGCCAGACCCAGTACAAACATGAATCTCTGAGAGTTTATGAAACTGCAGCTCATTTACAATGTTGTAAATCTAAAGCATGCAGATATTCCTCAGTTCAAAGCTTAGAACTTAGTCTCTCAATTTAGTGACAGGTAATAATGCTGCACGTAAGGTTTCTGATTTTAATCATCATTTCCAGAAATCGGTTTTATGACCATCCAATCATTAGATATATATTATTAAATACATGTCATTTTGAATTGTGGGAAAGGGGTCAGCTTGTTATGCTTTATCAATATTTTTCTGTGAACGATGATATTAGAAAATGAGGTGATATTAAACAAGTATTACATCAGCTCACAGGAAGCCCATAAGAAATGTGGATAAAACTACAGAATTTTATTGTAATTTTTCTGCTAGTTATTTCTTATCTTTTTCACTAAGGTGATTTCCTGGCAGCTGCTTTTAGGGGTTTTCCATTTTAAAATAAAGACAGGATGTTCCTTTTAAACTGTAGCTTTTTCTGTGTGTTTCATTAAATGCCACTACACATACCCTGATCATCCAAAACCAGATTTCAGAAACTGATAAGAGATTTTATATTGGAAGGTGAAGTTCAGGTTTATCTATGCTGGCAGTTTAATTACTTTAAAGACCAAATGAGTTAGAATTTATATGTGAAATGCCAGAGATCAAAAGAGTAAGGGGTAAAGGAAATGTCAATGGCCTGTAAGATGATTTAAAATATAGAAAAGAAAACCTGTTTTTCTTTTCCCCACCTTGCAATTTTAGCTGGTCATGACAAGAAGGATATGAAATAAATAAATAAAAAAACCAAAACAAAACAAACAAAAAAAAGAACAGGCAAATAAAAGCTTTATGTCGTTAGTGAAGCTGAAACACTTTTAGGATTTCATTTCAGAAGACTATGTAAAAATTAGTCCCCACTAATTGGACAATCTAAAAAATTGTGCTTGAATAATAATTTTCTGTTACTAAACCCCCTATATCTCACTAATGAATAAGCAAATCACATCAGCATTTCCAGGACAGTAATGATTGTGAACATTTTAGATTTAACAGCAATTGAACCTGGCCTTAGTTTGGTAAATTAACGATACTAATAATACATAACTTTTGTGGGAGCTACAGCAACAGTAAACATTAATGTAATAATAGACTAAATGTGTGATCCCACTAGCTCAGCTGTTATTCTCTGTTTTGAAAATGTGAGGTTTAATACATCTTCCTTCAGAACATGGTGAAGGAAAATAACCTTTGCTGCGTCTACCACAAATAAGAGGTCTTTTCCGAAATGTTATGAGCTATCTCAGTTAACCACTACTAACTGATAATAATCAGGCCATATTTTCATATCTTCATACTTAAACTTGTCTTATGCAGTTTACGCTGAGATAAGAAAAAAACAGTACAGCTTTTGTTTGCATTTGGTGGTTTCACTACACAGTAAGACTACAAAAAAAGTAAACCCTCATTTTTAGCTGTTTAATCAAGGACTTGGATAGTGTATCCATCCAAAGTGTAAAATGTGCTATTAAATGCATAAAATACATGGAAGTTCTGAATTTAATCTTGTGCTGAAATAGGAAAAGCACTTTGGAATACCTGACATTGTAAAGTAAAGAATAAGGTGGACTTAAGGAAAGGAAAGATCATGTCAGAATTATACAATTGTAGTTACTAACAACGCTGAAGATTTTATTTAAATCTTGGTGAAGAGGAAATAGCTTTTAGAAGCTATTTTTTAGAAGTGCAAGAGTTCTCCTTCACCTTTGTCATTTGTGCTCTCCATCTGATTCTACTCAATCCTCACTTTTCCCATTGTCACTTTACCACTTCTTAGACACTTAGCCTAAGGCAATGCTGCAGGAGTTGTGAATTGGAGGAATTCAGATATCACTGAGTTTGAAGAGAACTCCAGGAGCAACTATCAATGCTGAACTATTACTTGGATAAAGGCTATAGTGATAATGAAAAGAGCAAATGTGTGATCCCAAGTTATGAAGAAGAGGTAGCAAGCTGCTACGTTAATAATGAAATAATTGGTCCAACCACCATTATTTTTTGCTTTCTTCTTTCTGCAAACAAAAATCATCAGCAGATAGGTTTGGGCATGCAACCCAATCAAGCTCCATAAAGTAGGGCAAATATATACTTGCACTGAGTGTTTGATAACACTGCCACTGCTATTTATTTAGGAAGAGTGGCAAATCGGAGGAGCAAGACTACCAAATATGTTTAGCCACAGATTTCTTCTGAAATGTTTTCTTATCTCAGCAATGAGCTGTATTTTTCTAATGCAGAACTACTGATACACTGGCAATTCAACATAACCTTTTGTGTGCCATAGTAATATCAATTATATTACAAAAATATTATATTAGTCAGTTGTATTACATTTATGGCACTATTACTTTTATGATGTTGTATTATAGCAATGTTTCCTAGTTTTAATAGTTAAACTTCATCTTCATCCATTCCCAATCCCAGATATCAAGAAGTTATTTATATAAATGTGATGGGTTGACCCCAGTTGCACATAAGCTCCCACACAGTTGCTACTCACTCACTCACCCCCAGTGGAACGGGGGAGAGAACTGGAAGGGAAAATGCAAGAAAAAAGTTTGTGTCAGGATAAAGACAGCTAAATAAGAAAAGAAAAAAAGACACACACACACACACACACACACAAAAAAAAAAAGATGTAAAAGCCATCATTTATCACCAGCGGGCCAAAGACCAGCCAGTCCCTGAGCAATGACTACTTTGGAGAACCACCTGGCCACCATCCACCCCAGCATTATTGCTGAGCATGATGTTATATAGTATGGAATCTGTTTGTTCAGTTGGGGTCAGCTGTCCCGTCTGTGTCCCCTCCCAACTTCCTGTGTACCCCCANCCACCTGGCCACCATCCACCCCAGCATTATTGCTGAGCATGATGTTATATAGTATGGAATCTGTTTGTTCAGTTGGGGTCAGCTGTCCCGTCTGTGTCCCCTCCCAACTTCTCGTGTACCCCCAGCCTACTCACTGGGGGGTACAGCATGAGAAACAGAAAAGACTTTGATGCTGTGTGAATACCAGTCAGCAATTGTTAAAACATTGGTGTGTTATCAACACTGTTTTGATCTCAAATCCAGAATATAGCACCTTACAAGCTGTTATGAAGAAGAACTCCATCCCAGCCAGAGCCAGTACACTAATAAAGCATAAATTTAGCCTACCTACCAGTGTAGTATTTTTCTTCTCCAGAAGAGGTGGGCAGAAAACCTGCTATAATTTACTTTGTTTCTTGAATGATGGCATGTTGAGATAAATGCAATAATGCAATAAATATGTAATATCTACAGCAAAGAAGCTCTAGGTGATAACTCCAAAACACCTGAAAAGAATATAACAAAGGCATGCAGAAGAACATCCAGACTCAGACCTGGTTGTTGTTAAGGATTCACTAGAAATGACAAAACAAAAAGTCACTTCTAACAACTTATGCCACTGATATGGTTGATGACTAATTTATTTTACATAGCTGTCCTCTGCTTATTATGAAGAAGCAACATGCAAATAAAATATCTACCTAGAAAAGAAACAGGTCAGAGAGGGGGACAACAGTCAGTCTACATTAGCCACCCCATGGTTCAAAAATATGTTTATTACCTGTGAGTACATGTCAGTTATTTCAATAGCGTGGCACCGTCAACCTTTAGCTATAAGGAACAAGTAGAGATATGAAAGCAGAAAAGGGTTTAGTTAATGAAATTGCACATGCTTTATGTAAAATGCCTTATTCATAGTGTTCCAAGATATGTCCTCTTTTCAGTCCAGCTATTATATAATGTTGCAACAGAAATGTAGGATACATGCATACAAACAGACAAAGGCATTTCAGCAAAAATCTAAAAGGCTTTTTCCTAATCCGTTTCCTGCCATTATCTGGTTACTCAGTTTGATAAATCTTGACAGAGAGCAGAGGTGCTACTGCAAGTAGCCATAGCCATAAAGCCATCAAACTAACATACAGTACAGCTGGTACTCTGCTCGTCAGTCTTTTTAATGAGTGTGTTTGATGTTTGTCAAAAGTGTTTTTACTGAACACTTTAGGTACACAGTAGGTTTTTATCTAGTGCAGAATAGTCACCTGCTAAAAGGCTTTCAAAGCTTTGTTGAAATGAGAATAACATTTATCTTTTATTTTACTTAACTTTCTAATAGGTTTTATCTATTAAATTTGTCTGAAAACTTCAGTATGCAACTGTATGTTAATATACAGATATTATTTCTCTGTTTTTCTATGTATTTACACTGCAGATAGTAACCACCAGAACAGATACAAAATCCATTTAAAAGGTGAAGTAAAATGTTTTAAAAAGTTTAAAAGGTGTATTTAATGGTGTTACTATTTCCTGTAACTAGGGTGGGGAGGGATGAAGTATGTAAAGTCTCTGATGTACAATAAATTTACAGTTGAAGCTAGGCTAGCAGGAATCACCAGTAACTTAATTTCTCACTGGTCATATATGTATATCTATCTCTATATATTATATAGTTTTTTTTTTTTTTTCTGAAAACCTGGAGACTATTCTAAACTAATCTTTTGTCCTTTCAATACCTGCTCTCTTTAAATGAGCTCACTTTTTTCCCTTAATTACTCACTTCTATATATGTCTTTTTTTTTTCTTTCTGTAACTTTAGTTCTTTCTGCTACTGCCAATCTTTATAGCCAAATCAAGTAAATCACAAATTAGAGTGAATAAATAAAGAAGATGCAAGTTCAAATTAGTGCTTGGCAGTGTAATATTCAGTCTGACAGAGATCTTCACTGCTTCTTTAAAGTTTATTTTGGATTATAGTGTTGCACTTCAACCAAAATCTACATATTACTTGACAGTATACAGAAGAGCAGAAGTCAAGGAACTGTCTCAGATTTGTGTGAGAGGAACAGTGTAGCATTACTCATGGAATGATAGTGTTTTTCATGGCTTGACATAGGCTATACTTAGCTGAACACAGTTACATCAATTCCTATGAGACTCCTAGATGAATAAAGTAATATTCAGCACTAGAGAAGGTAACAAGGATCAGAACATTATGTTTGAAGCTTTATAAAGAGAAGCATTTTTTTCTTCCACTCTGTCTCAAGCACTGAGGTAAATTAAATTACAAAGCTAAAATGTTTTTTTTTTTTTTAATTATTTTAAAGACAGTTTTGTCAACTTTAATTGTTTTAATTGTATTTATATGTATATATTTCATATAGCATATGAAGATGCAAACTTCATTCTGCAACTCTGTACTAGCAAGAATTATTATATATTTCCTAAAACCATTATGATATCAAGTAGGAACATGTATGAGATAAAACAGAAAATGGATCTGAGACCCTGATGGTTTGGTGTATGCTGAAAGATATATAAATGGCCTGATATGCCATTTTTGTGTTTTTCTGTCTGACATAAAGACTCTCCTATTTTCAAGTGAAGAACATACAATGCGCTGGTGCAGCCTCACCTTGAGTACTGTGTGCAGTTCTGGGCACCACAGTACAAAAAGGATGTAAAACTGCTGGAGAGTGTCCAGAGGAGGGCGACGAAGATGGTGAAGGGCCTAGAGGGGAAGACGTATGAGGAGCGGCTGAGTTCACTTGGCCTGTTCAGCCTGGAGAAGAGGAGGCTGAGGGGAGACTTCATCGCAGTCTACAACTTCCTTGCAAGGGGGAGTGGAGGGCNAATTTTGGGTAGACCTGTGCAGTGCCAGGAGTTGGACTCGATGATCCTTATGGGTCTCTTCCAACTCGGGATATTCTGTGATTCTGTGATTCTGTGTAATCATGGCGACGGAGTGGTGAGAGGACATTAGCAGCCTTTATTTCCTTTTCTAAAAAGTGTCATGGTTTTGGCTGGGATAGAGTTAATTTTCTTCGTAGAGGCTTGTATGATGCCATTTTGGATTTTTGGTGAAAATGGTGTTGATAACACACCGATGTTTTTAGTTGTTGCAGAGCAGTGCTTACACAGAGCCAAGGACTTTTCTACTTCTCATGCTGCCCTGCCAGCGAGGAGGCTGGGGGTGCACAAGAAGCTGGGAGGGGACAGAACCAGGACAGCTGGCCCAGGCTGGCCAGAGGGATAGTCCATGCCATATGTCATGCTCAGCAATAAAAGCTGCGGTAAAGAAGGACGAAGGGGGGGATGTTGGGAGTGATGGCATTTGTCTTCCCAAGAAACCGTTACACATGATGAGTCCCGCTTTCCTGGAAGTGGCTGAACACCTGCCTGCCGATGGGAAGTAGGGAATGAATTCCTTGTTTTGCTTTGCTTGCACACACGGCTTTTGCTTTACCTAGTAAACTGTTGTTATCTCAACCTATGAGTTCTTGCACTTTTACCTTTCCGATTCTCTCCCCCATCCCACCTGGGGAGAGTGAGCAGGTGGCTGTGTGGTGCTTAGCTGCTGGCTGGGGTTAAATGACAACATTAAGTCATCATTTAACCTGCCAGCTACCATGTTGTCTTAACAGTCAGTATATATATTTATATATATATATATACACACACATATCTATTAAAAAGTAAGTTAAAAACATGTAAATTGTAGGGGTTGCTTTTTGTAAATTGTACACTGTAATGAGAAGAAACAAACTATGATCAGAATCATTATTTGTCCCCAAAATCACCACCATGAAAGTACATCTTCCATGTCTAGAAGAAATATGGTCCTTATTTGTTGTAAATGACCAGGAAATTTTCAGATTCTTGTCCAAACTGAAGAGGTGTTCAGATATTGTAGTACTGAAGGACCTGCAGGAAGTCAGATGAGATAAAAGATCTATGCAAGCACTGCCTTGTCATGCTGTGGGCTCCCTGTTCCCATTGCATCTATGCCAGGGAATCTGTCACTGTGAATCTGGCAAGAGTCTCTCTCTGAGATGTGGTGGATGCTTTACAGAAGTACAAATTAATGTGTAAAAATCATGTCAAAGTACTCCTGGAAATGTGTTCTTCTTTAAAGAAGAAATGAAAATTCTGGCTACTTGTTTACATAATTTTAAGTTCCATATAGTAAAATAATGAAAGGAAAGTAAATACTGAAAAAATTATCTGTAATTAAATTTGTTTTTGTCCTTAGACAGGAAATTTACCTGGAAGGTTGTAGATCCAAATGCAATCACTGTCAACACATTGAAAACAATTTCTACTTTTTACATAATCCAATAGTATCTTGAAACCACACATTCCAACTCTCCTAAATTGCATTTGCATTTACATTTACAATGTATAAGGCATTGCAATGTATAGGTACAGCTATTATTGTATTTGCTAGTTGAATTTTACAATTTAATTCAATCTTCTCCATTCTCTAAGCTTTTTCATAATAAAGGCGTGTTTTCCAAATTTGTAATCACTTTCATTTTCTTTGGAACTTTCTCAGAGTCTGCATGCCAGTGCTGTGAACATCCTGGTGTTCACAGTGATTTAGGTGCATAAACAAGACATCTATTGACCCATTGGGTCAATGGATATAAGTATGGTATAAGTATACCCAATATACCCATTGGGTATACTCTAGCAGACCCCTGGCTGCTTCTTCAGAGGAATGAGAACCTCTCATAGATCTTGCAGCAAATTTGCCAGACCATACAGATGTTTCAGCCAGTATGGGGGTTTCACATTCATTTCATGTGCAAATATACACCACATTCCTTAGTGGTGTCATGTTACAAAGTGCAAGAAGAAACTATTGCTTAGTGATTAGAGAAGTCTGTGGAAGTGATGGATCTTCGAGTTCAGCCCCTTCTTTAACAAATTGTCGTGTGTATAGTAGCTGAAAATGCAGTAGTAGCAGTAAGTTGGTTCTCACTGAAATGCATGGTAAATTGTATGGTACACTCATCATACATATGTCCAAACTGCCAGTTATATGGCTAAATATGGATGGAGGTTAAAAACAACAACAACAACAACAAAAAACAACAACAAAGAAACAAACAAACAAAAGCAAGCAACCAACCAAACCAACCAACCAACTAACCAAAACCAAAGAAACAAAGAAACAAAAGAAACCAAAGAAAGTGAAGGTTTTAGGACATGCTAAACTGATGTTACTTGACACAGTCCTGTCTGTTCAAGTTCTACTCAGTAAACTTGAGGATGCACTCTACTTTTCACAGCCATTCCTGTTATGACACTGCCATCTTTGACTGTGTGTTGGGTTTCCATGGCAAGGTTTTGGATGGGTGGGTGGAGGCAGGGTTGGCCCCTGTGAGAAGAGAGCAGGGGCTGCCAGAAGAGACACAGCCAGTTCCAACCAGCTCTGCGATGGACCCACAAGTATGAAGGGGAATGAGTGACAGAGAAGAACTACTATAGACTGACTGCAATCTTCTATTTCTCATCCCCTCTGCGCTACTGGGTGCTGGGGAGGACGTCAAAGAGTCAGGAACGAAGGAGCAAAGCTGAGCCTGGAAGGAGGGGGTGTGTAGGGGAGGTGTTTTAGGTTTTGTCTTTGTTTCTCACCATCCAAACCCCTGTCACCATTAAATTAATTTTCCCCAAGTCAGGTCTGTTTTGCCTATGGTGGTTATTGGTAAGTGATCTCCCTGTCTTTATCTCAACCCATGAGCTTTTTCACCTTCTTTTCTCCCTCTGTCCTGTTGAGGAGCGACAGTGTGGCTGGGTAGAAATCTGGCAGCCAACCAAGGTCAACTCACCACACTGTAATAAACTAATAAGCATGAAAATAAATTTCATTTAATATTTCTGTTTTTCAGAAATAATTTTATTATTTTAAAAATATTGTAACATATGTAATTATACAATTATCATTATATGAAATTAAATTATGCAACGTTGTTCTTGCAAATTCTTATTGTATTCTCTCACTCCTTTCACTGTCTTCTCTCCCTTCTAGCTTCTGCCTTATTACTTATTGATAAAGTCTTCATGTTTTTCTGCCTGTGTATGCTGAAGGGCTCTTTATGGGGGGAAAGAGGTATCATTTATATTTTATAGCTTCTTTCCATTTGCTTCATAGAAACTATGGATTTTTTGCTTGTACATTTTAATTATTTATTTTTACACTAGAGTTTACATTATAATTCTGGGTATCCATTAGCTTGAAAACATCTTAAATATTTCCCAATTATCATTCATACATTTCTGCTCACACTCTTTTTCTCTCAAATAAATCATTTTATAGTTTTCAAATTCATAATGTTCACTTTTGCAATAGCTGGCCTTTTCCTTTAACCAAACACTTTATCTGTCAAGTGACATCTATCACACTGTTCTCCCATATTGCATAAAGGATTTTCAGTAGTAGAAAATATTTTTCTGCAACTTAGAAGTTCTGTAGTTGTTTTGTAATTGCAACTTGTGTCTCACAGCACATCTCAGATTTAAGCTCCACATGTTTTATTTTTCTCAGACACTGTAAACTGGTGTTTCAGGAACTGATTACTCTGTTCTCTATTGTGTTTGGGGGACTTACTGACATACATAGTGGTAACAGACTCCAAACTGTAAAGCCTTCCCTGACAAAGTGCTCTCTTCCCCTTTACCAATTCAGTTTTAAGTGCAAATGCTAGGAATAGCATTCTTGATTTTCATAATGCAGTTATAAGAATTTTCCTAACAGATAGATGTATTTAGACGTATTTAGACACTTAAATAAGAAATTCTGTTTCTTTTTGTTCAGTATTTTTGTGTATGTATATGCAGTTAAATAATTTTTGAAACACAAATTGCAAGTCATACTAAGTGAGTCTCTTGTTATTAAAGAGAAAACATCACAGCAGATCAAAATCATTATTCTATTGCTATCCGTAATGAAGTTAAAAATTGAATTATGGCATGGGAAGAAAAATTCATATGCTCTGACTAAAGTTTTCCTTTTAGCTATTCTGTTCACACAGTTCTAGGGATCCTTTGGCAGCTGACTTCTAGGCTGAATCTTACCATTCAGCTACATCCTTCTTCAGTGATCGAACAGGTGATGGGCATCTCAGTGATTTTAAATACTTTAAATCTTCAGAAATCTCAGTGAGGACAAACTGAGATGCTCCTTACCTGAAGAAAACACCACAGTAATACACAACCAACTTCTTTCCTTGCAACTGCTAGTCATTTGGGGAATGTTTAAAATCATTTATTCATGCTTACAAAGTATATGACAGCTGTAAATTAGTAAATCTGCATCATTATGAAAAATGGGCAAAATAAGGGTGTGGTCTTTCATATCTGCCCCAAAATAAAATATCTGTTAAAACATTACCATTCTATATAAGTAGCTAAAGATTTCATTCCCTTCTAATTGGCACATATTTTGTACTGAAGGACCACTAAAAAACAAACAAACAAACAACAACAACAACAACAAACTAATTTAGAGGTAAAAAAACTTTCATTTCTCTTATGTTGCATTTCTTATGCATTTCATATGTGGCATTTTTTGAGTCTATTATTATTGTTTGTAACAAAAGGTGAGAACAATGACATGTCAATCAAAATCTTATTGTTATTATTGTTAAATGTTAGGAGACATTATTACATTTCGTATAAAATGTTCAGTTTAATGTATTCTGCTTGACAAGTATTACTGTAGCCGGTCAAAGCTAAGTCAATCATCGATCGCTGGTGGTGCTTCTGTGGTAAAGCATTTAAAAAAGGTTAAGCTGTGCAGTGGCTGTGACAGAGGAGTGAGAAAATGTGAGAGAAACAGCCCTGCAGACACGCAGGTCAGTGCAGAAGGAGGGCAGGAGGGGCTCCAGGAGCTGGAGCAGAAGTTCCCCTGCGGCCCGTGGAGAGGCCCATGGTGGAGCAGGCTGTCCCCCTGCTGTGGGTACCACACGGAGCAGATCTCCACGCTGCAGCCCATGGACCCCACACTGGAGCAGGTGGATGTGTCCTGCAGCCCATGGAGAGCCCATGCTGGAGCACGCTTCTGACAGGAACTGCAGTTTAGGGGGGACTCATGGGAGTGACCAACATGGAAGTAGTTTGAGAAGGACTTATGGAAGGGACACAACACAGGAGCAGGGGAAGAATGTGAGGAGGACAGAACAGCAGAGACAAAGTGCTATGAACTGACGACAACTCCCATTCCCCATCCTCCTGCACTGCTTGTGGGGGAGGAGGTAAAAGAATCAGGAGTGATGTTTACCTGGGAAGAAGAGGGGGCAGGGGAAATACCTTCTTCCAAGTTTGTCTTGAAGAACTCACTCTAGCAATTAATGTAGAATTTATATAGCTAGGGTTTAAAGTCATAATAAATTTTTGCTATTCGTTCCTCAAGACATGTGAATCAAATATTTCTAAGAAGCATATATGTATATATGAACTGTGTATATGCATTTTTGTTTCATAATCTGATTTTACATAATCCAAAATCTACTAGTAGGGATTTAAATAATAGCAATAATAATAAAGGGTAAGACACTGGCACTGTTAATTAATAAAACAAATACGTAAAAGAAGCAGCGCATGTTTTTGCTATTGTGGGTGTCAATCCATATTTTGCCATAAATAAATGAAGACAGCAGCTTTCCTAAAAATGAAGGAATGGGTTTGTAAAGTTTAAAGTTAGTTAATTTTGTAAATGACATTCTAAATAAGCTGACGTGTGTCATTACTGGGTGACTTCAGCCCTACAGTGTTTTATGCTTTTTGCTTCTGAAAAGGTATCTTTTCTTACCTCCTCCATAAATGAAACTAGATGCCAAATCTGGAATGCATTTCACTTCAAAGTCAAGTGGCTTAATGATTGTCTGGCTGATCTCCTTCACGGCCATGTGTCTCTTCCACGTTTGATAGTGGTTATTGAAATGTCTGTAGGATGAGTTTAAGAACAAGCCATTGGACTGCCATTTTACGATCACATGGATATTTGAAGTGGTGCCAAAGACACTAGTTTGTGTATCAAAGATCCTAGAACACTGCATATTGCTTGAAAAACCTTTTGATACTTATTTATCTTCAAAGGCTAAGATTTCACTACAAATAGAAATAAGGCACACCTCGTAAATGTTATCCATCACTCTGAAATTTCCTTTATACAAATGACTGTAAGTCAAATCAATGCATGTTGTGATGGTTTTTTTTGGTAGAAGTGCTTCCTCACACTTTATCCATTTTTTTCTACGTTATCATCACAGAAACAGATCTCTCGAGGGTACACATAAATATATCCAAATGCGGATCAGGATAAATTTGCTTTGGCTTTAAACACTACTGTCATTGGCAAAATACTTAGCTGATATTTCTGTAAATTCAAAGGCTAAATCTTTTCTCATTTGGTGCAGATGTTTTTTTGTTGTTGTTGTTTCCCCTCCCCCCGGTGGAAGCTCTGAATATTCAGTACGAGTAGGCTGCACATATGATATAAAGAACCACCCTTATCTTCTCCTACATCTGCTCTCTGTTTTTAATTGGAGCTGGGTAAGTACTGTATTTCTCAGGTCAGCAGTGAGATCAAATGAGTGGTAAAAATAGTTCAGAATATATAATCCCTGTGTTCTGGGATATAAAATAAAAACACAGACATTTCTTGCTTTCTTCATCTTTCTGTAGTTGTTAGGGATGCTGCTGCTTTGTCATGTTCTGAATACCTAAGACCTCCCTAACCAAAATTCTTCTGAAATTTATGTGGAGAGATATTCAGAAAAGTTTAAATTTATGAGCAGAAAGCTATAAGAGAATATTATTTCACCTGTCCAAGGTTCTCATTTCTGTTTACACTTTCTGAAATTGGAATTCATGTACAGTTCAAGTAGTTTTCCAAAGTGTAATCTGAAGGATTTTTAGGAAGGAAATCAGATTGGTTTTATGTGGCAAGATTTTGATAGTGGGGGACAGCAGGGTGGCTGTTGTGAGAAGAGACTGGGAGCTGCCCCCATCTCAGACATAGCCAATTCCAGCCAGTTTCAAAAGGCACCTGCCGCTGGCCAGACTGAGCCAAACACCAACTACTAGTGGCGCCCCTGTGGTAAGGTATTTAAGAAAGGACGAGAAACACTGTGCAGTGGCTGTGAGAGAGGACTAAGAAAATGTGAGAGAAACAACCCTGCAGACACCCAGGTCAGTGAAGAAAGAAGGGTGAGGAGGTGTTCCAGGTGCTGGCGCAGAAGTTCCCCTGCAGCCTATGGAGAAGACCATGGTGGAGCAGGCCATCCCCCTGCAGTCCATGCTGTACCATGTCAGAGCAGATATCCACACTGCAGCCTTTGGAGGACCCCAAGCTGGAGCAGGAGGATATGGTTCGATAGAAGCTGTAGCCTGTGGAGGGTCCACAGCGGAGCAGGTTTTCTGGCAGGAACTGCAGCTTATGCTGGAGTAGTCTGTTCCTGATGGACTGTACCACATAAAACTGATGCTGGAGGAGTTCTTGAAGAACTGCAGCTGATTGGGAAGGACACACGTTGGAGAAATTCATGGAGGACTGTTGCCTGCGGGAGATAGCTTATGCTGGAGCTGGGAAGAGTGTGAGGAGGAAGGGGTGGCAGAGACAAAGTGTTGTGAACTAAGTACAACCCCCATTCCCCATCCGCCTATACAGTGCAGGGATAGGATGTAGAGGAGCTGGGAGTGAAGGAATAAAGGTCAGCCTGGGAAGAAGGACATGGGCTGAGATGAAGGTGTTTTTAGTTTTTTTGTTTGTTTGTTTCTCACTATCCTATAAATTAAATTAATCTTCCTCAAGTCAAATCTGTTTTACCCATGACAGTAAATTGGTGAGTGATCTTCTTGTCTTTACCTCAACCCATGAGCTTTTTCATCTTATTTTCTACCCCTGTCCTGCTGAGGAACAGGAGTGAGAAAGCAGATTGGTGGGCACCTGGCAGCCAGCCAAGGTTAACCCACCACAGAAATTTAAGAAAATAAACTATGAGAAGCTGTTCTTTAAGCTCTTCATTAATAGAAAAATTATAATGAGCTTATTACTGTAATTATCCTCAGACTACAGGGCTCATGCACATACTCCTTGTTGTATCTGAGTGAATCACAAGTTCTAGACTATCACAAAAGGACAGGTTTCCCTTATTGCCCAGTAAAGTTCTGCAGCTTTGTTATTCAACACTCTGCAGTGATTTTCTCGCTTATTTCAGTTTTTTACTCCCTTCAAGGCCCCATCGTCCTTTTAATTTCTCATGCTCTTTTAGGTCAATGCAGAAATATTTCAGCTTTATTCATAGGTCAGTTATAGCTTGCATCCATGTTTTCTCTTCATTCAATGTTGTGACTTTTTTCTTTTTCTGAAGAATTATAGGATTACATGCAAATAAAAGATTTTTCAGAAGTTCCTGTCCTAAAAACATTCTTTTTTTTTTACTAAAAAGCAGAAAATCCTTACTATTTTGCATATTAAAAAAAAAAACGAAACTCCATCCACATGATTGAATTCTTGTTCTCATAAGACAGCTTTAAATTAAATAACTAAATTGTGGATTATATGACTGTAATCTTTTTTTAATTCTAAATTACTTTCATTAGACTTTTACCAACAAAAATGCAAATTACAATCTGAATGATGAGTGCATACCTGCATTTTTGCATTAATCACATAATGGAAAATACAAAAAATGATTAATTTTGCACACCAAGAGCAACATTTGGTTAATTGATATACTGAAAGCATTAATTCTTTATAAGTGAGTTTGTTCGCTCTATCTAAGATAACTTAATTTCTTCAAAGCTGATTGTTAAAAAAATCATCTTTTACTTTGTCAATAGAAATTTCAAACATTAGTATATTCTGGCTTTACGGCTTTATCTTGAGAGCCATAAGTTATTAAGAGGATTTTTAGAGAACAAGACTATGCCTGTGTCAATCCTTTCTCAGTAAAAATAAACTGTCACAATGCTACCTTTGACTTACCAGAGTAAAGTAAAGTGGGGAGTCAGTATTTTTTATTAGGCCAACTCTCATATTTGAATAAAAATCAGGCTTACAAGATGCTCTTTAAATTTGTATTGTACACTCAAGTATATAATAACTGCTGATTTTGTATTTTATTACTGTATATATATATTCAAGAATCTTCAGGAAGAAATCAGGCCAGTTTAACTTCAGTGCTCAGCTTCTGGAAGTCTTCAAGTGTACCCACTACTGTCTATTGACTACTTACAGAATTTATGCACCTTCAGAGGATTGCTTTGTCACATGTTAAAGATGTAGACACAAGTTGGGCAACTAAGTTGGCTAAAATAGTTCCAACTCTATATTTTTAAGTTTTATGGCTTTAGAAACACATTTTCTACAGCATTTTTAGGTTAATGCAGCCATTTTAAAGCCTGGAAAAGATCAAACATTATTATAGTTGTGTGATTAAAGCAATGTGAGGCTTGGAACCATAGGTGATAACGAATTAGATATTATAGTAGCGAGCAAGATGTCTGGAGTCCATCTAAGGACCATGGGCAACTACACAGACGGTGTTACACAGAAAATTATGCAGAATGTTAAATTCTCAAATACAGCATTGTGAGATATGTAGTCTGTGCTGAATGTATTGTTCCTATGATTAAAGTTTCATTGCATATTTAGTGTGTCAATTACTTACTCGATGTACTGGGTCTGGCTGGGATGGAGTTAATTTTCTTCATAGAAGCCTGTGTAGTTCCATCCTTTGGATTTGTGACTAAAACAGTGTTGATAACACACCAACGTTTGAGTTATTGCTTACCATTGCTTGCATAGTGTCAAGGCCTTCACACTTTGCCTCCCACCAGTAAGTTCTTTTTTCTTTTCTTTTCTTTTCTTTTCTTTTCTTTTNCTTCCCTTCCCTTCCCTTCCCTTCTCTTCTCCTGTTAAATGTGGCATTTTCTGATTCATCACTTTTGTGTTATGAATATTTTAATTCAAGATTGCTTATTAAATAATTCTAATTTACTAGAAAATTAAAATTATTTTGTCACCTTTTGGTGACCAGAGCTTGATTTGAAAAATCAAATTATTTGAAGATTACTTCGTCCAGCAGCTATAAAATTTGTGCCTCTTGTACACCTCAAATAAGGAATATACGAGCATGTATAAATACGTGTATATTTTTTCGTGATTCTGTGTGAAAAGTATCTCAAACATAATGCAAATGAAAACAGAAAAAGAAAGACTTATTGTTTCACAGAAACTGTAAATGCAGGTTAGGTGTAATTTCTGGTTTACCTCAAAAGGAGTTAATCAATGACACTCTCCAACTCAGAACAGGATTTTGTTTTGAAGAATTCTTTTTGTTTTTCTCTGCTTATTGGAAGAGTACAACAGCAGTATTGCTTTCTATCATTTAGGGCTACTACCTTTGCTTTTCTTCAGGTGAGAAAGGATGGAAGAGAGAAGAAAGGTTTTGCTGACAGTCAAGAAACTTATTTATCCAGGCACAGCTATGTCGTTATGAAAATAGTAGTTGTGGAACAGAGCGTCTTATTGGTTTTCCACTCAAACAGTACCAGCCCTGAATCTGTTGGGTTAGAGTGTAGCCAGGATCTAGAAAGCCACAAAAGCTCTTGGGTTAGAGTGTAGCCAGGATCTAGAAAGCCACAAAAAAATCCATCCAAAAATAGGAATAGAGAATCAAGAAAAATACTTTTTTTTTTTTTTTTAAGTAAAATACCACTAGAGAACTCTTTTAAAATTAACTAAAACACTCTATGTACTGATAAAGAAAAAAATACCACTTGTGTACTGATATGAGAAACGCAGACAAGAAGGTATATAATTTTTGAATGATACTACTTTTAGCATGACACTTAAACTTCTCATTATCACTGACATTTAAAAGATTTCTTTTTCCATAAATCTTCCTCATGAAGTACTAACAACTACATGAGTACTGAAACACAATTTTCTACATATAATACAAAACATCCAGAATAGTGACTTTGGAAGGTAAAATGGAAAAGACAGGAAAGAGCTAGTAATGCAGAGTGTTTTTTTTCCCCCCACTTAATTTAGCCAAAACAAAAATCCCCAAATTTCTAAGTAGCATTTTTTTTTTTTGGTATTCTTTGTCCATCATTAATAAATTTATTTATTCATGTAAAAGTTTCACAAACTGTACAGCAAAGATTACCTTATGCAAAGCATATTTATTTTTCTATAATCACTCACTTTAGCATTTCAAATTATTGAGTCAAAAGTCCTTTAAGTGTGTAATAAGAAATTGCATATTTTAGCAAATAATAATTTTTAATGTCCTCCCCTAGTCAATAAACTTAAAACATACTCCACCTCCTTCAAACAAATTTCCAACACATAAACTAGAATTTCTGAGGGAATACTTGTAAATGATAAAAATAAAAACTTTTATTAGAAATCAAGAATGCTTTATAAACATCTTGCAAAAAAAAAGGGTTTAAATTTAATTTGTACTCATTCATTTAACAATGGTTCTAAATAGGGACAGCTGTTGCTATAGGCTGTCTTATTCTGTCAACATAAAATGACAACTGGAGACACTATTAAAAAGACTATATATTTTATAAGAATTTTCATTTATAGCTTCTTCTGTTTATAACCTGCTCTAGTAATTAGCTGATTTTAACAGGTTATTCTCTGAAACACTGATCTCAAAATATGCTTCCTGGAATGATAATCTAGTGTTTTGGATCAAATATTCGATTTATTATGACCAGCATCTGTTCAGAACGTGTTTAGAGCAAATACAGTCCAGAAGCCAGAGAGAGAGAGAGTTGGATGGATGTCTCAGTCTTCCTCCACAGGCAAACAAGAAAGATCAGTATACCCCCAAATCAGTTCAGTCACTGACTGTATGTAGAAGGAGCAGTGCTCAAAGACAGATGAAACATATATGTACAGGTAACAAACTGGATACAGGGCAATCCTGGATACCTCTGGGACATATCCTGGATACTCCATGGGTACGTATTAATATATTGCACTGGTTTTGGCTGGGATGGAGTCAATTTTCTTCATACCAGCCCATATGAAAATACATTGCTATGAAATGTTGATAACATACTGATGTTTTAGTTGTTGCAGAGCAGTGCTTACACAGCATCATGACCTCTTTTGTTTCTCATACTGCCCCACCAATGAGGTGGCTAGGGGTGCACAAGAAGCTGGGAGGGGCCACAGCTAGGACAGCTGATCTGAACTGACCAAAGGGATGTTCCATACCATATGACATGATGTTCAGCAATAAAAGCTGGGAAAAAGAAAGAGGAAAGGGGAACATTCAGTTATGGTGTTTGTCTTCCTAAGTAACTATTAAGTTCTGCTTTTCTGGATAGGAAGTAGTGAATGAATTCCTTATTTTGCTTTGTTTGCACATGTAGCTTTGGCTTAATGCATTAAAATGTCTTTATGTCAACCCATGAGTTTTCTGATTCTTGCCCTTCTGATTCTCNCCCCAGCATGGAGTGGATCAAATCAGCTGGGGAAACTTCTGGTTAAGCAGCACATCAAGAATCACAACTTTTACTCCAATCCTCAAACTCTGTGTTGCTGATTATTCAAACAATTTGCAGGGTGTACTTCTAATCATCAGTAAACATATTTATTTAATTAGAACATTAATTTATAAAAATCATTGCTAAAAATTAGACTTCCTTCACATAATATAGGATTTAGTAAAAATCCAGTGTGTATAGTTCATTACATTTAATTTAATAGGGCAGAATTATATTCCCCCCAACCTTTGCTGAGATAGTAATATCTAGTCTTTATATTCTTTCTGGCAGCATCTGAAAAACTATACTAGAACGACAAAGAGATTTGATCAGAAAATTGTTAATCATTTTTTTTCTCTTGTTTGATCATAATTTCTTGTTATATTCATTCTATCATTCATTGCAAATATCTGCAACTTCCTACCTGTCAGGACTTGTCTGTCACCTAATATGATAGGAAGCCCAGTGTTTGGTCAGATAAAGCAGTATGTATTTAAATACCAAGACAAGATAAAAGGGATGATGCGTGACATTACTCAGAAATGTTTGCAGTTAGAGAAAAGGTCTTCCCCATAGAAGTCTGAATTCAAAAGCTTTCTTATTGTCTCTTGGCACAAATTAGTACTTTGTTTCAGTCTTTTTTACTGTCTTACTTACTAAAAACACTGGAAAATATATATCTATATATGAGAATTTGAAGGTAAAGATTTGAGTTCTTGCACTGGCTGTTCAGAACAAGGGTTTGAACCTTGGTCTTCCATGTCTCATATAAATTGCCTAAATGCTAGAGTCTTTTCTCCTGTTCATTAATATATAATTTAATAGAATTTGCTTGTTTTACAGTAACACAATATCATATTCTTCTGTAACTTTGACATGAAATGATAGATCTTTTAAAATGCAAAATTAGGTTTGAATATGAAAGTTAAGCTCTGTTCTTTCTGGTTCATGCATTAGCACTGGCAATAAAGATTTCACATTTGGAACTGTAATAATTGTGTTGATGATAAATGAACCAAAAAAGAAACCGTGTCCTCGTTCACTTGTATTGGCTCTACAATGTTAATGGGAAAAAAAAAAAAAAAAGACAAAAAACAAACAAAAACCAACAACAACAACAAAAAAGCAAGAAAGCAAGAAAACAAGAAAGCAAGAAAGAGAAAGAAAGACAGGCAGACAGAAAGAAAGAGAGAAAGAAAAAGTGTGAAAAGCCACAGGTGAAATCTTAAGGTCATATGCTCTACCAAAACTTAACATCTCAGTTAAGCGTTCACATATTTTCTAATATAAGTTTGTAATGCTACAGCTAGTATTTATTACATTCTGTTGGTAGTGTACAGCAATATGAATGTTATTTTGAATCCATCTAATGGCAAGGTTTACAATCTATTGTATCTTTATGAACTACTGTGTCTTTTCACACACATGGAAACCAACAGTAAATAAACTGCTTTTCTACCTCTGAATATATTTCCTTTCCTGTTGGATACGAACCTCAAAACTTCTGATTGTATCTCCTACAACACACACTAACTAGCAAAACAATGAATTCACTCAGAAGCATCAAAATATGTTCTCTTTTAAGGACTAGAAGAATTGTTAGTTGTCCTTCAAACACTTTTATCACTACCCATTACTTTTCAGAGAAGTTTGTCTTCTGCAGAAACTAAAAAGAAACATAACCTTTATGAAGACAAAGATTTTTAGCTTTTCTTTCTCACAAAGATTTTCAACTCTGAGATCATATATCAACAGATAATTTCCCCCAAATGAGGGAGTAGAAAGGTAAAGATAGACTCAGATATAAGGTCTGTGAAATCTTTGACCTAATCTTTTTTTTTTTTT
>VXAA01000810.1:0-83258 GCA_013399115.1 Anseranas semipalmata | reverse complement strand
ATATATATAAAATATAGGCTGAAATAAAATATTTGAATCATTATATAGAAAAAAACAGAATAGTGACAGTTAGTGGTACTGGATGCCTTGGAAAAATAAATGTATACAATGAAGAAATGATCATGTGCATTTGTTATAGGTCATCAGACTTGAAATGGAAAATTCCTACATTGATTCTGAAGTACTAAAAACCTGAAGATACTGTATTCACGAGGGACTTAACAATAACCGTTTTGAAACCCATTAGGTAATGAAGACAGTAAAACATGAAAGTAGGTCCTAGAATACAGAGAAGACAGCTTTATGATCCAGAAAGTAGAAAATCCATCCAGAGGAGAAACTGTCCTGGATCTACTTAGGGAAGAACTAATTGAGAATGTGGGTATAATAAAAAAACTACTTGCATTACTCGCCATATGTACCTGATTGTAAGAAAGCAAATTCTGTTGAATAAAGAGACTGAAGAAACGTGTCATAGCAGAGAAAAGATATGAGGCAGACTAGCATATATCTGTGTCAAACTATCAACCCTGCCTTGCAATTCCAGTGAAAACTAAGTGTAAAACCTCTAGGAACATGCAAAAAGTTGTGCTGTGCAGCAATGATGATTGACACTTCATTGATGAACAAGTATTAGAGGTCATCAGCACCAATTATCTACTAAGTTCTTTCTATCTTGCACTTTGCAGTTTGTGTCAGTATTGCAAAGTTAGCTGGCAGTGAGTTAACTGGAAGAAGACTAGTTATAGCAGCATGAAGCATGATGCAAACTAATTTATCTGGCTTTGTAATTTAAGCTAGTTTTAAAACAATATAACATATATAAATCTATACTGTATGCAGAGTGCAACATAGAAATGCTTTCTGCTGTTAGTTGTCCCTAAAGAGGATGAAAATGGGAACAGAATGACATATAAGAGTAGAGACTGGAGCTCTCAAGCTCCAGTGCCTTCTCCAAAGAGGTCTCTAGGAATGTTTTCAGTCTTCATTGGCTAATTGACTGGGTAGTGTCTATCCGAATGCAGTTTATTTTTGTCTTGCAAAACGGAGTCAGACAGGACAATGAAATATGACAGTCAGTTTATAACCACGCAGTACCATTAACTAGCATAATAACCATGATATCTAGTGGAGTGAAAGTTACCCAAATTAAGAAGTAAACTAGCCTGTGTGATGTAGTTGTGAAGAATAACAGCACAACTATTCAAAGCATCAAGAAGGAGTTTGGTCTCTTCATTCATCCAGTGTAACTCTGTTGTGCTCTCACCAACAGCACAGATGATTCTCATCTGTTGCTGATCTACAGATGTAATCAGTTCAGTCAGGATAGAGACAGTGAATCCAGTGAATAGTAAGTAGTAAAATCAAAGTAGTAAAAAATAGTAGAAAAAAGTAGTAAAGATCCAGTTGTAAATTCAAGGGATAGATTAACTTCTCAATTTATTTTTTAACTGATTCCTTGATCCTCGCAAAATCATATAGGACCGTAAGAAAATTCAGGTTGGAAGGAACATCAGGACACCTCTATTCTAATCTGCAGCTCAAAGTGGAGTCATGTATGAGGTCAGACCTGGTAGCTCAGGATCCAGTCAGGTCTTGGAAAAACCTCCAGGGATGGAGGCTGAACAACCGCCTGTCAGACTGATGCGAGTTTTTCCATATATCCAGGTCGAACCTCTCTTGTTTCAAACTATGTCTGTTTTTCATTCAGCCACTGTGTGCCACAGTGAAAAGCATGTCTCAGTTTTCTTGGTAACTACCTCACAGGCCCTGACAGGCTGCTGTCAGGTGCCCCCATGTCATCTCTTCTCCAGGATGAACAAGCCCATCTCTTTCAGTGTCTCTTCAAATGGTAACTGCTCAAGACCTGACCTTCTTGGTGGTTCTCCTCTAAACTCGCTCCAGTTTATCAATGCATTATAATGGGGGCCCAAAACTGGACACAGAATCCAGATGTGATATAATGAATGCTGATTAGAGGGGAATGATCACTCCCCTCAAGCTACTGGCTGTGCTCCTGTCCGTACAGTGCAGGATGCTGTTGGTCTGCTTTTCTGTGGGCTCATGCTCAGCTCACTCTCTGCCAACCCCCCTGGCTCTTCAAGAGAGTCTTTCCCTAGCTTGTATCACCATGAGGCAGTCTTCCTTCCCGTGACTGGGACTCTGCATTTGCCCTTGCTGAATTTCATCAGGTCCCTGTGGCCCATTCCTCCAGCCATATAGGTCCCTCTGGATGGCAACCCTGGCTTTGAACCTGTTTGTTGTCTCCCCCACTTTGATGTCATCTGCAAACTTGGCTTCATGTTTCTCTTCTTTCAATATTCTTTGTTCTGAGTGAATTCGTTCAGGTAAAGGGCTGTCTCTTGCATGGCATTATGTGAGGTGCCTGGCCGAAGATTCTTAGAGGGCCATCTTGTCAAAAGCTTCAGGGCTTTCCTGTTATATCAAGAACCACGCTGAATTTGATGGAGCACCTATCACCTACTTGCACGATTAAATCCCCATTTGAAAACTCTGTGGATGGATCATGGGAGAGTTGTGTTGCATTTCAGTTCTTAGCTCAAGCAGTGACACTAAACAGGGTGAGAGCTGGACTGTGGAAAGAATAGATATTTGCAGGAACTAGATACAGTGAAATACTAAGAACAGATATTTACTCCAACTTTGCAATGGAAAACTTTTGTAGGCTCTATCACAGTTTCCATTAAAAAAAAAAAAACTTGAATAATTTACTGAGTATTAAGGCTTCTTGTTTAAATAATTTATTTTTTTATTACCCCTAACCCCTGATGTTTTAACCCTGTCAAAATTTGACATTGTTATTTAGCTGGTTTGACTAGCTAATTTGGAAGAACAAATCTGGCCGGAAAAAAGTGAAAAAAATCAGCCATTTTTCACTTTTTGCCTCAGGCATGTAACTATGAATGATTCATAGCACTTCTTGCTCTGTGACAGATTCATTATTAAAAGTTTATTTAATTATCAATACTGTGCTCTACTCTATTAAGAAAATCATATTTTATATTGACTATTAGTTGTGAATGAAGTTATCAGTGTCATTCAATCCACTTGAAATCCTGAACATCTGTTTCATTAAGCTGATAGAGTTTGTTATCGACATGTTTAATGCAATATATTTTCCAAGGGCATATTGGCAGTTTCTCCATGCGTTTAAGAGAACTCCTAGGTGTAAGTTAGTATATATGATACTGTGTGTTCTATTTGTTGTTGTGTGGATACTTGGGGTATTTTTTAAGCTCAAAAACACTAAGAGACTGTACTGTAGTGTCCACTTTAGTAGTGCTAGATTAATTTATTTCATTGTAATTTTCATTGCAAATGCATGACAAGGAATACAATGATCGCAGCATGTAAATTATATCTAGATGTACAAAATAAAGGGATTTATTATATGCTGTTAATGTCAGTTGTTTCCAGTTTGCCTAAATACATTAAAAACATATTATGATATTATGGATATTATGCAAACACTAACATTAACATATTTTAATGCATGCTTCTATTTTTTCTTCATTCCATTTCAGATTAAAATCCATTACTAGTACCAATGTTTTATCTCTTTTGTGCTGAAAATTGAATTCTGCATTAGAGAAGGTGGATAATGTTTAATAGGAAAATTAGAAATATTCCAAAATAGAAAAGGTTTATTTGTTTTTCCCTGTTTAAGATTGTTGTCATGCTCAAATGATATTTTCTTCTTATTATTCTCAATAGTTTTTACATTGGAAAATAGCTGGGCGAATAATTGGCTTTTTCTAAACAGGTTCCAAACGTAATCCAGAAGCTTTCATTAAAAGCATGAGGTACAGTTACAAAATAATGCATTTTTTAAATTTATTTTAAATATACAAAATACAGGGAAATCAATGGTCTTTTTGTTCACTTCAGTGGACAAGCTCTTACACTGTTTTCCATTGCCAAAATATTTGACATCATGGGGAATACATATTTTGCTGATATTCAGTGTTGTTATCCAGGCCAAAACAAATTTTGTACCTTGCTATTAAACACTTTTCTCTCTCAAAGTTTGCACAAATAACAGTGGCTTAGTATGTACTGTCATAAAGTTCTAGAGACAAGAAAACGCAGAAGGGCAAGTATTTATGATATTTTGAAATGTTTACATGTTTCAAGTATTCTGAGTTTTGCTTTTTTTAAAGTTTATTTTTATTGTATCAGCTTTGAAAATGTATAGAATTGTTTATTACAAATTTATTGTAATACACAAAAAATTAAAGATAGGGAAATGCAAGTCCTGATAATATATATATATATATATATATTTTTTTTTTTTTTCTGAGTGGTCTGCAGAAGATTAGTCTAGTAACTGACAGAAACATAAGACTTTATTTTGCATGCATGAGTAAGTCTCATGTTGAATCAAGTGACAGCCTTTAAAGTATGAAACAGTAAGTTTGCAAATAGTGATAAACTAATATACAGTTAGAAACACATACAACTTACTTTGATCACTACAGCTTTGCTCTGTAAAACTCAAGCAACAGGTATAAGAACAGTTAATATGATTGACTGTTCCCTCAATTTTCATCTTTCTCTCTCTGGGCCTACTGAGGAAGGCAGATACCAGTGGAAGACAGATTTTTTCATTAGTATCCTCAAAAATCTCTATTTTGAGATACCCTGGTATCTTCACCTGATGCACGAGATATTATTACACTCTTCTACAATTCTTACCTTACACGTATGTATTATATAGATCTTTTTACAGTACTGGGAGTTACTGTATACTGTTAACAATTCAAAACTGAGAAGAAGATATCAAGAAACCTCTGCTGGAGACTAGTCAGTAGGCAACTTTTCAGAGTACTCTTTTTCAACATGAAAAGTGATATCCAAGTTCTTGTCTAAATCCAGAAATGACTTGAACGTAGGTCTCCCAGCATTCAAATGTTTGTTCCAATAAGTAAACTTTTGAGTTTATTTACATCATTTGTTTTTGAAACATTTCAAAGATTTTAGTAAAATCCTAGCATGAAAGAGGAAGGGAGATGAGAAAGAAACATATTCTTACCTCATGTTATTACTGCTTGAATTAATGCATCTTTCCTGCTCCTCCACCCTTCCTCTCACTCACAGTTGCTGCCACTGGAAAATGTAAAGTCCCTTTTCCAGCGGTTCAAAGTGCATAGACAGCTGTGAGATGTGAATATTTCCTGTGTTACCAGGCAGCAGTCTCAACGATACCCTGCAACTGATGGGATGGATGCATAGTTGCAAGTGTGAAATGACTAAGGATTCTTCTGAGGATTAGCTATTCTCACCTGATTGCAATGCATTGTTTTGGGACGGTGCATGCTTAAAAGTTCCAGCTGCTAGTTCAGAAGTTTAGAAAGTGAATAAACTATATCCCTTTTCTCCACAGCACAGACTGTATGCACCGTTCCTTGGTTCCTCAATTTTTCCTGTACAGAATAGTAACTCTCCAGACCCATTATTTATTATCCATATTTCTATGTCCTTGCAGATAACTTCATAATCTTAGCCCTTACTTTTATTCAGCTGCATTTCTTTTTTCTTTTAAGAAAAGCTTTCACTGATTTCAAGGCCTGGATTTGCTGTCTGCAATGGATTTATAGTAAAATTGAGTTTAAATGTTACCAAAAGGAAAACAAAAACAAAAACAAAAAAGAACAACACTCAGTTAACGAAATGTGTCTTGAAGTAAAACATATTCCAAACTGACATATTTTATAAAGACTGATTTTTTTTCTTCCCTCTGTGAACTTCTTGTCTCCCTGCATACATTTTGCACAGTGGCACTCAGATGCAGCCCACTGAGAACATTAATTGTGTTTCAAAATAACTAGACTATTTAGAGATGTTGTCTAAAATTCTCATGTGGGGGAAAAAAGTGTGATGAAAAGTCTGCATCAGTATAAAAGAAACATATGAAGATATGGCCAAATATTTTCTATCTTTCACACACACACAAAAAAATATTACTTAAATGTTTTTCATTCTTTTCATTTGGTAACATTTACCTAGAACCTGGTTTTTAGTTAGATTGCAATGAAAATATATAAAATTTTCCTGAAACAATCTGACTTCAGCACTCAGGTAATATTATTTTTCATTGCATTTAGCATAAACAAATTATTTATTTTAATCTGTTAGCCAGTGAACCAATAATCTCTCTCTCTCTCTCTTATCTGGTAATAAAATTTTCTTTACAATGGAAATAAAGAAATTGTTGACACCACAGGAACAGATAGCCTCAATTACTTTATGATACAGATATGCTTTACTAGAACGACCTACGGTGTAGTTTGCTGATTCAGCAGAGCATGTAGGGTTAACTAAATGTTTTGCTTCAGTACATTTATACTTATTAAACCTCCACTTATTGCACTGAGCCATTTTTGATTAATGTTGCTATTTCTGTTTCATAGCTTTGCCGCAAGGTTCTCACTATTTTATGAAACATATTGCTGCCTAAGTTTGTTTGATCGATCAACTCCCAAATCAGATAGTTATGACAATTTACAATTAACTTTTATTTAGGACTTTTAAATATAGTTGATGTGTTCTTTACAACGGGTGTTTAATCTGTGAATTTACTGCCACTTATTTTGTAACATATTGACTTGCTCATCTTATTTTGGCAGAAACTAAGAATACAATGTGGTACCAGGAATATTATACAGTAGGCAGTCAGTTTAATTTTGGGAAACTTAATTAAAGTTTGTGCTGTGCTTTGTATGAAGTACTACATATTGCACTTGCAAATTATTATGATGAATTAATAATTAGTCTTTATGATGAACTGGTGAGATGTGAATTGTAGTCCATATTTCTGGGGAAAGCAAATAACAGAAGTAATCGAGCAAACAGCAGAGAAATTATTTACTAGTTTTACATAAAGAGTAAAGTTAGTTCAAAGTTTCCAAATGACAGCAAGGACAGAGGTCAAGAGTTTATGGTTACTACTGTGAGCTCTGCTAGCTAACATCGGGTGTAAAATTAGCCTCGTAACACATTATGTGTAGCATGCTTGTGAATCTGATAATTTCAGGAGAGCTCATTGATCTATTAGCAGAAGTAACTGGATCACTTTCATTCTTTTGAGATAGTCTAACTGTGTCATAAACAACACAAATGTTATGAAGCCTTCTTACCGAGAAATTCAAAGCCCAATTCAGTAGTATTCAAACTGCTGATTGACAACCTGCAAAGTTAAAAATTAACTCTATCCCAGATGAAGGCAGGACAAGAACATTGTCCAAACTTGATTCTCAACCCTCTCAATGGCTGCTTAATAGTTTACTGCTTGCAGTCAGTCAAACAAATTTCAACCAATATATCAAATGAGCAATGCTGATAGTCCTGCATACTCATTTTTTTCCCTTCTGTTTGGTGAGTGTTTTTTAGTGCTGGTCAAAGGCAATATATACAACATTGGTACAGTTCTCTTCTCTCAAGATGATATGGTGAATCAGAATAAGTCTATGCTACATTCTGCAGCGTTAATGCTCCTAAAAGGAAAGATGCTTTTGGCTGTTAAGTCTATTAGCAGACTAATGAGCACATTTATGCTAATAGCATGTATAGCCAAGGGTTGAATAATCTATTGATTTCCCTTAGTTGAACTACTTATTTTTCCACTTATATCAGTTACCAACTTTGTGTCCTAGTTTGTTACATTGTTGCCCATGCTGACTTGCACCTAAATCAGAGAGTCTTCCTTAGAATGACAATGAGGTTACTGGTAAGGCACAGAATTACTCAGACTGGGAAACTGGGTTGCAGTGAAATCCCATGGGAATTTTCAGTCTCCATTTCTGGCTTATCAAGTCTCTTTAAGCACTGTACACCTCAATTCTAGGTGATTCCTGCAGTGTGGGAAGTGTTTCAAGGGAGCAGCATAGTTACCTCCCATCGCACAGGGAGGGGAGACAAAACAGCATGAGAAATCACCTTGAATTGTTCCTGGCCTCTTTGTTGTGGGAAATGTTGCCTGGGTCTGTGCTGCAGGACACAGGTCCTCTGAGGTAGGTCCTGAATTCCTGATGCTGTGAAGAGACAGACTGAATTCCTTAGTCTCTCTGGCTTTGCTTTGTAAGGAAAGACAGATGTATGTGCAGAAAGGAAAGGAAGCTCTATGGAAAGCCCCGTGGAGGGAATGAACAATGTCTGGGGAAAGCATGTACCTGGTAAAAAAGCCAAAATCAAAGTGTGCTCCACTGTTTGCCAGAGGGGATTATTCTTCCTAGAGATTTTTTGTGAGACTGGTATTTTGTAAAGAAAGCACATATATGTTGAGTAATATGCAATTATCTCTGCATTGGCTTATCTACAGCTTTAACACCCAAAGAAACCAACATAACTGATTTTAAAATATTGCCCTGATTTAGACATGCAATGTTTGCTCATGAGTGCCTGTAGTCAGTGTATTGGGTAATTGAGTAGCATTCCAATTAGATGACCTTACTGATGTTTTTCAGAGACAACATGCAAACATCTTCATTTTCACTGCTGTTTAGGAAGCACAAGCAAATAGCCAGTTGCACAATATGGTGTAATATAAGCCAGATATTTTAAGTATATTCTATTGTAAATTTATTTTTATATATAAAGAATACATAAGAGTTAGTGAGGTTAAGAGAGTAATCAATACTCCATTGTGACATTACCTGTTTAAGTTTATACCCTGGTGGGAGAGATTTAATATTTTGAAATAGATCTGAGAGAGAAAACTCAGGTAGCTGAAGGTTACTATTTGGCTGAGGCATTGATATTTATTTTTTTACCAATGTGGATCATATGTATTCTGCTGATCACTTGGCAGCTGAGACATTACAATGTCCTTAATCTTCTTTAATTTTTAAGGTTTAATAATAAAATGTTAGTTTCCAACAAAAAACAAATGGAGAACATTGTCAAGTTTGGATAAGAAGTTAACGTAGCGAGATACAGTTTAGAAAACAGTAATTTTGTTCTTGATGCTCTTATTTCTTGGGATGGTTGACAGAACAACACGTGACAATCAGTTTGAGTGATTTTTTGAGGGGGCAGGCTATTACTTTTCTTACGGCATCATGAAGGGTAAGTGATTTCTCTTGTAACTGCAGGGCAGGTTTTGTGGAGATACATGACCCAAGCTATAATAAGACTCAGTGAAGGGCATCAGTGTAGGGAATAGGGGCCTTTATTTTCCAAGTTGCGCTGTATTACAGATAGCTGTATTAGAAACATTTTTTTTCTCATGCAATACTTACAGATTGTGTGTTTTTCTTGCTGTGCAAGGCATGGAGTGAAAAGATAGATTTGTTTTTTACTGTGGGACAGTAAAGAGATGACATCAGTCTCAATAGTTGTGAAATGCTTCATACTCCTAAAGGAGAAGTCAATGTAATGCTTACTGCTCCTGTATTTGCTGCAAGAAAGAATGACAACGAATCAAGACTGAAGAACTACAGCAGAGAGTAAAGAGCCTTTACTATTAACATACTTCATTAATTTCTTTCCATATATAGTGATGATGTTGTTAAATACTGTTTCCTAAAAGAGTACTTCTAAGATCTAGCAATCTGTCATTGTTTTTAGAATGTTTTAAAATCTTCGGGTTAAATTCTAAATACTCAAGATACTGATATTACTTCTACTTTTCAAGATATCATTGTTTACCTCGTTAGTTTTATTTTCAGATTGTCTGGTCAAGCGATGTGATGCTTGTTAGTATATTAAAAGCATAGCATTGAAGCTGTAAATGTCTCCCCCCCCTCCAAAAAAAAGAAAAAAAAAAAAAGAACACAGATGAAAACAATATGGCAATGCTTGTAATGAAAATAAATTATGCCTTGGGAAAAAACATAATTTGAACAATTAGGTAGGACAATAGAATGCTCCATAATTAGGTACAATACAATACAAGTGTAACCATCCTTAATATCAGTAGTATGCAAGCCTTTCAGACTTCATTAAAGAGTTCCATTGGAACATGTGAATAATAGGATTAATATAGCCACAGGCACTGCTGGGTCAGCTGGCAATAGATCAATCCAAAACGTAGAGCATATTAAAAGGATTATAGATTAGCAATTAGATGGCTTTTTCATGAGCAAGAAATAGTTCCTCAAGCTTCGCCAAAGGTTAACAGAGATAGGATGTCGATTTTTCCAGTTTATAATCCAGTAAGAGCCTTAAGGTGAGGGAAGCTATGGCATTTTCAGGATGATAAGAATGATATGAACAAAACATAACAAACCTTTTAGGATCAATGATTTGGCTTCACAGGGAAGCTGTTCTTACACAAAATGTAGGATATAAATATGTAATGTTAATAACTACATCTCTAAGAAAGATTTTAAGTGAATTATCTGAGAGGTCAGAGGCAGTTTCAGCCCTTATCTACAGCACTCAATTTGAAAACATTTGTTGCATTTCAGAGCATACATAAATAAATTCTCTAATTCAAACTTTACAAATCAATGCTAAGCATTACTAACGCTATACACCATTGGTATTATAGTTTGACACTCAGTTTTAGTTTGTCAATAACACAGATATCTAAGAAATTTTTATAGCTTCCTGATGAAATACTGGATGGCAATATTGGTATGTTTTCAACTTCATAAAGAGAATGTAGTATGTGGAATCAATATATTTTGGTTACACTGGGAGCCGAGTCTCAACATTTCTAAAAATCAGGTCACTTATTTGGATACCTAAGTGTGCTTTTATTTCAGACATCTAGCTCTGCAAATATAAATTTTTGTATAATAGGAGACAGTAAATTTATGGAAAAATGTGAACGGACATTCCAATTGGAAACAAATCAGGCATACCTGGAAATAAAAGAATAACGAACGGTGAATAATTTTTCAACAAATTTAGACATTTATGTCTGCTTACCAATGTGTTTAAGCAGATTAGGACTCCCTTGTTGTTGAACTCCTTTGTGATCTTCCTGCAGGAATTTTGGGAAGGAGGACTGACTATATTTTGCTGTATATATTTGTTACTCTGTTAGAAATGTGTTCATGAGTTTGTTGGGATTACAGATAAGCAAACAAACCACAATAAGCAATTGTCTGAATAATGTTTCTGATAAGGAATAAGTTCAAGTTTTAAGAAATATTTTTTTTAAGAAGCAGAAATATTTGCAAAGTTTACACACGTTTCTTTTTTTCTAGTAATTTCTTATGAAACATATTCTTTTGAAGGATTAAGTCTCATGGTTGTCCAGGTTACATGACATTTAGACTAATTAAAAATGTTTTTTACTGAATGAATGAGGCCAGTTGCAGTTGCAAACCTATTCAGAAATTGTGTGACATGTCTTGAAGCCACACAGCCATCCCTACACCAACAGCTCCTGTAGAGATCTGTGGGTTGAAAGGAAAGTTTAAAATTAATTTTATCTCCTTATTCTGCCCAGACCAATAGGTCTGTGGGAGCTGTACATGCATCAGGTAGTTTTCTGTATCATTCATTGTTTTTTAATGACAAGAGTTTTCTGGGGCTTCTATCTCTGAGGACGTGAAAAACTGTGATGTAAACTCAATTTCTGATTTTGAATACCTCATTAATGTGTCCACTGACCAGTTCTCATGGTAAATGCCTCAACTTTAAACACAGAGGCATTTACAGTTTAAGTAATAGAGAATTATACATAATAAATCCATTATTATTATTATTTTAATACCCTGTATTAACTTCCAATACTAGAGAAAAACAACAATATTTTAATCTCAGGTAACTTTTTTTTTTTTTTTTTTTTTTTTTTTTTTTCAGACTTGGCACTTCAGAAAAGAGGGAAAGGCAGTATTTTCTATTAAAAAAGCTTGAAGACTGCATTTGTGACTGAATCCTGTATAATTTCTACTCTGACTCTAGTAAAGTATACTGGAAATTTTATAAAGTAGGCATTTTTAATTACACTTCTTTTCAATTTAGTTAAATTGTGACAGCTGCTCTGATTTTGACAGACAAGAGACTAAGTGTTTGCAATGCAGTGACAGCAATGTCCATGAATTAAGTGTAACTTTAGTTAGAAAATGTCATGGATTACAGTTCAGATAGGATCCAAACATAAGGGTGGCTCAATGAGTTCACTCATTGTAACATTACACAGAAATCTGGAACACTAACATTTTTTTTTGTCTTCATTGCATAATTTATTGCAGCAACTGTAGACACAGATATATATATGTAGCGGCCATCAATGAACACTGAAACAGCTCAGTCAATTCTCTGGTTTTATCAAATTTTTTTGGCAGTCACTCCTCCTGGGTAGCCAGAAGAATGGTGTTATATACCTAAATATATTCTTTTTAATACAACAAAGAAAATGAAAACAAGGAAAAAAGTCTGCATGATCTTTCCATTTTAAGATTCTTTGAGGCATGAGATGAGGTTGCAATCATTTTGAGAAGTGGGGCATTTAAATTATTTTGTCAGAATCAAAAAGTGACAGATGCTAAAGGTGGAATTTTCTTAAGTTCATAAATAACATAGAAACAGAAATCCCACTGATTTTTTCCATGTGGTGTGTGTTTCTAAATTCACTTTGGCTCAGACTTTTTAGAATGTTTAAATACCTTGATTTATTTTCACATTTTATGCTTCTCAGCTTGGATTTTATTATTTTAATCCACCATTAAATTGGATGCTTTTATAACCCTCACTATGATTTTTTTTTTCCTTAGGTATCCACACACCCTTATAAATATGGCCCTTATAGCAAATCCTACCTGAAATATGCTGAGGTCTTGCCGAAGGAAATTCAAAATGGAAAAGAAGCCTATATTCCCTAGTCCAATGCTACTGCTTTGACGATAAATGATAATTCCCTTTAGAGTCTGAGTGAATTATATTGTTGCATCTTTATAATATTTCTTGCCAGTATACACTATATGCTTGCAAGAGAACAAGGTTTGACAAAGCTGTCAGAAAATGGAAAATTGGGACATTAGCTTTTCCAAAATTGTGTTTGAATTGGACTTGAATTTACAGAGAATTTTCCTCTTGGGAAAAATGGTGGTAGGGAAGGGGAGACAAGTCTAAGTTTCTGAAACTGATACAAAGATAGAGAGGTGGCTGTCGCCTAGACTCAGTAATAAGTGAATTCTCTTGAAGACTGCTCTGGTAGGACTTCTTTCCTTACACACCAGGATCTGAGAGAACTTGCCAAGCCTGCCTGAACTTCCATACCATCCAAATATAATTCATGGTTACCCCAGGTTTTGCTACCTTACTATACCTCTGACACTGTGAAATATATGCTGCATGTCCTGACTGATTCCTGTCATTCTTATTTATGTCTTCTTTGATGAACTGAGATTGCTATAGCTTCTTATTGCTTATCTATCAATGCATTATACCACAAGATCTTTGTATGGTTTCATTATTTTCTTCTTGCCAGCTCACAGAAATGTCCTTTTAATCTGTCACATTCTCTTTCAATCACATTGTATAAAGAGTTCAGACCCAAGGAGGGGAGCAGAGGAAACTGCTTCTCACCCCTTTCTCTATCCTATCCAAGCTACAGCTTCTGTCCTTTTGAAACACAATGGACTAACTCTGGAAAAAGATTAGAGCTTTGCATCACAGTATATTAATCCGTGCTGTAGGAGCTGGTTAATAAGCTGATGTTTACAGTTATTAGTCTGTGGGCATACAAAAGCAGAAGTGCTCCCCCCTACTAATCAACACATTTCACTGTGAAGATAAAACCTTCTCCTATACGCTGACATGTTCAGACTAAAAATGTATGTACAGACTAAAAATGGTGCTTAATTACATAAACGTTATGTTCTTCAGAGGTTAAAAACAATTTTATTTTTATTTTTTTCTCAGAGTGGGCCATTTCATGGCCTATTCAGTTACTCAAAGAGTAATTGAGATTGCCGATGATGTTGAGAAGCCACCACTGCTCAGCCATCCTGGCCCGTCCTGTTAAACAAACAAGGTATAAGACTTATGGGTCACAAACCTCTTGACAGATCCTGCTGTGGAATACTCAGATAATTGATTGTACCTGTTCACCTTCCTTTCATAATATATCTTCTTTGGGAATTGTTTCAATTTACTTATAACTTGAAAAAAAACTACACCCTTCCAAACAGAAAAATAAATAAACAAACAAACAAAAAACCTACCCAGGAGCCCAGGAGAAAATGCTGTCAAAGTATTATTAGAGGAAGTGTAATGATGAATTTCCTCTCCAAAGACTCTGACTAAATGTTTCCACTCTTTGCATTTCTAGGCTGACTGTAATGTTCTGTCTGTGTGATGACTTCCATTTTGTTAGCAAATTTTGTTTATGTGGTCATATGAAGAGTATAAACTCCTTTAGCAGAAGTAACAATGGAAAGTAAAGAACTGGACAGGGAGCAGGCCAAGGAAATAACAAAGCATTGTACAGTGAAAGGATCTGAAAGAGGAGAGTGGGCATTATTGTTAGCTGTACAAAATGTGTATGGTGGTGGCAGGTAGTTTCTACTTGCTAGTGTAATATAGGATTATAAAAGGAGGGAATTGTGACAATGTTGAGAATGTGCCTGGAAGAGGACAGAATTTGCATGAGGGAATTCTCCTTGGTGGTTAGAGAGACATGGACTGAAGGATGGAGTATTGCGGTGAGAGATATACAGCCTGCCTGAGCAGCTACGCTGCTGCTGCAGTGGTGGGAGAGGCTGGAAGTGCCCTGAGCAGAGCTGGTCTGCAGGCATGTATTCAACATTTTCTGTTGTCGTTACAAAGATTCGTGCTTTTCATACCTCAGTCTTAACTGCTCTGCTTCCTGCCTGCTTGCTGGCCTTGTTAATAACCAATCACATTTTATTCACTTAACCTTTGTTTGCCTGCCCCCTGCCTCATGCTTCTTCATGTCACAGTAGACGGCACTACTTCAACTGTTTGTTGACTAACAAATGCACACTGTACTGCAGCCATTTTAACTTCTTCACTGAGCATTGCACTGTAGCCACTTTAACTGCTTCTTTACATATTGATTAAACACTGCTTGCATTGAGTATTGACCGCTACAGACAATGTTCCTCACTTACCATTATCGCCCTTGTTTCCTTTTCTCTCATCACCATTGCTGTAAACATTGATGTTCATCCAGTTTCTCCTGTCCTTGTATTTCTTCATCATCTGCATTTTTTTTCATTCTCATTCTCATACTTGTAAATTAACCGCATGCAATTTTTTTTTTATTATTTTTTTTTTGCTATTGCCTCTAAGGAACATTTCTCCCAATCATCAGTATGGCCAATTTCAAGAGTTCAGCATTTAGAAATCATGAGTCAGCCTCCCTTTTCTCTCAGATCGGGATACTGATCCTAATACTGAAAAAAAAAAAAAAAAGAAAAAAAAGAAAAAAAGGCTCTTTTATTTTTCATTAGTTTCCTAGGCAAATAAATATAAACAACTAGGCTCTTAAATTGTGGAGGAAACCTGGGGAATAACATGAAGGTACTTGTTTAGAACTGTAAGGAAAATTATGTTGTCTTAATAAAAATAAAAGCAGCAGTTATCACTAAATAACAGAAGTCTGGGATCTGAGGCTTGAGGATAAGCATCAGCTAAGATAAACACAGGACACAACACAGAAGAATACAAACTCTGCCTGATGGGGCAGGAGATAATACTGAAGATCCCAGTGCTATAAACCAATGGTCTTTTAATGGAATGTAATCTTGGGAGTGGGGAAAAAAATGGTTTTAAGGATAAAGAGAGAAAAAAAAACAAATATCCAACATATCTCTGGCACCCTGAATGTAGTAAGCTTGCATGCAGTATGGAGTTGAAGATCAAGGGAGAAAGAGCACAATATGAAAGTATATTGGAAAGTGTAGAGTCACAGCCCCAAATGGACCCTAGAACAAGGAGAAAGAAACCATCAGCATCATGCTCTTCCTGACGAAGAAGAAACTCTATTAGAAACATTACTTTGCTCTCTTTTGAGTGAGAGGCTGGATGAAATGACCTCCATGGGTCTCTCTCAAACACCATGTGTTTCACTCAGATAAATTCTTAATAAAATTGTAAAAAGAGTCATTTATCTTGCTTTCCATCTATATTATACTTTTTTTTTTCTTTTTTTCCCGTAGACTTTTTTAATCTTATCCTGATAGGAAGAACGTGTTGGCAGTTTTCTGCCAAAATACTTTCTGGTATATGGTTGCCACAAGGAAAGATTTTCTGTATTAAGATGGAGGACAGGTTGAGCATTTTTCACCATTTAGGAACATCAGAGGAAAAAATTTTCCTGAATTGAAATATCTTAATTTTCAAAAGTAATGAACACATTTTAGTTTGGGACAGCAAGCAAACACCACATTATTTCAATTAGAATCTTGGAGCTTCCCATTTGTAGTGTTCCTTGTGGCTCAAGTTCTTTGTATGGGCCATATTTCTCTTAATGCATCCCACCCTCCTTCTTGACTTATTTCCAAGTATGTGCTGGAAACCCCATAAACTTAGTCTATTGTGAGAGATGTAGCTTCGCAAAAGAGCTAAGATCATAGAAGAAAATATCTTCGGGCATCCAAATGAAAATGCCTAGCAAGGCTTTGTCAAGCAGGTATCAGGATGTAACAAAAAAAAGTGGGTGGGGGAAGATAGGGCAGGGAAGAAGGGATCCTGCAGGAGTTCCCCACTCTCCTATGTCAGGGACAGGGGACTTATATGCTTGCCAAGCCAAGCAAGTCATTGAAATGATGGGAAGCAGGAGCTGAAAGTAGGATTTGCTGAAGGCAGATGAGTTAGGGCCTGCTGTAGAGGTAAAGAGTGTCAAAGTAAATCTCCACCTAGGAGACTATGGCAATGCAAAAGGACAGAAAGTGCTTAGTGCCAGGTTTAACAAACAAACAAACAGACAGACAGACAGACAGACAGACAAAAAACACACAACAAAGACTTCCTTTTTGTTGTTTGGAATTTTTACACATAATTAATTTCCATTTATATTTCTTCATCACGCTCTTTCAGATCATTACAGAATGCAAAGCCAATTTTTTTTTGACATTGGTCATTAAAATTAAAGAAGCTGGCATGCTCTTTTGAACTCCTGTAAAAACATGAACATTTGAACTTTCG
This sequence comes from Anseranas semipalmata, assembly GCA_013399115.1. Lineage (NCBI taxonomy): Eukaryota > Metazoa > Chordata > Aves > Anseriformes > Anseranatidae > Anseranas > Anseranas semipalmata. The sequence goes on along the minus strand of VXAA01000810.1, from coordinate 66,170 downwards.
TTTCTGAAAATCCTCTCCTGTGTCTCAAGGATGTGAAATAAAGCTGAAAAATTTAACTCAAACATAGCCTATATCCAATAGTGAGGAAAAATGCCTATTCATTTATTTTAACGAATAGCCTGACCTCAGAAATACCGAATAAGCTTTTTTGAACATTACAAACACTATTTTTCTATTCAATGTTGCATTTTGTGTTTCTAGCTCAGGTTGTTTGCTTAATCTCACCTTGAACTCTTTGATCCTGTTTCAGAGACTTCATCCACTTAGACACTTCAAATCTCTTCCCATTTCAGGCTTTTTGTTTACTCCGAGTGACTTTGAGCTCACCCTGATGACCCTTTTTTTTTCTGATTTGTCCACTATCCTTTGCTGTTACATTCTCCACTGTCACTCTGTCTTGCCCAGTTCCTCACTTTCTGATTCCTTTGGTATTATTTTGCTAATGACCCTGTAGTTTCTACTACTTCAGAATAGTACCCTACTATTGAGAGTCTTACCTTCTTATTTGCTCTCAAACTTGATGTGAATCTTTACAACGTATTTCAGTTGTCTCAAAATTAGGCTTGAGCAAGGAAACTTAACTCCAGTCAAGAAGTTCTTAAAATGGTAGTACTGTATACAGTGGAGTGATATAGGAGATTTATGATGTCTGGCAAACCAAGAGAGTAACTGCTGTTTTGATTCACTCTACTGTGGATGTCTGTCAACTCAAAGGTGATGAGTCCCAGTGCATCTGTTTATATATTTTGCTGTTGACATATATGAGTTTCATTCTTTAGCAGTAGGGCTTAAATGATGATTTTCTTGGCCTTTGGTAATAATACTGTAGGAATAAACTTAAGAAAATTTAATTATAATTATGTAACAACTTTTTCTGTGTGGTATGCACTAAACTACTTAATGTATACTGGCATTTTTATATACTCTTTCCCATGTACTATTTCTGGTAATGTTTCACAGTGGTACTGAATTTTCTTATTTAATTTCATTTTGCTCAGACTTAAGTGCTTCTCAAAGACTAAATGCAGTTTTGATAAATGTTCTTTCTAGACTAGTTAATTTCTTAGGCTGATAAAAATTATTTTATTAAAATATGTAGTTTCTGTCTAAAGCCTAGATTTCAAAGACAAGAACATCTAGTTTTCCTTTTTCTTTCTTTTTTTTTTTTCCTGAATTAGTTACTTTTGTTTAAAGACTTTTTTTTTTTTTTCTAGACTGATTAAGAACAAAGATTGACAAATTGAACTTCAGATTTACTCTTTCACCAGGCGGATACAAGAAGCAGGTAATGAGATCAACTCATTGTTAGTCACAAGGAGGTTTCTTTGAAATGAAACTTGTCAGACATACTTATCTCTTTAACAGTTACAGAGATTGATACAAACAAAAGCAAGATACTTAGGCCTATTGTTTCTTCTATAGCTGTTACAGATACTAATATGTACCCTCACAGTGTCTCAGAGCTGCTACTAATTGTAATTTTGTATTTTCACAATTGCATTTCTTAATAGTAATTTGCCAACAGCATATTGTCTTTTTTTTTTTTTTTTTTTGGTAAAGCTACTATTTTGTGATGTGGTACTTTCTGTGGCAATGCTGGACTTCTCATCTCTTTTCTCCAAAATAAGTTAAACCTCGGCTTTCATTTTTCCCTGAAGACTGATTGTTTTCTATGTATGAAGTGTTAGGAGTAGCAAAGACACAAAATAATAGGGTTCAGTACTCCCAAATACTCAAACTGAAGAGCCAATTCACTTTTCCTGCGAGCAAAGTTTAAACATGTTAATAGAATCTGCTCATTTATAAAAGAAATTTGCCACTTCAGCATTGGCCTGACAGATTCTAAAGAAACCATCTCTGAGATTTACCCAAGTTGAAGAACTGAGTCACATTGTATGATTTTCTCAAGTTCAGTAAAACCTATCAGCTTCAATATGGAAGGAAAATGAGTGAGTAAGAATACTGTGAATAAAACAGAAAGCAAATCAGGAGATAAGAGGATGGAGAGGGGAAGAAGTAGTGGCCCATGGATATGGATGGTTAAGAAATTTTAAGAGAAGATTCTCTTTCACCTAAAGGAAATTCCTCCTCCTCCTCCTCCTCTCTCTTTCAAAATATTTTCTGCCTCTCTTATGCTTGCACTCCCCACAGTGCTCTTGTGTTTTTTAAGCAGAGGAAACTACATCTCTATTTTAGGTTATATGAAATTCGCACCAAAAGTCAGAGAAAATTACTCCTTATTAGGGTAATTAAGTACCTACTAAAGGGTAGTAAGAATCAGAGCATTAACTCCAGCATGTCTGAAGAGATCTCAGAAAATCAAGAAACCTGCACAACCTACATGCACAATTTAAATACCCTTGTGACACATAGATTAGATTTCGGTAGATGACAAAAACATGCTGATCATGAAGAATTTTGGGATCCGATGATATAGAAAGTTGTATTTACTTTTTTTTTTCCCCTTTTGGGGATGAGAACTTACCATTTAATAATCACCTTTATAATAGTGAATGAAAGAATTTATCTCATTCCAGTCCTAATTCTGCTTTCTTGATACAAGATCATTTTACTGAACAAGTGACACTGCCCATTATGTCAAAATCCACATCTGCTTTGCTCCTACTAGGACACTCCTGCAAGAATTTCCAATAGCAGTTTTACAGCTCCTTATTGTCCTTCTTTCCACTGCAAAACCATTAAAAGGCTGAGCATGAGAGAAAATCTGACTTAACATCACTGAAAACACCATCCCCCCTCCCTTTTTTTTTTTTTTAAAGCAAACAGAGTGTGCTTTTATTTCCATCTTAGTCTGAAATAGTGTCTGTTTCCCCCCAGGATCAGCTGATTTCTCCTTCCTGCAGTCCCTGTAACTTATCTCAAACTAAACAGAACAAAACAAAACTAGTAACGCCAACATGGGGCAAAAATCCACCAGCTGCTCCTGTGTAGATAGGCAAAGTGAGTATTTCCAGCCCCCTTCTGCAAATTTTGTGTTCAAGATTTGCCAGCAATTGGCTCAGCATGCTATTCCTCTAGGAAAGTACACCTAAAATGGTACGGTGCCGAAGGCACTCATGTGACGTTTAGAAATGCTATGAGCAGCATAATCTAAATGTGCCATTTAACCACGTTGTATTATGATGTTGTTTATCAAAACATTAATTTTCAGGAAAGGGTGGCTGTTTTCTTCTTCTTCTTCTTCTTTTTTTTTTTCCTTTTTATGAATAATTTTCTTTCCTTTTTTTTTTTTTTTTGTTAAAAACATAAACACAGTGTTAGATTTTTGTTAGTGCTCTGTGAAAGATGGGTTGTGAGAAGCTTTTCCTCCATTTTGAAGGAGACAGATCTCATCAGTCTTTCAACTGGCAGCAAACTCAGATTCCCACTGGTATGCCACAGCACATGTGGCATTTGCAGACGATGCAAGTAAATAACTCTCAGTAAATAACTGCTAATAGATTCTGGCTGTGGTGAGGGAGGGAAGGAATAGTCCTAGTTTACTTGTGGGGAACTGATGAACAGAGGAAATTCAGTGGTTCACCCAAAGTCAAAGAGTAAGGGTCATTTGTCACATCTCCCAGATCCTAACCAAGTCAGCTAATCACCGAATTAGTTTTTAGAAGAATGAGGTTGGCAAATGCGAAAGGCATGCTACTACCTGCAGAAGAGTGCAGCAGAGCCACTGGTTGTCCTCTCCTCAGAGCTGCTGAGCTGGCTGTAGGCACAGACAGGGAAACAGTTGCTGAGGACAGCTGAGAACTGGGAGCAACCAAATGCCTGTGTGCCTGTGCTACCTCCTTTGCCAATGTTTAAGCCCTGGAGAGCCGCATCATTTTCTGCAGTACTGCCAATAAGGGGTTTCAGTATGTGATATAAAGTAGCACCTGCCCCTTATAGATGTCTAGCCTGAATCCTCACCTTGCCTGTTCCCTGTCACTACAAGGAAGAGCAAGCCTGTCTCATCGGGTCCTTTTCCTCCAATGTACACAGATTCACATCTTCTCTATCCACTCATACATCTGCTAGGCTCCAGCTGCTAGAACAAGGAGCAGCCTGGCCCCAGAAGACCCCTTAGTCTTGCAGCAACAAAATTGAGTTTGTTGACACTGCTGAGATGAGACTTCAGGGGTCTCTGCCCTGATATGTTGTAATTCTTCTGTTTCTTTGTCGTGATTTATCTTTTAAGATTGAAAATGTTTTTTCTGCCCTCTCAAAAATATTTATGCAGTACCAGTATATAAATAAGTTTACATTGAATTGGAACATTTTTTAAACTATAAGAATATTTTGACTTCTTTTAATTGCAAAAAGCAACTTCAATATGAAATAAAGACCCATTTCAGATTAAAAAAAAAGAAAAACACACACAAAAATTTTATCACATAGCTTTTGGAATAGAAAGCCAGTTGAAACCGAACCTTTCTAAATTTATTTTCTGATGAGTCAGTATTTTCACACAAAATAACATTTCTCAGATAATTTCCTAGAGGGTTGTAGTCTTGGCCAGATTGTAGATGCAATGAAATACTTGCTCCTCAGTATCTTTTAGCTTCAGCCCACACATTAGCCCTCAGTATTATTCAGGTTTAGCTGTAAATTTAGCAGCTTAGAAGATATTTTAATGGGAACTTCCATGCAGATTTTGAATATGGCCTATTTTTAGCACTATGATAGTGGGACTTTTTTTCCTTAAAAATAAAACAGTCACTACCCAGGGCTTACAGGTGTGAGTCAGCCAAGAGAGTTCAGAGAGGCAGTGGGATAACACAGGTTGGCATGTGTTGTGGTTTAACTCTGGTAGCAAATACAAAACATAGCACCATACAAGCTACCATGAAGAAAATTAATCTTATCCCAGGTGAAACCAACACATCATGGCAGATAGTGTTCTCCACACTGCAGGAACATAATGGTTGTGAAGCTTCTCCAGTCATTTCAGTAAAACAGATATTTAAGAGGGGGACAATGCAACATACCTTAATCAACAGGCTCAGAAGTAGAGAAAACATTACTACGAAGATAATGAAGAGTAAAAAGGACTAAAAAGGAGGCTGTGGTTGAATTTGCAGTCTGTTTTGTAAGGTGTGCTCCATAGGACACAAAGGAAATAATTTGCTTTAGATATTATGGAAAGGGGAGTCAATGGCGGGATTCCAGAAAGAGGTGGCATAGTTAAAGTGGTGGCCTGGGGAAGTCACTGTTGCATAGCATGGTGAATGGATTGCAGGGGGAACTGCATTGCTGGGATTACAGAGATAGATGTGGCAATATACCCTGTTACTATACCTCAGGACATTCATGGAGAAAATATCTAAGGTTCAAACTAACAGGAGAATTTTATGTAGACACATTACAATGACATTTATAACCAAAGCTGATTTAGTAATTAATAACAACCCTATTGCCTGTTTTTAATGTCTGTACAGTAGCTCTCTATATCTGAAGTTCTCTTCTATTTAATTTTTATATACGTTATTTTAAAATTTTGGTCTTTCTAACATGAATAATTGCATAGTGTAAGGTAACACATCTACAGGTGTTACTCTGTAGAGATACATCTTTTATTCAATTCAGCAACCAGCTGTGACTATATATTTAAAACAACAATAGAAGAATTTAAATAATATTAAAAAAAAAAATCCACTTGTTCACTCTTAACACTGGAATGTTAGTAATGACACAAAACTGCCTTGCTGTGTCGCCCCTTTGTGCTGGAGGCCTGATAGGATGCCGTGATGAGCTTGCTCTTTTAAGCCTGAGGGCTTAACATTAACAGCATATGACAATGTTCTTATCAGTCTGCTTTGCAATGCACACAGGGAGGAGGAAGTGGACGGATGCTGTCATGTATGGAATGGTGTGGTAATTAAGCAACTCTGTTCAAGCATGGAGAGAGCAAAAACCGAGGATTTCACTGTTAGGCTTCCTACATGATCGCAAAACACACCAGTGCAAAGCATTTTTGCCTTGCAATAAGGGACTTTTTATTTTTGAAAAAAAAAAAAAAAAAAAAGTGCAGTTATTAAACTCAGCATGGAGACAATCTGAAACAGGATCTTCATCAATCAGATTAACTACTTTCCAAGATGAAAGTAGACGAGGCACAGTGTGAGCCTGAGAAGATATTTATCAAAACCCATATTAATAACCACTTTCAGCCTTCTCCTGACAGTTTCATCTTAGCTTCCATGTTTAACATTTGAGTATCATATGTTTTTGTCAGGATGAGGCTGCTAAGAGCATCAATTAATTAATTCCTCTGAAGTATGGTTTGGAAAGGTAATAAAGTAACATTCCCTAAGGCCAGGACCAGTAATGGTAAGCAACATTCTGGTGCTGTGCCATTTGTTACTTCAGAAAGAAATTAAAAGCACAGAATCATTTCCACTTTTAAAAGCAGAATATACTCAATTTTATTTTAATAAAATTGCTAAGAGGGATTCATTTTTTTTTTTAATAATACTTCCAAAGCAGATAAAAAATGTTGCTGTTTTTTATTTGTTTTAATTTAATAGGAAAAAGTATGATGCCTATGGCAAAATAAAAGTAAAGTAAAAGGCAAAAGGATGACTGGGAAATGTCTCAATATTGTTATTTATTTGTTATCATTATTATGATTTGCCTTGTTATTTGGGTCTTGTTGCTCTATTCTGGAATTTTCACTGTGAAAGGGGTGAAGGAAGCCTCCTGATGGCACAGGGAAATTACCCCTCTCTTTGTTTCTGTTTTTGTGACCTTTATGTAAGGAATTTTTAATATACCAGATTTCCCCCATACCCTCCCATGTTTAAAAACAGTGCAATTCTTGTTTCTTTTACTCTGTTAGAAAGGAGGCTTTTACCCTGTAAGTGGTGGAAGAAACTCAAGGATAAAGAGATGTTTGGTGACACAGGAAAACATTAAGTCTTCTTTTCCGTGTTTTGGTATTTTTAAAATCATAAGCAGATAGTGTTTGAATCTGAATACCTTGCTTTAATCTTGCAAAATATATACACCCTTTGACTTCCACATGCTTCCACAAACAAAGTAATACTTCTACACAAAAAGACTTCTTATATGTATGTAAATTTTTGATAATGACAGCTCCTTTCTCATTGCCTGTAGGGAATGTAAGCCTATGTAATTAGCGTGCCCTAATGACTGTGAGTCAGATCAAAATACTCTGCTCACCAGTCACTGAATAAATGCTTCCATACATTTTCTATTAACATGTTTCAGTCCTGTCTTGTGAAGGGATGAGATCCAGGCGAACATAATCTACAACTGCACATGAAGTGTGGAAGTGTGTGTCTGTATGTGTACACACCTTCATCTATTTTTTCTCCTATATAACTTTTGAGCATTTTGACCAATTTCAATCAGTTTTAGGTATTTTTGAAGTCATCTGGCTTCAGAGGAACTGACTATCCTGCCCCTCAACAGAGCTAGACAGGTAGTCAATCACGGCAGAACAGACTGAGAATAAGAAGCCTGGTGAAGCTGCTTTGATAAAGATCAACAAGGCAGACTCTTTCCCCTGTAGAAAGAGTTCAAAAAATCACTCCCAAACTTGGAATGTCTAAGCCAAAATATTTAAGTCTGAAATGCTCCTGATGTCTTATAAGAGCTATGTTGATTTATATTCCTATACTACATGTTAGGACTTCATCTGGATACCATTATTCAGGGACAGCAGATCAAGGGAGCCTTGTATAACATCATCTGCTTTCTCCAAGAGGGGATGCTTGGAATGCTACAAACTATACTTCCCACCAGACAATGTGTCATCATTTCCTAAATAAACTTTTTACAAAGGTATATTATTTTTTTGGTAAAAAAATATTTGGTATTCAAATATCAGTCAAAAAAGTTGCATTTTATTTGGCAAAGGTATTATTTTGGCCTCTTTGACCTCTAACTTTCAAGAATTTGGGAGCGCAAGTAGTGTTCTCCTCTATCCTCCCAGCTGGAGACTGGGACCCAAGGAGGTGGCAATGTACAAATCAGGTGAATGATTGGCTGCGTAGCTGGTGCCGTGCTCAGGGTTTGGTTCGGGCGTGCTTTTGAGAGACCGGGAATGCTGACACCAGGTGGGGCACACCTGATGAAGTGGGGCAAGAGCGTTCTGGGCAGCAAGCTGTCTGGACTCATTAGAAGGGCTCTAAACTAGACTCAGCGGGGGAAGGGGATGTACCTGTAAGCAACACAAAAGAACCAGTGGATGCCAATACTTTAGAAAACAACAGGGAAACACCTGTGAATGATCCCACAGGAGTTAGGAAGGACTCCTCTAAAAAGGTGATGCGTCCCATAGCCCAGCTGAAGTACCTCTACACCAATGCACGCAGCATGGGAAATAAGCAGGAGGAGTTGGAAGCCATGGTGCAATTAGAAAACTATGACCTAGTTGCTATCATGGAGACGTGGTGGGACAAATCACACAGCCGGAACACTGGAATGGAGGGCTACAAGCTTTAAGGGAGAGACAGGCAGGGAACGAAGGGTGGGGGTGTTGCCCTCTATGTTAAGAAGTGGATAGATTGTGAAGAGTTGCCTCTGAGAAACAGCCACGAGCAGGTTGAGAGCCTGTGGATAAAAATTAAGCAACAGACCAATAAAGGACACCTTGTGGTTGGGGTCTACTACAGGCCACCTGATCAAGGGGAGCCTTTTGATGAAGCCTTCTTGCTCCAACGACAAGAAGCATCGCGCTCACGGGCTCTCATCCTGCAGAGGGATTTCAAACACCCAGATGTCTGCTGGGAAAGCTACACGGCAGGCAGTAAGCAAACCAGGAGACTCCTGGAGTGCACTGAGGACAACTTCCTCATCCAGGTATTAGACAAACCAAACAGAGGAGAAGCATTACTGGACCTGGTGCTCACCAATGTGGATGACCTCATTAAAGAGGTTGAGATTGGAGGCAGTCTGGGTTGCAGTGACCACGCCCTGGTTGAGATTGTGATCTCAAGGGATGTGGGCCTGGCAAAAAGCAAAGTCAGGACCCTCAACTTTAGAAGAGCAAACTTCCAGTTGTTCAAAGAATTACTGGACGAGATCCCATCGGACACTGTCCTCAGGGACAGAGGATCTGATCAGAGCTGGCAACTCTTTAAGGATATTTTTCTTAGAGCGCAAGAGCTCTCCATTCCCATGTGTAATAAATCAAACAGGGAAGGAAGGAAACAGGCATGGCTGAGCAAGGACTTGCTGGTCAAACTTGGGCAAGAGAAGGAAATGCACAGGCACTGGAAACAGGGCCATGTGCCCTGGGAAGAGTACAGAAACGCTGTCCAGATGTGCAGGGATGGGATCAGGAAACCCAAGGCACTGACAGAGCTAAACTTGGTGAGAGATGCAAAGAATAACAAGGAGGGATTCTACAGGTACATTGGCCAGAAAAGAAAGACTAAGGAGAGTGTACCACCTCTGACAACAGTTTTCTGAACTGCCAAATGTTGTTTCTGCTTGGGTCTCTCTCAGTATTAGGTGATATTGCTGAGGATTTATGCTTGTTCAGTGAAAATGAAACAAATGTAAAATTTTTGAGGTAAAATAAAGAAATAGCTTTCAAATTTACAGCTAGACTGCATTCATGTTCAAGGTCAGGAGTGAGGGATAGACATGAAGGTGCTCTCTGGCCTATTAGAAGAACTGGAATGAATCAGATCCAAATTCCTTTGAGATTCCTCTTGGCTTGGATCCAGGCTCTTCTCCAAATATAAACAATTTTATGGATTTATTCAAATGTAAACAACATTACAGGAAAATACACATTGGAAAGGATTTGGTTCAAATTACTTGCACGATGTTCCATTCTTAAGTTTAAGGTACCTGTAAGTCAACTAAGGACCGTTTTCTGTGTAACACAAAGGGGCTTTAATGGGAGTGTGAGAAGATTGTTTAACAGTCAGCCAGAACCATCAGCTGAGGTCCCTTGATTTACATTCAGAGGTTACAGAGCATATGACAAGAAGGAGGACTATGGAACTGAAAGGAATGGGTAGGCTGGGTTTATAAGTGCTGTGAACAAAACTGAAAAATTTTAGGAAACTAGGAATTGAAGCAGAACTAGTTTGTCATATGTTCTAATTCAGCTTCAGAAAATTAAGTGTTGATTTATTTGCTAAAACTCAGAGACTGAGGCTGAATTGTGTGAACATCAGAAGATCTACTGTTACTGTCTTCCCTACTATGGTGATTGTTACTGCTGGATAATGAAGGTGTACTTCAAAACAGAAGGATTACTGTGATTTAATACCACTATTCTAATAAATATTCTGTAATTTTTGCAATTTTTGCAATATTTGTGCAATTCTGTAAAAGGAATTATTTTGGTGTTTACAACTATTGAAAGTTAACATTTAGAAATGCACTGCACTTCTTGGTCAGATAGTGTTAAAGAAACATAAAACTAAGTGTATGCCCACAAGTTAAGCTGCTCCAAAGCTGTGTGACCATGCTGAAAAGTAAATTTTGCTAGGTGGGATCTGTGAGACACCAAAAAGAGGATACTGCTTAACATCAGTACAAAGTGTAGGCATGGACCAAGAATAGACTCTGTGCCTTGAGTATGGTTCACACCCTTAAGTGGCTTTTTGGAAAAAAAAAAAAAAAAAAAAGAAAGAAAAAAACACCCCCAAAAAACCAACCAGCCTACAACTTCTGCTACAGCATCCTGAGTATCACAGACCTTTTTAAACAAATATTTCCTTTCATGAAGTTTTCTGCTGTGCTCCACAGGGTCACTGGGACAGGTCAAAAACATGACCACAAATATCTTCTCTGTTCCTTCTGCTTCGAAAACATTTCCTTGCTGTTTGCTGACTATCAGTTCTGGTTACTTTGTGTTATTCCTAGAGCCTGAGGAATGAAGCTGAAGATCAGCACAGTGCTGTTAAACACACAAAAACAGGCAATGGAAAAAAAAAAAAAGAGAAAACAAAGCATTTCTGTAAGTGTCTCCTAATACTGCCAAGATATTGAGGTTATATGCATATTATATGAATATGTATGTAGGTAGCAACACAGTATTATGTAGGGCTGTCTTCTATACTGAAGACACTGATGTGTTTTTTATAAATAAAAATAATAGTCAGATTGGTCATTCCTGCACATAATAATGTAGCATGCAATTCTTTAGAAGACCTAACTGATGTTATTGTGATTAGCTTTTCATCCTGTGTAGGTCCACTGATATCCAGGATCAGTTGTGGTGCAGTGTTTGTGTACTCTCTTAGTAGTTAAGTTTCGTTTGTGGTATTTTCATTGCAGGTCAAGTTACAGGGTGTCTCTGGGATTAAAGTAAGGGAATCTGTGAATTTCCTCTCTGAGCATCATAGTTCTGTCCAAGAGCTTGCTACCTGACACCAAAAAACATCAAATTTTGCTGAGGCAAAATGTATGCTTCCTGATTAACAACTATTTCCAGTCATTGTATAAAAGTACAAATGTTCAGTGAGACATTTGGGGTGGCCATATTTTCAATAAATATTCAATTCACCTTTTGTCATACTGAAACACTTACTTTCTACAAATGAGGACTTGATAACTTTATGTTATAGCTGGATGAAATCCAGAACAAGCTCTTCAGCCTTTCCATCCATTTGTATGGATCTATTTTCAGCATTCATGTCCTTGGGCAGACTCTTAGGTGGAGCAGAACACGTTTGGGATAACAGGATTGTAGTTCTGGGTCCTATGGAGCATTTTGGCAGACTGCACAAGAATATTTACCTTTTCTTTCTCCCCGGCTATCAATCTCCCATTTCTGTTCTTCTTTTTAATTCTTTTTATTTTGTTTTTTCCTGTAACTTCACTTGTAAGTATAGTCTATGTAGACCACTTGGTCCCACCGTGTTTCTGTATCATGCCTCAAAGAAGAAGAAACTAATAAGATGTATGCGTTTATGTATGTATCATGCTTATTTTTAATAGCTCAATATACCTTTTTTACTTCCCTATGATTTTGAATGCTCACACGGAGTTTCTCTGTCCTTTTGCTTCTTGTTTGCATAATGACCAAAGGCAGTTGTGTTTGTTGATAATCACATGCTCAGAAGGACATGAATCAAGTTTTCAAAATGAAATAGTTGTCAGTCTGCATATACAAGTTTCTTATATTCAGCTGTAAAACTACTAAGAATCCCCTTTCTGCCATCTCACACTTGAACTGAAGGCTGTCCCATGAATCTGGAGTAACAATCTCCTGTTGCTTACTTTTACCAGTCATAATGTCTCTCCAGAGATCAAAAGAATACTTAAAATCAGGTACTTAGAAAAATGCTGTCAGTAATGAAACCAGAATAATTTAGTTGTAATACACAGTCTAGAACATCCATGAAACCAATCATTTTCTAGAAAACCATTATTCTGTATTACTGAACTTCTGAAAAACAAGCAACAACAACAACAAAATAAAAAACAAAAAACAAGCAAACAAACAAAATAAAAACAAAAACCAACAACCTCGCTGATTATTCCTTGGTACTGGTTCTGATGGGAAGCATAAAATAGAACATCCCAGCTGGTTCTTAGAAATCGCATTCCCATCAGTTAAAATTTTGGAATTAGAAAGAGCTGTATAACTGTATTTTTAGACAAACTATTGGTCTCAGTTAAACAAACTTGAAAGGTAACAGGAGACCACTACTGATATGTCTTGGCTGAAAACATTTTACCTGAAGGAATTAGTCCACGCTCCTCCGACCCACAATTATAATGCCATCTGGCTAATATGATTTCAGCATTAAGTTCTTAATGAGATAAGGTTGAGCCAAATATAGACTCAGGGTAAAACAGAGTATTAATCTTTAAGTTTTAATGTTTAAGTTTGAATCTTTTATTCATCATAGTGAACATTTATATATACTTTATGAGAACGGTTGTCACAAGGAACTTTTCGTCTTCTAGCATGGTTTACAATATTGTGGTATATAGCTCTTTCTGAAACATTCATAGTGTTTATATTTATTTATTTGTTTATTTCTATATTTAGATTTTTGTACTTATCCACTGGGATTCAAATTTATGTTAAAATAATTATGTCACATGTAACACATTTTAAGATCTAAGGCAAGTAATAGTCAAATACTAGAGATCCAACTTTTTCCTTTCCTATCAATAGAAGGTAGGACGGTGACAAATGTAGGTAGGACAAATGTCATTGGTTTAAAAATTTGTACTCTGAAGTTCAGCCTTTCTTTTTATTAGTGAATTGGTTGAATGATTATAGGGCACAGTTTGATTGCCAGCGGTGTATAAATATGCATATTCACACACACATGAAAGTCAACAATCTGCTCAAACTTAGATGACCTGCCAGTCTAGCATTGCTAAGATAAAACAGTTCTTTTTTTTTTTGCCATATCACTCAAGGAGCAGTATCATTAGCAACATGTCTGATTGCTCTCAACTTCTTAGCCATGATGAAGGCTGAGGGCAGTCTTCAGTTGAATTTCATGTGACAAAAAACAAAGAGATTTAAACAAAAAGACCTTGTGCAAGCACATCATGCACATTGTCTGATACAGCTGTAGGTGTTCTCATTATCCACAATAATGGAAAGGCTCTGGTTAGGATTCATCTTGCCTTGGTTATATGTAATGCATCTGTCCATGTTTGAATTAATTGTCTCAGTCCCATTATAGTCAATGGAGACCTAGCCAATATAGTCAATGGCATCTGGAGAGCAGTTCATCTTGTCCTAAGTTTGGTCAGATGAATTGCTCTTTAAACTCCATTAACTGTACTGATTAGCTCTCCAGGACTATAGTGGAATCTCCACAGCAAGTCTGATGTCTACAGTAGGCTAGATCATAGATATCTAGAGTAAGAATTTCATATCCTCAGCTGTTCCTCACTGCTATGAAATCTGGTTGAAATGCCAGTGCCTCTGGTGTCTCAAAGTCAGTTATATACAAGAATAATATTCAGGTTACAAAAACACTTCATAGAGGAGTAGTACTTTCAATGTTGTCACAGCTCTGGCTGCCTAAGTACCAAACAGAGTTGGAAGAAAATAACTAATTTCTGTTTGCTCTTTTAGATATGTGGAGAGGTCCACAAGGTCCTTTTCAGTCCATAATGTCATATGGTGGTTCAGCCTAGCATATGCATCCTCCAACTTGCAGGAATTTTGTCCATCGTCTGAATGTTTTCTCTGTGTCTTGTTCAGACCAAATAGTATATATATATGTGTGTATATATATATATATGTATATTTATATATATAGCCATGAGCTCAGTAGGTCACTCACACAAAGCTGGAAACAAATACTTCATTGTCCTTTTCTGCTGACTTGCCTCTTTGTATTTTGTTTTCTTCATAAATTCTGAGCTTACAGAACCAGAAGAAATTACTGTCGGCCCTACTGACAGGCTTGGCCATGAGATTTCCCTGAACAATGTCTCCTTGAACCTAGAACACATTTTGATTTAAAAAACAAACAAACAAATAAACATTGGTGAAAAATTCATCACTGTCATCAATAAATAGTTCTAGCTAAAACTTTTTCCCTTATTTCCTGTATGAAAATTTCTAGCCTTTACAATGATCAAAGTAGTATGCTAGAACAGAAAGCTTTCTATTATCACATTTTTCCTCCTTTGGCATATAGTTATAGTCTGAACAAGATAGGCAAGGTGTTTCCCACAAACTAAATATGTGCTGTAGCTGTCAGAATATCATGTCTTTTTCCAAGCTCTCTTATTGGAGCTGTTTCACATCAGATAACCGATTAAATATTTATCACAGCAGGGCTTGGGTCACTGTTTCTTGCTTCTCAAGGGAATACAATGAACACCAGGTCAACCTTTAGGCAGCTGGCCCAGCCTTTAAGTAGCTGGCCCAATGGATTGTTTGAACAAAATGCCACACTGCTAACAAAAGGGTATGGTAGATGCTCCTTCCATACCCAGGACACACAGCTCGGATGTAAAACGTGTCTCTATCTGAACTGGGCAAAGGAGGACCTTAAGCTAAGGACCCTTGTATGCATGTAACTGCACAGCTACTGAGTTATGACTATATTGGCTGAGGTCTCTATTTCTTTCGTTGTGATAAAAATTCTAATGTATACTTAAGACTCTTTCCAGTACAAATTTAATTCCTGCAGTGTTTATTTAAAAAGTTTTGATTTAGGAGAAGTAGGATTTTCTTCCAGAAGAATAACTCTTGACAAATTTTCAGTCTGGTGCTTTTAAGGCAGATCAGGGCAGTGTATTTTGTTGCTATTTTCCAGTTAGTTTTCTCAGGAATATATTTCCTTCCCTCTAAATTCATTATTCCATGTCTCTGAAAATTTTGGTTTCCAATGTCAAAACAATTCTATTCTTCCTTTAAACTGATTTCAAGAGAATTACTTCTCAGCAGAATATACGAATGAGAAGCTTGTGATTAAAATCACAACGTCAACTTACATGATATTCAGATAATGATTTCCTGACCCCAATTTTCAATGAAATGAAATGATATTTTACTTTTTGAGGGGATAGCTTAATATTCAAAATTCTTATTATTTTCCTTGGAAATATATTAATATTTAAATGACAAAGCTGGTACATTTTCCTTAGAAATATATTCATGGTTAAATGTTTAAGGTGGTACTGGCATAGTACAAAGATATGGAACTACCCTTTTCGTCAAAGCACTTCCAATGGAGGCAGACAAGAGAAACACAAACCTACATAGAGAGCTGTATGCCAAAACATGTGTAATTATGTGCAATTATAGAAATATGCCATATTTCTATGCCATATTTTATTTTGTATAAGTACACATAACAGCTTCAAAGTCCAGGCATTACTTTGCATTGCTTTAAAATTTTTTTAATACCTCCAGTGCTACAGAATTAGGCAGCATATTGGGATTTGAGGGAAAAAATAGTAGTAGCTTTTTAGATTTGTTTTTTAGAGAGCACCTTGAAAGAAGGAAGCTATACTTTATGTCCTTGCTGGCCCTTGCCTGGTGCTGCCTAGCCAAAGTAAACCTACCAGTGGGTACCTAAGAATGAAAGGACAGTGGACAAAGGTTCCATGCTGTGACAGGCTCCTACCTGCCTTCATGGTCATGCTCCTAACCGCAGGAAGAAGTGCAAATGGAGGTGCAGCAACAGCAGGTAGGCAGTAGCCTCCTATGAACAGGGCTTGGAGCTTGCATGGTCATCATGCTTAGGGAAATGCTGCTGAGCAGGTTAGATCAAACACAGATTTGCAACTTCTATACTGAAACCTGGAAAGTTTGTCTTTCTGCCGCTTTCTCTCAGTCTTGCCATCCCCTGGCAATCTGCTTGCCCTCAGCACATGCTTTGCCTGTACTTAAAACTGTCATATGCTCAAGGTAGGTTTTATCAGTATGGGACCTGATTAAAACTTATTTAACCATTAAAATACCTGATTATATGAAGTCCTGTGATTCTTTGGCATTTTCTGTCCCATAGAAATGAATCCTTACTTTGCAGTTTATATTGATATGGAAAGAACAATATTTAACATGTTGATTTAGTGAGGCTTTCAACAAGGATGTATGATATGTTGTTGCTGCTGCTGCTGCTGACCTGCATGTTACATCACTACAACCTTGCATGCTGTCATTCCCGTTGCTCTCCATCCCTCCGAGATGTTTCTAGCACTTAGGTTCTCTGCTATAACATGGGTAAAGTGTCTGGTTTCATAAGTAAAGCTTAAGGTCATTCTTAAACTGTTTGTAGAGCAGGGTAGACATTACACTCCTCATCATCACTGCTGGAGAAGTAAATCACAAAAAAAGTTTCCAGACAGACTGCAAGTAAGTTTCAATTGTTATTGAATTTTGAATTTCAATATTTCCACGTTTATAGATAAAGATAACTTGTGTTTTTCAAGTTAGTCTCTGTTGGTACATGGCATAACAGAAAAAAAAAAAAAAGGCTTTATTTTCATTGTTTATTTTAACCTTAATTTTGCCTTGTTTTACTTTCTCTTTACTCCTGGTTCCCTCTTTTCTTACATACAATCTATTTTCATTCTATATGAACAGTTCTGGACATGTTGACAGACCCCTCTGTAGCAGATAACAACACAGCTGAATCTCTGAGGTGATATTCTGCTTGTGATGAGGTGGTGGGGGCAGCCTGGAGAAGCTGGGGCCAGGCAGCTTTGCAGTTGACTTTGGTGACAAGATGTGATTGATTGTGGAAAACTAGTAAGAAGGATACATAAAAGGCTCAGCTCAACAGTGGTGGTGGTAAGTTTTAGGACACAAAGATTCTAGAGTTTGAGTCTAATAGGAAAAAAAAGCATCACAGAATGAAAAACTTCTAGACCCTTTCAACCCTTATTGATCATGAGAACAGCTTTTGGACTGCCTTATTTTCCAATATCTTATCTGAATTAATAACTTGTGGAGGAAGGACTTGAATGGATACTTTGACATCATGTTCCCTATTCCTGTGCCAGAAGACAAAACATAAACTGTATTATCTTACCTAAGACTGGGGAAGAGTTCTAGAGTAAATCAGAGAAAGAATAAAGGAACGACAAGAAACAGCAGAAGCTTCAGGGAATTAAAATGAAAATACTCGGTAAAAGAAAAAGCAAACAGTGAGAGATCCTTAAGATGTGGTAAAATATCCTGTTACAGTAGACTGTAGAGCTAACCTTTCTGAACCACTGGAGATATATTCTAGCTGGTTAAATTTGAACCATTTAGCAAAGCTGAGACCAAATAACCGATGTTACCATTGAATACCATTTACAAATATCAAACTCAAAGAGACTTAACAGTCTTTTCACATTTGTGAAATTTTGACCTTCTGTCACTTCTTTCAAAATGTGTGAACATACATGCTTATATTGGCTGAATCTCATCTGGTAGATATTTCTTTTCTAGGTATGCTTTACAAATTCTACTTCTGTTGATTATACCTTCATTAGTATTTTTGTGGTCTCTTCTGTCATAATCCAAGTGAATTTCAGGTACTTTCTGCTTAGTCATATATATACCTCAAACCTGAATACCAGAGTTTCACATTAGCATATTTTAGTTATATCTAAGCAGTCCCTTGAAAGTGGTAAAGCTAATAAGCATATTTTTGTTATTTAAATTAGAAAGAGTTTTTTTTTTTTTTTCTTTTTATTCTTATCTATGTCCTGCTAGAACTTCAGAAAAATGTGCAGGCCCTGACCATTTTCTAGGGGAGATAATATTTTAATAAGTAGTTATCACACAAAATTAAAAAAAAAATCAAGTATTATGTTTGGCCTGTGTACAAATATGATCTTTTGTACATGTGAAATTTCAAAAACTTTATTTAACATTTAACATTTTGATAGGAGAAGAATCTATAGCTTTACATTTCTTCAGATTCTGACATGACATTACTGTGGCCATGCAGAGCAGCAATAGCAGCAGAATTCCAGCATAATCCAGTATGGTCATGGGCAGTGTTACAGTGTTATAACAATGCCTAGGTAAGGTTAGCTGGCTTTCAGTTCTCCAGCCGTTGAAGCAGACATTGCGCATTCAAGCAGGATTACACAACGGAAAGCCTAGGTAATATTTACAAAGGAACAGACTTGTTTTCTTATAACAGCTGTAACTGAGAAGATTACTAAAGCACTGAGTTGGTGTCAGAAGACTAGGATTTATTCCTTACTACCTGTATCACTTTGGGAAATTCACTTAATCCCCCATTGCTTCAATTCCCTGCTCAGAAATGGGGACAATAATGTTTCTTACATTACAGTTATTTCAGAAGGATACATCAGTTGGCCTTCAGTCTTCCAGATACAAGAAATGCATACAAGAAAGAGCTCACCTCTCTAGGCCTTCACCTCCTTCTAGCTCTTAGCTTGTTGTCATTTAGTCCCAGCAGGAAGCTCAGCACCACACAGCCACTCACTCACTCTCCCCAGGTGGGATGGGGGAGAGAATTGGAAGGGTAAAAGTGCCAGAACTCATGGGTTGAGATAAGGACAGTTAGTAAAGCAAAAAAGGTAAAGCAAAAGCCATGCACATAAGCAAAGCAAAACAAGGAATTCATTCTCTACTTCCCATCAGCAGGCAGGCGTTCAGCCACCCACAAGAAAGCAGGGCTCATCACGTGTAATGGTGTCTTGGGAAGACAAACACCGTCACTCCAAAAGTCCCCTCTTTTCTCCTTCTTTCCCCCAGCTTTTATTGCTGAGCACGATGCCATATGTTGTGGGACATCCTTTTGGCCAGTCTGGGTCACCTGTCCTGTCTGTGTCCCCTCCCAGCTCCTGGTGCACCCCCAGCCTCCTGCTGGCAGGGCAGCACGAGAAGCTGAAAAGTCCCTGGCTCTGTGTGAGCACTGCTCTGCAACAACTAAGAACATTGGTGTGTTATCACCACTATTTTCAGCAAAAATCCAAAATATTGCATTGTGTGAGCCTCCAGAAAGAAAATTAACAGTATCCCAGCTAAAAGTATGATAAATGATCACATGACAAACAAAGGCTGTGTACTCCCAAGTTTTGAGTATCTCCAAAGATAGAGATTTTACAACCGCTCAGTGGGCATCCCATCTAGTGTTTTACTAGTTCCATTATCAAAATGAAAGAAAGAAAGAAGGAAGGAAAGAAGGAAAGAAGGAAAGAAGGAAAGAAGGAAAGAAGGAAAGAAGGAAAGAAGGAAAGAAAGAAAGAAAGAAAGAAAGAAAGAAAGAAAGAAAGAAAGAAAGGAAGGAAGGAAGGAAGGAAGGAAGAAAGGAAGAAAGAGGAAGAAAGAAAGAGGAAGAAAGAAAGAAAGAAAGGAAGAAAGAAAGGAAGAAAGAAAGGAAGGAAAAATCCTTATATCAAAATACTTTGGAAGCCAAAACAATGGGCATTAGTAAATTTGCCCTGTACAGTCTGGATTTTGGAGGGTTCACTGGCACATCAAGAGGTTTCAGATTTACTTGGAGGATAACTTGGCTGTAACTATTCTTGGTGTTGAAGTACAATGAAGACCATAAATAGAGCATAAACTGAAAACCACCTCACTGAAGACTGTATAAAATCCTCTCGTCTTTGATGATACAATCATGTTTTATGAGGGGTTGCCTGCCACACTGCAGAGAAAATGTAGGAATGATCCTTTCTGATGGAAGCATGTCAGTTTATGGAGACTGTGCGTCTTTGCCTCAGTGTAATGCAAGTCTGCAGCTTCCCTCATGCAAAAGCAGTTTCCATCAATTTTATTAGTAAACATAAAAATTAATAATAAAAAATCCCAAACAATTGCAGGTGCAGAAACATGCTCAGAGTTATTCTTAAGGTGAAGATCTGGATGTTCAAGTGGGTCTGATCAGCAAAATCCTCTTTTTCAGTAAACATTTTAAAATGAACTTCTGGTTTCATAAATTTCACACTAATTTCATAATGTGTCTTTTATTTTTGGGGTGATCATGCCTGAGATACTTATTAAAATATTGTGTTTACATCACACCAAGCACTGATGCTTAAAGATTATTAGATCCTGGAATTTGTGACATATGGTGATTGACGTCGCTTTGCTTCTTTTGAAGGACAAGAAGGCCACTAAGTGGGAGAGCGTGTGGCTTTGAAATTACCATTTTTTCCAGTTGCTCTGCTCAGAGGAATGTCACACTAGAAAAAACAATGAAGTGATACATTTCCTCCTTACTACCTCCTCTTTTTTTTTTTTTTTTTCAGTCTATAATGTCAGTTTCAGAGTCTGTTCCTAATTTAAAAATAATTTGGTATTTTGGTTAAGCAGCTTGATTCCATCATTAATGGAGGTGTTTTGTTCTAAATTGATTGTTTTCTATCTGATCTAATGTTACAAAGAATGGAGGCCTTGGCAGATTGCCTAGTTTATACCGCATTGTACATTGGAGATGATGGCTTTTTCCCCAGAATAATGGGTTAGGGGAAGAGGTCTGCTTTCTGAAGTTTATGTTTGTTCTCACTGCTGTTTGTACGTCTCATACATCAACAAGAAAGCAAGCAGTTTTTCAGTTAGTAGTTCAGCTGAAAGCTGGGTAACTGCCTAATAGACCTGTAGAGGGCCATGCTCAAGTGGAATTTTGGTAGGCCTTTGTTTTTATTGGTGAACAAAGAAAATACACGCACAACTTTATTTCCAATGTATCCTATTTTACTTTTTGCTTGCTATTGACATTTATTAAAGACAGTTAAAAAATAAAGTTACAATATGCTCTTGTTTTGAAGAAAATTGGTGAGGTAAAAAAAAATATTTTCACCCATTCTATATTCATCAAGAAGGATGTGGATCTGTTGCAGCAGGTCCAGAGGAGGGCTGCGAAGTTGATCAGAGGGCTGGAGCACATCTCCTATGAAGAAAGGCTGCGAGAGCTGGGGATGTTCAGCCTGAAGAAGAGAAGGCTCTGGCGTGACCTTATTGCAGCTTTTCAATAGTTAAAGGGGGCTTATAAAAAAGATGGAGAGTAACTTTTTGCTCAGGCAGACAATGACAGGACAAGGGGGAATGGCTTTAAACTAAAAGAGGGGAGATTTAGATTAGATGTTAGGAGGAAATTCTTTACTCTGAGGGTGGTGAGGCACTGGAACAGGTTACTCAGAGAAGCTGTGGATGCCCCATCCCTGGAGGTGTTCAAGACCAGGCTGGACGAGTCCCTGGGCAACCTGATCTAGTGGGTGGCATACCTGTCAATGGCAGGGGGGTTGGAACCAGATGGTCTTTAAGGTCCCTTCCAACCCAAACCATTCTATGATTCTATGATTCTATGTTATTTATGAAACAAAACTTATACCAAGTGACATCTAATTGGCAGAAACATTTAAACATACTAGGCTTGTCAACAAGAGACCTAAAGAATAAGGTATTCATATTTCTTGCTTTCTTTTGTATTTCTTAGTACATTTCTAGTGATTTTATGAAGCAATAGCTTATATCACAAACTGTGATATCTAGCCTTGTACCAATGCTTAAAGAGTTCAAATCCAATTAAATTGTAATGAGCATGTTCATTGCATGTAACCTACAAAAATTAGAAATAAGAGAATTTGCATTTCAAAGACATGTTTTATCATCAGGGCCA
Organism: Anseranas semipalmata; assembly: GCA_013399115.1. Lineage (NCBI taxonomy): Eukaryota > Metazoa > Chordata > Aves > Anseriformes > Anseranatidae > Anseranas > Anseranas semipalmata. The sequence continues at coordinate 44,163 of VXAA01000810.1, read as the reverse complement.
AATAAATGAATATTTTGGGGTAAGAGAAAACTCTGAATAGTTATATATCCTAGCGTATATATTAGACATTACATGTAATATGATATATACATATACTACTTACTAATATGTAATATAATTGTCATATACTACAGAACATGGAATGTTCAGCATGAAATCCACAAAACTAATTATACTGATACACAGTAGTAAACACCTGCATAACACTGAGAGCTAGATTGGTCTTAAGAGTAAGAAGCATTGCATTTTTATCTATCTCACCTCTTCCTATGGTAGTTATGACCTACCACTGACCTACCATCCATGATGCTGCTGTTCAAGGATAGTTGAAGAAAATGGGAAAAGACTTACTTCCACCACATTTTTATACACCTGAAGGTAGGGGGAAGGTATGTTGGAGCCCTTAGGAAGGTACCGAGAACCCCATATACAATAACTTTGCCCTGGAAGCACTTTAATTCTAGTGTTGTTCTTGAGAAAATGTACCTGTTCACCACACCTTCCAGTGTGGGAAAACACTTTATTAACCTTTAGGTATCCATCAGGGTCAGCCCCACCTTGAAAAAAACTGGAAACACAATTGAAAAACAGACAGAAAACTCAAATTCCACCTACCACTAGGAGGCACATCTACAGGGTCTAACCTTAACAAAAAAAAAAAAAAAAAAAAAAAACCCCCAAGTTTTAAAAAATTTAAACAATCTTCTTTATTATGGGTAAACAGGCTTGGCTGGAAGATAGGAATAAATTGCAGTCACATTTCAGAATACTGTACGTTTGCTTTTTACATTTTACTTTGAAAGGTAAATTTGTCAGAGAGTTAGTCTGAAAATGGAACAAATTGCTCTGGAATGTATACATTAATGCATGTAATACATTAGTGGGTAACTTCCAACATGTTGGGTAAAATATTAATCTTCTCTCTCTTTTATTTAAGACTAATTATTTTTGGATGTATCTCAGTACGTCTACTAGGTTAAAGAAAAAACAAAAGCAACAGCACCAAAATGCACTCCAACTGGATGTAACTATCAAATAGATACTTGTTATACTGTATAGTGACTTTTTTTGAGAACTATGGTCATGTCTAATTCATAAAAAATATATGCTTGGATGATTAATTGGATGTGAGGCCAGAAGATTTTTTTTTTTTTTTAATCTGTCTCTGGCATACAAGGTGCCACAAAATTAAAGCAGTAGTTAAATATAAATGGCAATTTGCAGCTACATCAACTATGCAAGACACAGCATAACTGAAATTATAAACCATATGTTTAGATAACTAAAATCAGGAGAGCTGAACCCCAGCCTTTGTGTAAATCAATATAGCAGTTCAATTTTTTTTTTTTATAAAACAACAAAATAGATATATTTCTATGAATGAAAAGCAGTCATCTTTATCCAGCAATTGGATGAAAGAAGAGCTATATCATAGTAACTATGGGCATTACATTTCTGTACAACAATCCTGTCTGAAATGGTTTTGCTGCAACCTTCTTAAACTTGGTGAGTCATAGTAATTCTGAGCATTCAGTCAGAAGTAGATCACTTGCCTTTCAGGAATTACTAAAAACATGCTGTCATGATTTCCATTGAATATACCTCTTAAATTCTACACTGTCTGTAATGCTCTGCACAAAACTTGTAACAGGATGAATCTTACATATTATGAGTTGCTACTAAATAGAGGAGAGTGAATACTCAATTCTAAACATCTATAACTACTGATGAGTAAAATTTATTCTAACCATATGTACTATCCCCCCAACGCTTGAAAGTGGTTGAAAGCATGGAGAAGCCTAGAAGCTTTGATAGCTAAAAACACCCTGGTTCTTTCTATTTATGGATTACCTTGATGAAAAAATCCATTTATGATTGCAGGATCTGCATGCATATCTACAGGTACCTTGATGTGCTAATTCCATATAGCTTGTTTAAACAAATAGTTTGTGTATTATTGTCCTCATGGAACTGACAATGAAATTTGACAGTCATCTGCTTGGAGGTCTAGGGGTGATAGAGGTGAAGCATTTTTCCAAACCTCTCTGAATGGCTTAATCATTTAAACCACTCTGTCCTCCTAGAATAGTTCATCCTGGTTATGCACCAACTAGGACAGGAAGTCCTTCCTGAAATTCATGTATTTGCAGTGGGATTTAGTATAAGGATATAGTTTGACAAGCACAATTAAGTTTTTCTTCAGATATCGTAGCTTCCCATTTGAGTTCCTAGGAAAATGTTTTTNGAAACTCTTTTTTTTTTTTTTTTTTTTTTTTTTTTTTTTTTTTTTTCCCCAGGGAGAGAGCACTCTAAATAGCTAAATGTCACAGGGTAAAAGAAGAAAATTAGCTCCTGAATGAATCAAAAGACTTTGGTCCATATATCTGTTTTACTTTTCCTTGTATAAACAGAGGTTGAGCATAAAGGTTCATTTAGTTTTCTGACCAGTAGTTTGTAGATAATACTAGTATGGTAAGCATGTTCTTTCGAGCAAGGGCATTGCAAGGTTTATGCCAGTTAAAGTTTGTAGAAATATTACAGTGAGGTAACACACTGCAACGTAAGCAAATGTAAGTGTCACTAGCCATGGAAGCCAGAAAGCTGGTTAGGCTAGAGGACTCAAGAATTGTGTACATTTTGCAATTAGCTTTGGTATCCAAAGGAGTGGACTATAGCATGTACATGGGAAGGAAACTGTAGTATGACTATCTACTTAAAATTATTATCCATATAACTTATTTAGCAGTTAAATTTGTTGATAGCACTTTCTCAGGTTATATAAAGCAAAGTAATGAAGCAACTGTAACAAAGAAAATCCTAAACTTGTTTAAGCTGATGCACTGGCTACAATGAGATATCATTCATTTGATACATGACCACTGTTTTGTTACTAAAGCAAGACTGAGACAGAGTAATAAATATGTACATTATTGTAGAAAAACTCCCATTTCTGTCACCAGCTATTTTCCATTTATTACTTCGATTTTCTTCTGCTGCTAGTGTACTTTGTCTCTTACATCAGCTGGGCTCCAGTTATCTGTTATAATACAACTTGCTCTCAGACACTGCACTGATAGGTGCTCTAGAATTTCAAGAGTAAAATAGCAGATTTATGTCTTTGCAACATTCAGAGACTCTACACTTTACTAGGCTGGGGCAAAGGAGAGCTTCCAGAATAAATTTCATAGTGGAGTATGACATTATGAACAGAGTTATGCAAGTTTAACTCCTGTGCAGCTGTTTTACAATTTTGGCTAGCAAGCAGGTGTAAACTACAGAAGTTGATAAATGCTTTCTTTTCATCCACTCTAAGTTATCTGCCCTTTGAGGTCACCAGGAAGCTGGGTCTGAAGACAGATGAACACAGCATTATACGATCTCAGGGAATGATGAAGAGCTGCATTTCTAGTCGCCATCTGGTGGTTTTCTCTACAATGGCAAGTAATTTGGGAAAATCTCTTGATGGCAGTTACTATGTCATGAGATTATTTTTAAGGATTGCACAAAGCACATTAAGCATTCATGCAAGCACTTTACAGACTTGGGGGGAGGGGGTGTTTGTAACTGGATAGGTAAGTATAACATCTACTGATCCTAAAATGCCTTTTAAGCAACTCTTTGAAAGCGTGTATTATGAAGATCTAGCTCTTACTACTGGAGAGTTTCTCTCCTTGCTCACTCCATTAAGTATTTGGTAGCACTAGCCAACCCACAGCATGCTTGCCACTACCTGAGAGGACATACTATTGTGACAAGCCCTAATTTTGTGATAATTTTAAAGTATTTTTGCACATATTGCCTACTATTTTTGCTTCATCTTATGGATATCTTCTCTTTTGAGTGACAGATTTTTCCAGTTGTTGACATGATTGCTTAGGATCACTTCCCTTATATTTGCATTAACTTGTGTGAATGAGTGTGAACAGTGTTTTACAGCCCTTTGTCTTTCATCAGAAAGTGTCTTGGAAGCAGAAGGGACACATTCTGCTGGAGATTACCTCCTGTGTTGGTGTTCAATAGGACAACCACATTTCTAGTTTTTAAAAACATGATGAAGCCAAAGGTTCACAGAAGATCATCTTTTGATACAGGTAGATTTTCTGAGATATGCAATTAGCAAATCAAAGCTTCATCGCTAGCTGAAAATTTTACTGGACTTACAGTCCCTCAGGCATGGCAGAGATCTTCGTAATGAATGGGGTGTGCAGTCACTACTAATCAGTAACTAGAGAAAGGGACTGGTGAGTCACAGCTGGATTATTGATTTACAGACAGTGTAAGTAGAATAGTCATTTTTAGAGTAGTATAAAGATTGTGAGAAACTTGGAGGGGAGGGGAAAGGAGTATCTAACCATCAAAGTTAGAGTAGCAGTGAAACGGATGTTATAGGTCCATGTGGGATATCACTCCCCAAACTGGGTAAGTTTAGATAAGGACTGGTTTCAGTGTAAAAGCTAAGTAGTAGGAAAATAATCCTGAAAATAATGATGCTAAACAACACTTAACCACTCCCAGTTAAGAAGTAATAGTAAACATGCAGAAAGCTGCAGCCTGCTACAGAAAACATAGTTTAATATATTGTCAGTTCTTATTTTAGCCTGAAAAAAGTCTTTTGGACACATTGTTCTACCTCCAATTTGTGTACAAACTTCCACATTTTGGTACTCTTTTCTATGCAGTACAGAGTACTATGACTAAGAAAAGTATCAGAATGGGATAATGAGGAGACTTTTATGGTGTTTTGAGAGAGATTTTGGTTGTATGTAAACAGTCAAACCTGGTTCTGTTTATTGTCTAAATACTTTTGCATATCATTACTACAAGATTTTATCAATGTAAACAATGGAATGAATAGAAACGCTGTACATATGCATGATAGAATGCTTCCCTGTGTTTCTTGACATCTTTTATCACAAATAGCAAGATGCTTTTAAAACCAGAAATATTTGCAGTATATTACAGAAAATGAGGATTTTCCTAAGTGGACATTTTATACAGTGTTAATATACATGAGACTTGGTACAGTTTCATTGGAATGAAGGCACATTATTTAATGATTTTTATTCCTGCTATTTTTGCATCCTTGCATAATTTTCACTTGAAATCATTTTCAGCCATAATTTATTGAGAGTCCTAATAATCTTTTGCTCTTTCACACTGATTCTAACAAGGTTCTGACCTGAATCCTCATGTGTTCCACATCATTTCCTTCTGGAGATTACCAGGCCAAGCTGAAGAGTAAATGAGTTGTAAGGTCAAGAGATTCTCACTGTGAGACAACTGCTGAATTCCTGGTAGATATGATTGCATCTTTCTATTACACCGTAATCACTATTTGATAAATTCCAATCAGAGATTCATAAATTAATGTGACTTATTTTAATTAAGGCAATATGTTGCTTCACTACTAGAATATTAGAAATACACAGACACTGAAAATAATAAATATGTCTTAAAGGGATAGTAAAATGATGCAGTGTTAATCACGGGTAACTTCTACAGATATAATCTCTGATTTAAGCGTGGGTACAAATCATCACCTAATAGTTATAGAAAAGAGAAAGTAGATTTGAAATTAATCTTTTTCTTTAATCTCCAGATGCTTCTAAGCCTTTAGAAATAAAGGAGAAATTCACAGAGGAGAATTTAATGAGTTTATGAACATTACTGAAAATATATATTTAAAACACAATGTCTTTTGTTCTTTTTACTCATATTATGCATTGCTAACAGTTGAATATAGTTTATGTGAATAGCTACATCCTCTCTGGAATAATCTGTTTTGGTACTGATTAGTCTAGGAGACTTGGTCAAGCCTTTATCTTGTGAACTAAAGAATCAGAATCAGAACCCAACCATATATATTATTGCTGACATCTCTACTAAGCAGAACCAATGGCATCACCTTTTGGCTAGTAGAATCTATCCTAAAAACTGTAGTCCAGGTTTTCTCTCACTAAGCTTTTTTGACTTGGTTTGAAGTATTCATTGTACATAAGGAAACACCCAGACCAATATATTTTAACCTGCAGAGCCTGGGGGAGGTTCTGTTGATTTAGCAGGTTCCACAGCAGTGGGAAGGAGAGGGACAAGTCTAATACTTGCAGGCCACTCTAAATGATTAGGCACGCATTCAGCCATCAAATTTGGCAGTGAAACCAGAACAAGGCTCAAACTCATGTCTCTGTATCACTGGGAGGAGTGTATAATCACTCTTTCATCACATTCACTATTGGAAATACCTATATTTCCATTTGAATGTAAAAGCTATTCTTTATATTAAGACCTCAGAGTTTGCTGAAATCTTAATAGATTCAGTTTTGCAAACATTTTAATCAGGTGGAAAATGGTTTGTTGTTTCCATCTCGTCTATACAGAAGGCAAAACACAATCTGTATACAAATTCACATGGTGGTGTGCAGGAATACAAGGAATATTCAGTATTGTAATATTTTGTAAGGAAATACAGTTTCTTTTCAAAACCAGTTTTCCTTTTCCCAACAGGCTAAGGATAAATACTATATTTTCTAGAGATCAATATAAAGTTACCACCTTCATCAAAGATACTCATTGCACAATTATTGGAGTTGATTCAAAACACAGGGCAATAAAAAGACCTTACTGAGTTTATGATTCTGTTTTTACAACTGACCATAAATATTAATTTCTAAGGTAAAATTTTGTTGACTTTAGGGATCTCTTTAACAAGGGATCTCTCTAACACTGTCAAACTTCTTGAAAATCCAATGAGCTTGTGATGTGGTTCTACTGAAAATATACTCTATAATATCAAACTTCATTCAAACTTTCTGTAATCCATGTTTGCTTTAAAGATTATAGACATAGTTGATGTGGAAATCAAAACCCATGTATAGGTCAGATGATGATTTAAGTTACTAAACCTTTGTATCTCTCTGTCTATCAAATCCTTCATTAATCAGTGAACACAAACATCTATAGATTCTAATACAGCAGTTGAAAATTAATCCTTAAAACAGGTGGGCCTAAGATTGACTTTAGTATAAATTTAGAAGTGGGGTTTGTGTGTAGATTTGAATATGATTTCAGTGATTACAATTCACAGGAGATCCCACTCAAGACTAATCTGGAAACTGATCATGTAGAGTATAGTTGGAGGAGGCTAGTTATTGAAATAAAATACATTTTCCAAAATGACTAAAATTTGCTGATGGCACAAATGATAGGGGAGGGAAACGAACAGAGAAATATGGAGCCTTAGCTGCATTAAATTCATAGCAGATGACTGATACAAAAGATTTCCATTCCAAAGCTAGAAGTATATCAGCCCTGGAATTATTTTAGGGATTGCAAGTAAGGACTGACAAAGGGATGTAACCTATGAACCCCTTTATCTAAAACAAAAGCTCCATTCATGTTCTCACCCAGGATTCAAACCAATCTCAAAATACTGTCTTCAAATCTCAAGAAAAGCCCATGGAATCCATTAAATAACGAAACCCATAGCATTTCTTCTTACTGTATGTTTATGCTAGATACATTTTTTTCTAGATTCTGCTTATACCATCTCTATCATAAAAGTTTGCCAACCAAATTACGCCTACTCATAATCAGGTAGTTTGAATCTTTTAGGCACATTAAATTGGTATAGCTACTGTAACAGAATCTGTCCCAGAGTCCTTCATTAATCCATCATTTCTTATAGCTCCACAGATAACCATGTCAGTCTCTTCTGAGCCCCTTATAGCAGGCAGCTTCTTAATCCTGAGATAAAAAGAAATGAATCATCTGGTCTGCATACAGTTCAATCTCAGCTAAAGGGGCTGTTATGACAATGGTCTGTGCAGTGATTGTTAACGATAGTTATATGATCAGCATGCTGTAGATGCTTTTACCTCTATTTCCTGCATGTGTAGTACTGTGCAAGAAGATCAGCTTGGGAAGCCTGGGTATGTTTCAGGGTCAAAGATGTAAATTTGCAGTGATTAGGAGATAGCAACAGGTTCTCTTTGAGCTTCCTTTTGTCTCTCTCTACTTCTAGCTTGACTGGTTATTTCAGTGGCTTTTTTAGAGGTTTGTCTCTGAATGTTTCAATCCCAGCTGTTTCTTCAGTTAACTGTATTTATCAGGTAAGATCTAAACAAGGTCTTCAGTGTTCTTAAGACACTTGTTTTAGCCAGGTCATAGCCAAGTTGACCACAAGCTCAAGGTCCTTGATATCTTGTATCTTGATTACATGTCTAGCACACTGCGCAGTGAAATTCTGCTGAGAAGGTTTCAGCACTGCAGTGTTGGGGTGGCATGTAATCTCACTGTTTGCTACTCTGGGATGTTTACTTTGCATATATAACTTGGAACAGAGCCCTAGGCATTTCCCTGTTGAAATGGCCTTACAAGCACGGATCTCTTTGAAACAGAGAATGCACAGAGGAAACCAATAGCAGACATTTACAGAGTGATTTACAAGCACCTGATAAAGGCTGTTAGTGCTCTGCTACAAAGTCACTGTGTTTGCCATATTTGCTGTCTTAGGTGGTTCATCTAACAAAGCAGTGCAAGATCCTGCTGTCAACAAGGGAGGGATATTCATTCAGAGAAAGATGGAAAACAGATAAGGGGCTGAGATGAGAATTTTGATGTTATACCACATTACTTTGCTTCCTTAAGGAATACTAATGCTTCCATGTTCAGCACTGTTAGGCCTTTTTAGCAATCAGTAAAGTGTTAAACTTCATTGCCTTCTGCATAACAGATAGACTAGTTTTCTGTACATGGTAACAGTAAATACTTTAAAACTCTATAGAAACAGCTTACTTTTTACTACCTGATCAGTCAAGTTAACAACTTGTCATAAGGCAGGCCGAGTAGTGATGAGATACTGGAGAAACCCTGTTTTTCAAAGGTCTGTAAAGGTGGTAGCAGTGTGGAAGGAACACTAATCTGAATATATTGAAATTAGAGTGACTTTTGTATGGCAGTGCTGGAATGGGTTAATCTGATGCTAAAGAATTTACGTTGTCTGTGGGTCTGAGGTAGAATATGACTTGGCTGAATCCAGAAGCCCTGGGGGAGACATGCTCATCACTTGTTTTAACAATGCTTTTTAGCAGTGGTTTAGCAATACAAACAGCAAGTTTAGTAAGGACTGAACCTAGACACCGCGCTTTTCTCCAGTTTCCCCAGTTGTGACTACTGCATTCAGCAATATGGCAGTCAGAATGGAATCCATATTGGGTATCTAAAAATAGCATTTTAACAAAGTCAGCATTTAGACAATTGGATCTAGTCTGAGACAGCCTTTTTCCAGATATAGTTAGGAAGGAGACGCTGTGGTGGCTGTAGTATAAGATGCAATCGTTTTTCTTCATATAAGGTGCACAATAGAAACATCCTTAAATTCTTGAGTTACTTTTCTTTTTTCTAGATGATAGAGCGTTGTACTATGTCATGTTACCAATGCATAGACAGACTGAAATTGCATTGGCTTGCTTTTGGTGCCATATTTCAAACTGCTGTCTAAATTGCTTTCCACTATCACTCCTGTCTTGAGTGTCTAGGTTTCTTTCTGCTTGGAAAATTTATGTTTTATGTTATTTTGTCCCTGTCTAATTGTATTAGCCTGGNACACTTTTTTTTTTTTTTCTACCACCTTGTTCTTTCTTCCTGTCATAGGCTCATATCTTTGGTAGTGACAGATACACCACCTACAAAATCATCTCTGATAATCAAAATTTTAAGTAGTTAGTTAATTAACTCTTAAGAATTAATGTGGGCAAAGAGTTTATTGAGAACAGATCATGGAAAAGAAGGCTGGGAATGAACAAACCTCAGCTGTTTCAGTACCTCTTAAAATGTAAATTATAGAAAAATAGAACTCTAGATAACGTTTTAGGACTTAGAAGAGCAAAGTCTGAGAAAAAGAAGAAACTTGTTAACTGAGAGTAACATACAGACAGAAAGCAATAAATTTATGAATGACAAAAATTAAAAAAAAGTAAGCAGGTATTCAGAAGAAGGATACAGCCAAGTAGTGGAAAAAATAATGATGAACAAAAGAGTTCATTCTTGAGATTAAGGAAATCAAGGAATAAAGTGGAAATAGATAAAAGCTGACAAGTTCTTCAACTTGTGAGGAAAACGGAAAGCAATAATAAGACAGCTTTCAGGCACATAAATAAAAAGAGAAAAGGTAGGAAGGTGAGACCTACATTCCAAATACTGAGGATGCTTATAAGACTAAAGAAAGTTTGTGAACCAATGAGTAACTGAATAGTTTATTTATAGTTTTGGTCATGACAGTAATGTATATGTGGATAGTTGTTGGTGCTCATAAGGCTGCACACCGGTGTAAACAGTATTTAGACTATTAATTGGTTAAAATCTAACCTCTTTTCAACAATTCTGAAAGAATTGGAAAATTAAATTGCAAATCCAGTAGTAATGGTTTCAGTTAATTTGTTAGTAGGGAATGGACTAAGGATATTGAAAGCTGCAAATAAAACACCAAGCTTTTGAAAAAGTTACTGTGGTGGGAAGGTAGTCTGGAAAATACCTGCTCATTTCAAATCCAAAGAAAGTTAAGTAAAGGATACAGTAATACATGGAAAGTAAACTAAAATTTACCATGGTTTTATCGAAAGTAATTTCTACAGAATAAACTTAATGTCTGTTAACAGATTTCTTTCAAAAAGGGTAAATTAATGAATTTTGTATAGCTAGGTTTAAGAAAAAGTATTTGATTTAGTGGCAACAAGTAATCATTGAAGTAGAAATAATGGGATGCACAGAGTTTATGGTGAACAAAAAGCTGGCTAAGAGAGAGATGATCATTCACTGATATTAAAAGAAAGAATGGGGATAAGAGACTTGTCATTTTCTTTGAGAGCGGATTTTTGGATACTGCCAGTTAAATATTGCATGTAGATGACACCAGACCAAGCATTACTACCAGTCTGGGGGAATACAGGATTATTGTATAGGAAAATTTCATGGCATAGAATGATAGCAATGAGACTCTAATCAGATCGAGTACAAGATCATGTATGTTGGGATGGATAACATAACATTTGTCTTAAGCAAAAGGGTTTCATTAATTTAATGTGATGGAAGAAGAAAAAAACTGAATGCACAAGATGACTGTTAAACCTAAGCCATAGAAAAAGGTGGCAGTTTTGCAGCACATATTTTCAGGATAAATGTTACTCCAGGCACTATATATTAGTAGGAGCACAGTCAGAATACTGTAATACTGTGTTAAGCAATCTGTGTTTAAAACAAACTAAAAAAATCCTCTGAGACTGGAACATGAGCAAAGGATGACTACTTGTATAACTAGAGGAAATGGAGGACTTATATGTAAAGAGATTAAAAGGGAATTTGTTTGTTCAGCCTAGCAAAATAAAAGTTGAGAAGAGTATGATACATTCAGGAAATAAATGCAAAAGCATAGATATTGAAGGATAGTACTTACAGAAAATTAAATGGGTACGAATGCATAAATTTAAACTAGAAATTAGAAATAGTTTCCTAATCAAAAAAAAAAAGAAGATTTAGAAAGGCTTATATAGCAATGAAGGAATCTAAATTACTTCCAAACCTGATGAAGCTGGAGAGTTCATGGAAGGTATTTGTAATATAACAGGAATGATTTTGAAGTAAAAAATAAAGTTTTTTTGTGGCTTTTTTTTTCATTAGTCTCGCTGCAATGAAAATGATTTTGTTCCACCCAATATACTTGTTGTTTTAACAAAAAAGACCCAAACAGAACCCATATCAAATTATGTTAAGCCATTTCTTGTTCCTTCTTCCAAGCTGTCCTAAAAAGTCATTCTGTTTTGTCATCTCTCAATAGTGGATATAAGAAAAAAATCACAGCTCTAATTAACAATCCCATTAAGATACGGTTGTGCCTAAATAACTGAATGCATTGCTTTTTCTTTCCTTTCTTTCCTTTCTTTTTTTTTTTTTTTTTAAATTGCTTTATTCCTTAGTTATTCCTCTGTTGCTGCCTGCCTTCAGTCTTCATCTGTTGCAGGCATAATGTTCTCCAATGGGAATCAGATACACAGACTAATAAAGCTTCAAAGTAGAGACTATTGATTATAGTGGAAAAAAAAAAAAAGATTGAGTACCATGTTCAGGTACTTTCTTGGGAGGGGAAATTTAAGGATTTGGAAAACTGTTTTAGTAATACAAGTTCATCCTTTTGCATAAGCGCTTTTGATAGGAGAAGACAAAGAAAGTCAAACAACACAAATGAACTCCATGAGAGAAAACTACAAAAAAATTGAGAGGCCTAAATTGCATTTATAATTGCCAGAGTACTGACAATTTCTAAGTGCCAGATATCCAAAGGAGTATTTTCAAATTCAAGGGTGAAAAGGGATGAAAAAGGTAGCATGGTAAGTAAGCTCTACAAGACAAAGTTGACATGATTGTGAAATGTATAATGTGCTTAGGTATACATATACACTTTAGAGGAGATAAGTTAGGAATACCCAGATTGTGGGTACCTCTGAGGATTCATTTTGAGTCCTGTCACTTGATGCTTCCAAAGCATTTTGACATATAATTGTCAGGAGAAACATAAGTAAGATGGGAGCAACATTAAGGGGTAACTGGAAGTTATACGTATTCAAATTTTGAATATTAATATCTAAGGTTGTCTAAGTCCCACTGCTGAAAACCAGACATTAGATGACTTGTATCTTGACAATTTAGTAAAGCTAGCAATTTTAATGTGATAGATAGACTTCAACAATATACAAATAAGAGACTGCATAAAAACTAAATCAAGATTTTCAGATGTTCAGCTATGATGAGTGTGTCTTGGGGGAGAAAGAAAGAGGGAAGTGAGCAGACATGGTATTTTACCTAAGAATAAAATTGCCTCCAGAAACAAAAAGTGAGAAAGTATAGTGGTCTTTCAGACTACCAATCTAACAATGAATTTTGATTGGGGATTCATAAGGACATAGTTGAAATGAGAGGTCCACCTTTGCTGAATTCATTCGAGGACTGGGACCTGAATTTGTATCATGAGGTCTTCTTGTGCATGTACTTGGAATGTTAAAACGATATAACCTTAATACTTTATTTTAAACATACAAGTTTGACTACACCTGTATAATCATTGTGAGTCCTTATGTGAATTCAATGCATAAGGGAAAGGGTTGTCACAGTGTTTGAATCTGACACTTTGGTACAATGCAATTTCAAAGAAGAGACTTCTGTCAGATGTGCTGATCAGTCATTTGCCCTATTAGAGCTGACAGTGTTAAATAAAGGGCTTTTACACAAATCTTAATCATGAGAAAAACCCTTACGGTAATATGTTGTGCTATATCCTGTCAATAACAATAGTAGTCCCTGAGTGGAAAGTGGTGGATACCCACAACTTGCCTAGCGCATGCAGGTTGGGAATCAGTACGGTGTTTGCTAAAAGAAGGAACTTTGTCTTTTTTTGTTAATGGTGCAAATGGAAATTTTGCTAAGTGAAACTGAGATCTGTAGTATCATTAACAAAAATATATGTAATCAAACAGGGCCATATAGGCTTCTTTGTTGGGCCTTTGTGCTTTCTTCTTCTGTCCCTCAGAATACAGAGTTTTCGTTCATCTGGTAGAGACAGTATAATTTTGCCATTACTTCGTGGAAAATATGCTTCTATGTCCTTTGAATGTGTAAAGCAATTTGGAGAGAATGAATATATCTTTGAACATATGGTGATATGGGATTTGGAAATTTGAAAGTATTAACTGTGGTTGTCTTTACAGTAAACTGTATTGCCTTGAAACAATGTGAATCTCGGCAGTTTTGCTTTGCAGGGGTCCATACAAGCATTTTATTTGACTTTGATTCACATAGAATAACATCTGTGAATTCAAATAGGAATTTTCTGTTTTCTTTGTAAAATTCTTTCAGAATGTATGGACTTTTCAGCTTTACATGCCATCCATGAAAAACTACAAATTTGGTATCTTATAAATGCATCATATATTTTCTCAGTGTCAGAGATTTGTGGGTTCCAAATAATTTTTTTTTTTTTTTTGTATGATAACAAAAAGGTGAAAGACATTTTAGTTCAACCTGCAAATGTTTTGTAGATTTTTGTTGTAAGGAGAAAAGGCTAAGCTGGCATGAAACAAGGACATGAAATAACTTGGAGCTAAAATTAGAGTTTAACAGGGAAGGTTAGGGGCAAAAACTCTCGGAAAGATAAAGTAAATACCCACATGTGATCTATCAGAAAGAAAGCTAAACAAGACAAGCTAGTTACTTGCTTTGGATATCTCTAATTAAGGGATTCTTGATAACTTACCCAGCCTACAGCATCATTGTCCTCATTAGTGTGCTGTCACCATCATCATCATCTCCATCCTACCTAACACCAAAGCCTGAGGGATTTACCATCACACCATTGGGCATCCCATTTCCTTGATTCTTAGATTGCTTTGAAACACTGTGAATCTCAGCTGCTATTCCCCAAGGAGCCTATTTAAAAAGCGGAGCACAGGAGGGGTACTCTGTTGTTGGCAGCTCTCATAGCTTACACAGATGGTCTACTGCGCTCCAAACCTACTGTGTCTTTTAAAAGTTGGTTTCATTCCTACATGCAGAAGATTAAAGCAAGAAAGTGTCAATCACAGATGTGCAGATTGCCAAGTCTGACTAGCTTTTGAGTTCCTGGGTAGCAACCACTCAGGTATCCAAAATCAAAGAAAAACTAATTGGCAGAGGATGTATCTACACCATGACCATGCAGACCTCAGAAAAAGATTTCTGAGGAGTAAAGAGCAGAGACACCCAAGGTTTGGAAATGAGATGCCAGCCGGCCTGGGCCCACAGGCTGTGATCCTGTGCTACATTAATAATCATCTAAGAGGGTTTATTTTCACCACAACATGACAGTGTGAAAACACTTCTTGGCTGTGTAAACTTATTGGTTCTTCTGAATAATGCCTTAGAGGTGCAGCGTCTTGTGCACTGTGCTGCACATGCAGTGTAGACATGTTGCAAAGTTCTTTTATGCACTCCAGCCATCCAGTGCTCCCAGCATTCACAGTTATCTGTGTTTATTGTTATCTATACAGAAAAGCAAATGTAAATATATAGAAATGACAGAGCTGTTGAGTTACACATTTTAAATAATCATTTCAAATAAATTAATCTTATTTGAACCTGTAATAAGTTAAGGCTATATCACCAGGATTTGAACACAACACTCACCCTGGATTAGGAGTAGCTACGTAGCTAGTAGTTTTTTCATTTCCAAGGAACTGGCTTTCTACCACTTGTAGAAAATCCTCTGCTGGAACAATTTTACATTAGAAAAATGTTCATTCACTCAATGAAATTAACAGCTCTACATAAATTTTATTACTTTTTTTTTTCAGCAAATAATTAAAATGTTTTGTTTTGATGAGGCCAGAGCAATTATATTGGTTTACTACATGAGACTTCTAATGTGAATTCTTTTCTTAAGTCAACTACAGCATAACAGAAAATGAAATGGTGAATTCAAAGATTATTTTGGAGCCTTAATGAAGTGACATTTGTTTGAAGTGAACATATTTTGGAGTATTTGAAGGGGGAATAATTTGCCATTTTTATTTGTTTTATCCCAATTTGGGGCACAACCACACCAAATTGTTTATGAGATATTCTGTTTGACCTGCTCTGCTACTCAAGAAGTAAAAGAATGCTCTAAGGGAATGGTGACTGCGGAGCCAGTTCTTTCCCTCCTGTCTTTGTAATTTGTACTTAGCCATGTGTAACCCTGTACATTATGAGCAACATGTGATGTCAGCAAAAGCAGCTGCCTGATTAAGTGCTACCCACTGCAGAAACTGGGCCCTGGGCTATGATTTGTGGGGCAATAGTCATCATAGTTAGATAAGTACAATGTTTGCTGTAACTTGGAGGGCATACATAATATTTTTTAAAGTAAGGAGAGGAGGAATATATGCCTCATTAATATCTACTTGGTAAATTCTCAGAATATATATACATACACATATTTGATATATCTCATCCTGTTACATTCAAAATACTCCTAGTTTGGATATAGCTCTAACTTCACTCTAGCTTAATGGGGTAAAGCTACATTTCAAAGCTACAGTGTCATCAGGGAGTTATTTATTTCACTTGAACTGATATAAAACCTCTCCAGTGTCATCTGAGATATAAAAAATGGCTGAAATACCTTTTTTTTTTTTTTTTTTTTAAGAACATGGGAACATCTTTTAACTTGGAAAATGGCATTTTGGATGGTGTTGCTTTAAATATGATGAATTTCTGCTTTTGCTCTGTAGTAATGATGATTTTCTAAGAGTTAAAGGCATAAGATGATGTCATCTAAAGTTTGCACATGTGGATTTAATGATAAGTTTTGTCTTACTGTTTTGGCCTCACCCCCTGGAACAGTTAGACCCACTGGTCCAAGCAACGCTGTTGCTTCTCTGCCTCCCCAGGCATGTCTCAATGAAGATCCTGGTACAGGAAACAGGGTTAAACCAGGTTCTGATCAATCTTTGTCCTGCTTCAATTTTCTGGTTTCTAGGAGTCCAGTGAATTTAAGCTACATAATACCTCCTGACATTCTTCCGCTTTGTAGAAAACTCAGTGAGACTGCAGTCATCTGGAGGTGATTCCCAACTACTAAGTTGTACTTTTCAGTGCATGTGCCCGTGCCTTTTCACTCCAGGTGAAAAATGCTAGCTGGATCAGACCTCAGACCCTGATATACAGCCACAGAAGATGTAGACATACGAGTAGGCTGCATATTCCCTGTTGAAAACGCCCTGGTGCTGTTAGTGGTGGAAGATAGGCAGTTCAAGATGACAAGTTGACAAGACTTCATTTTGCACTTGCAAACAGCAAGTGAATCTAGGTATCACAATCCATTGTTACGGTGTCATCAAAAACTTCTGTGTTCCAGTAACATCAGTAACCTGATGTTACTGGAACACCTACACCTCGAGTGGGTATTAATGAACTAAGTGCAGTAGCATAAGAGGGTGGTAGTGCTGCAAGGTGAA
Organism: Anseranas semipalmata; assembly: GCA_013399115.1. Lineage (NCBI taxonomy): Eukaryota > Metazoa > Chordata > Aves > Anseriformes > Anseranatidae > Anseranas > Anseranas semipalmata. The sequence continues at coordinate 27,145 of VXAA01000810.1, read as the reverse complement.
AGGACTATATTTCTCCTTCACATGCTGCCTCTATATTACTAACCACATATAGGCTTTATGTGTTGTCAATCCTTGTTCAACCTACAGAATTGTGGACACTTTAAACTCCTATCTCAATACTTCATACAGGTGAGTAATCTTCCTGAAGTCCAATTTATGGGTTCAGAAGACCATAACATGGCTTTTTATTTAAACAAGCAAACAAATAAACAAGCAACCAATCACAACACTTTTTAAATAATTGTTTGAATAAATTCTAGAGCTGTGGCACTTCAGAATCACTACAGCCATGATGCAGCAGGAAAAGTACCTGGGTCCAGTGGTTCTGCTGGTGTCCTTGCTGAGTGTGGCTCACGGCAGCCGGCATGATCTTACACTGGGGCCAAGAGGAAGAGTCCTGGTTATATCCTACCTGAGCAGTAAATTGTACATATGAGAGGACTTTTACCAGTAGTCCTTCTTTACATATAAAGTGGAGGAGAAAAGTGAGTACATCCAATTATGAAAAAGAAAAACTTCAAAGTTTCTTGTTGCTTTCATGAGTTCTAAACAAAACTCTCATTGATTTCAGTTGGGAATTTTGTTTGCATATGGCTTGAGTTAGCCATCAAATAAATTACAAATTCAAAGACATTTCCTGTCAGGCAGTTTGAATATTGTCCATAATGCACACACTGCTCCTCAGCCCCACAATATTTTGTTGCTTAATTCTAGAAGTTTTACGTTTGTAACTTTTTAGAAACATACTTTCTAAAAGAACCCTGAAAACTCATCTATCGTTTGTGTATTCATTCAGCCTTCTGTCTGGGAAAGTCTACTTGCCTTAAGATAAGACGTGTAATGGTTTTATATGGAATATGAAATTTCTCTCATAAATGTGATATGATCTAATAATTAATGAATGCCAGAAGACGAGCTAGAAAGCTTAAAGTCTAACAACTTTTGTCTAAGTTATTCTATCCTCTCACTTTCCATCATCTCAGACTTTGAAATAGGTCTAGAGTTTATAACTAGGTAGATATTAAAAGTCCAAATCTCTTTATATTGAAGCCCTATTTCTCCCTTTACTTGTCTCTGCCCATATAACATAGCATCAAAATGAGGTGAATGTAATGTAATTTATTTCCAATTGAATGTTCCTTCATGGTGTAAGAATGGCATACAGTGGTATGGGTATTACTCCAGAATCTTACTATGTATAAATTAAATTTAGGCTGATAATAATAGTAATGGTAATGTTTATATATTAATTTACACATGTCTTTATATACGTTTTTTGCTTGCATATCTAGGGGAAGTGAATTTTAGACACTATCAAGCGTGCAACATTTTTTCTGGGCAATGAAAATGGAAAGGTTTATTTTTGTATAAATCAAATAATTTATTTAACAAGAAATAGGATGTTTTCTTTTGATCAAATGACATTAATTTATAATTTTAATTAGATTGATAACAGCAGTTTATGTAAAAATTATAAAATTTGATTTCAGAATATACTGAGTAAACAGAGATGAGTCAGCAGAATTTTATAGAAAATAGGGCTGGTCCAAATTATTTTGCAGTTTTCTCTGACTTCCTGAAGATAAACTCTTCAGAAATCTATTAAGATTATAGACAGGATTTTCAAATGTGTTTAAATTCATAAAAGGAAGACAGATGCCTGACAAAATTCTAAGGTGCATAATGGGGCTACCAAACCTACTAACAAGAGGGTTGTGAAAACTGTCACAATAAAGACTGTCTTTTATGCTTATATACTTGATAGATGCATTTTTTTTTTTATTGTACTATAATTAATTTTTCTGTCTCATGTGTATCATCTTATTCTTTGCTGCTACATATTTTATCTCTGTCCTCTTTCTTGTAACTTCTTTCTGTTTTGTTTGTTTTCGCTTTTCCCTTCTGGCCCTTTTTTTGTCTGCTCTTTCCCATGTGGAAAGAAAATATCATGCTACTTCTGCTGAGGAGACTACGTATAGTAAAATGCTAGACTTAGGTAAAGGTTGGTAAGATTTCCAATAGCAACATCCTTGGGCAAAAAAATATTCAGGCAGATTTGCAATTGGCCACGCATCTTTGACTTTTCAAGACCATATATAATGCAACAGTGAATTGCTAACTCATTTCTTGTATTAGAATAGGGCAATTAAAGATATAAAATCATTAAAAGAACACATAAAGGAGCTGAAGAAATAACTTCTGACTCCGGTAAACAAATGCAAGCAATTACTAATAAAGCAGAGAAAAAAACTTGAAACTGATTTTGCAGGCTGATTTCAGTAAGGTGATTTCATTATTATAATTCTATTTACGAAGTTTAATTATTTTTCTCTTAAAAAGCTTGGACTACTTCCAATTTTATACTTAAATTATTATTCTCATTCCAAAACACAGTCTAATCCTTCTCTTTTGTATATATTTGAAGCCAATAGGAACTTGTTTAGTTGTTGTTTTTTTATCATTTTAAGACAGAATAATCATTGAAATTTTTTTATAATAACTAAATTCATAGGTTTTATAGCTTTAGGAACAATGGATTAAAAATATATGGAAATACTTAGCAAATCATTGGTTTAGCAGACATTTCTTTCTCAGTGTTCTTTGTTCAGAACTCAAAGGGTCTGGACTCACTTGGTTGTTTCCTTTTGAATGTATCATAAATCAGTACTGAAAACTGAAAAAAAACTGTAGTTCTTGCAATGAAAGACACTGTTCAGATAAATTGAGAATCATGGATTTATTTTTAAAACACTGTCTAAAGTTTGGCATGGGCATATTTATTTCAAATAAAATGAACAAAAACACAAGATCAAAAAAGAAAAAAAAAACACAAAAAACAACTGATGCATATAAACTATATTTAGAATAGTCTTAATGTAATTCTCAGTTGCTGAATTGATTTGATCTCCTTATTATGGGGAGAAATTGGACTCTGAGATACTATCAACAGCTTCTAACTCCAATCTGATTATTGCTATAATCCTGACAGTGACTGATTCTGAGTAATTATCTCAGAAGCAGAATTAGATTAAAAAACAATATTCCAGATTATAGAAGATTCCAGTCCATTCGTGTAATTAGTTCTGTCTTAGAATACACGATGCTATCACATTTGAATAATTTAGAGTGAATTATTCACAAAGAAAATGTTTGACTATATTTTAATAGGAAAACGGTTAACAAGAAACCGTAATGTTTTGAGAAATATTACATTGTAAATTAGCAACCTCATTGCAGTGAACTTTATTTTGCCAATGTTTTCAGTTTGCCATGTAGCTCCTGAAGTAATACTGGGTACTAGGCAAAAGCCCATTGCTACACTAATCAGTCATTATGTGTTCATAATGATGATTTATGATTACTGATGGTGTCATTATCATCATAATTATAGGCTATGAATTAATTTTTCACTATTGGCATCTAAATCATTTTTAACTGTAGGCCTTTCCTTTGTGAGCAGAATTACTTGCAGATAATGCCCATAACGAATGGACTTGTGAGAATGAATCCAAACAAAAAAAATTATTTGAAGTTCCTTAGCAATACTCACTTATTATTTTTATTAACTTAGTTTACAGCAGTGATAGCCTGGACCAAAAAGGGAGGAAGCTTCATTGTTACTTTAAAGAACACATAACAGTAATGAATGGTCTCTGTCATAGACACTCACAAACTTATCAAACCCTAACTGGATCTTAACAAAATATGGAGAAAGAAGTGTATGTGTCTCATGTGTTGTAATTTATGCAAACCAAAGTCCTCAGACAGTCTTTTTCTCCCTCCCTTTCCTCCTTTCCTCCATTTTCTTATTATTACCAATTGAAGGTGTGGACTCAAAATATTCTAGTCTAGACTCATTCTGAAGATCATTATTCCTGAGGTTTCCTTGGAGCAAAAGGAGATACATTCTGGGCCATCTCTTTTCATTGGGTAACCTGGAATTTGAGAATAAATATTTTGTTCCCTAGGGCCATGCTGTTGGGTTGGTGTGATAAAGTTTTAACAAAGACTTAACAAGAAATGTTGTTTTGGTGTTGTTTCTAGCCAGATCCAGGCAGGTGCAGAGTCAGAAAGGAAATAAGGAAATTGATTCAGTGGTGAAAAACGCAGAGATATCCAGTCACTATGTCATATATGGAAAACTCTTATGATTCCCAATATCCCTGGCTTTGATCCTGAGCAGACTTCAGTCTCTCATTTTTTCATCTTAAGCTAAAAGTAATGGTAACAAAAATTAATATGATTAAGATTAACTATTAATGTTAGTGTGTTACAAAGTAACTACCACTCTGATGCCTAAGCATGTGAGCCAAAATTTGGAAGTATAAAAGATATGCCTTTCTGTATGAATGGTACAAGATTAGTGATCACTCCATTCAGGCACAGTTTAAGGACAATGCCACCTTTTGCTAAAGGGAGGTGAAACCTGCTATACTTTCTAGCACTGGTAAACAAAATAATACCAACACATAAAAGATGATGAAAACAATAATCTTTTATAAAGCATGGATGAAAATTGGCTCTTTTCTTGTCCCTCTGATTTTCCCACAAGGATTATGTATGTTTTGGCCTTTAGTAAGGAAGCTGATCTACTCTTGTTTCTTGAAAATTCTTTGGAATAAAAATACACTGATGCATTTAGGATAGGCACATGAAAGCAGTAGATAAAGTTACTGAAATAGCTTTGCTGTGAAACTTCAGATTTAAATCTCTAGAACATGAGTAGTTGTGCATTTTTATCTTCCCTTCTGTTTTTTATTATGCACTGGAAAAGGTTTTCTTTCTAAATATAGCAATATATTTTCTTTTTCTACAGCACTTCAAAATGAACAAGTAGAGCTTTTTATAGTAAACACATTGACTCAGCACTAATAGTATTCTGAATGCAAAAAAGACTGCTGTAGGTCACAGGCTGAGCTCGTATAACTTGTCATAGCTTCTTTGAGAGAGTTGAATGACAAAATCCAGTAGCTGAAAGTTTGTATTTTTTAATCAATTCCATCATGATGACCTCTAAAGTTTATAAAACTGTATTATTCCTTCCACTGTCACATTACTTTTGTCACTCTTTATTTTAATTAACAGAGTAAGGATTGGTCATTTTAATTACAACTATATCAAGAACATTTTTCCTGGTAATAATATCGTTTAGATACAAGAGTAGAAGGAACAGAGAATACCAGCTCTTAGAACAGCTTAACCTTAAGGTTTTAACCTAAAGGATATTTCTAGTTGAAAGTTTACACCTAATTCATTCATGTGGTTCTTAGCACTGTTTTGGCAGTGTTGGTTATATGTGAGGATCCACTTAAACACTGCCTGTGGCTGAGCAGAATTTGCTGCAGATGATATGTTTATATAAAGCTAACTTTGTTATTGAAGCCTTTAGCAGTGAAAATACTGCAGAAACTAACAGAAGTCGAACAGTATTTGAGGACAGAGGTGAGTGTTGACCCATGGGTAAATGCAGCTTCACTGATTGCAGGGATCAGTCATGTCTGCCATTCTAAGGTATTTGAGGTATTCTGCTGATGGTTATGGATTTCCAACCTAATTGGTTATGGACTTCCAACCTAATTCAGAAGCTTATTTTATTTTAGAAAAGCACCTGCTTTATCAGGTAAAGGAAAGAGTGTTGGATTTGTGTCCTAGAAGCCCTCATCATCATAATTGTCTAAACTGCAATGCATTTATAATTACACGAGGCAACCTGTAACTGCTTGAGCATGATTCAGAACTTCTGGACTGCAAGAGAGCTGCTTAACCTCTTTACAATGAGAAGTATGTAGAGAAAGGCTAGATTAGCAGACACACATTGAGAATGGCAAGCATGATTGGTTTGTATACTTTCAATGGGGCTTAATCTGCTTTTGATCTCACCTATAGATGTGAGCTTCAAGGTTTACAGAGGGATGACTGGTCACATAGAGATGTCCAGCTATCCCTGATTTTGAATGAACTGCTAACTAGCAGTGACAAAGTCCACCGAGTATGTTTCTAGTACTTATAATGAAGACAGCCATGTGGAAATGTAGCTTAAATGGACAATGCTTCAAACTACATGCTGAACTAGAATTTGGAAGGAGCCTGGATCTCCGTGAGAGTTTACCAAAGACAGTTTACTAAAGTCCTGAATTAATTTAAACTTTTTTTTTTTTTTTATCTTTTATCTGCAAACAGGCAGCAATGTGCAGGAAGCCTTACTGAAATGCAGTGTTAAGAACTTGGGCAGAAAAAATGATGCAAAACAAAGAATATGTAATAGGTCAACAACACATTAAGTAAACCTGCAATCATCTGACAAAAAAATCTTTACAATGACTTGACCTGAAAAGTTATCTTTTCCCATATGATAGCCTAAATTAAACCTATGTTGAAATAATATCTATTAAGATATTTTCTTTCCCAGTTTTGAAGACCACTGACAAAAAAAGAACCACTTATGTAAAAAATCAGAACTATCTGTTACCTATGAATTAGATTGTTCCTCTGAATCCTTTGAAAGTTACCCAGAGTGCTACACCATTGTTTGGGTGACATTCTCATGCACTAACTAAAGGATTTCACATTTCTCTCACTTGCCTTTGGCCTTGGCAGGGAGTGCTTGAATCTTTGGCATACGGTTCACGGGGCGTAGATGAACAACCTCACCACTGAGTGGGTGATGAGAGACAGAGAACATGCAAAAGACTTCACTCTCTGTGCACGGCAGCCTGAACAGCTGAGCTGGCATGTGTGCTGCTGTCCACTTACTGCTAATACTGGTCAACAGCAAACTACAACCAATTTCCTGGAAGAAAGGAAGTGACAGTGAATGGCTTAAGGCTCAGATAAGTGTTTGTGCCTCAGTGATATCCAGCGTTTCTCTTGAGATGATGCCTTTATTGTACTTCCTTAGCTGTATGCACTGTCACTAGCTCAGGGCAGTTCTTGGAGTTACACGCTAACCCCTGTTCACACATTTCTCATGTTCAGGGCTCAGCTGCAACAAGTACCTTTATCCAAGGAAGAAAGCCATCTCATTCTCTCCAGAAATGAATGACAGACTAGCAGTTTGACTGCATATTTCCAGAACAGAGAGTCTTTTCAGATTCTAAGCTGCTTTAAAAAATAAACANTATATCATTAAAGCAAATAAATGAATCCTCTAACTGATGAACCTCCCTCCTACTGTCCTGAAACATTTTGAAATGGTTAGCTTCCTACCCTTTTCAAATTTGTTGTTCCCAGATAAAAATGCAAGCCTGTTCAGGATATTTATTTTTACTGAATATCAAACTAAACACCTGTAATAAATGCCAAATTGTCTATTCTTTTATGTTGCTGAGTGCATAGCCACAGCACTGAGAGAACTCTTTCAATATTAAAAAGCATATTTTGCTTTCTCCAAAGGACAAAAAGACATGGTTTTCTTATATGGATTACTTTTTCCTGCATCCCGTACTCATAACAACACATACTCTTTGACCATCAATGTCACTAATACTGTTACCTAAATCCCTTTGTAAGTAAATTTCTATCCCTTAATAAAATAGTTCCCTTATCTATGTTAGCTCATCTTCATTATAACTAAACCTAATTCACTCTCTTCTAAAGGATTTATTTTCTGCCAATACTAAGGGAATGCCATTTGAAATATTTCCTTTGGAAAACAAAGAAGGTATAAAATCTAACTATTAAATTGGGTTAACATTTGTTTCCATAATGCCATTTTAGCAAAGGCGGAATGTAGGCACACAGCATTTCCCTCCATTTTCAAAGCCAGCCATATAAGAGAGAGCTGAACAAAAAAGAGCCCTCTACATGCATCACAATTCCTTTCTTTCAGCAGCCATTTCTGATACGCTTAGGTGATACATCCATCCTTGTTAGCTATTGTTCTTCTTTATGGGCAGCCCATCTTGAACAAACAACCATACTAGACCTTACATGGGATAAAAAATAACCTAGCTTTATTCCTCTAAACCCTTCACATGGCTTCTTGTCCCTTCTTCCAATTAATGCCATCTTTTTCAAATCACTAGAGACTTCATATTTAATTTCCTGTGTGTTCATATATGCCAGAATATGTTAAATTATATTCTGTTTGGATAAAACCATTCACTTACAATACAAGTACAGAGGGTAAGATATGTTCTTAACTACTTTATCTATCTGCCCAACCAAACTATTTTAATATGAGAACTATAAAATTCAAGTATTCTATAATCAAAACCCAAATATAGTATTAATATTACCATCTGACCTTGATGGAATAGACATTTTTCCATAGAGATTATCAATCGCTAAATAATATTTTCATATTTTTTTTCCCGGTAATATGATACATATATATGTAAAATTTTGCAGCAAGATTTGGGAACAAAGGTTAAAAAGCTATAAACTACAATGGAGACCTGATAATCACTTACGATGAATCACAATGGCAAAACTGAATTATAGTACCCATCTTCTGAAGAAAACCAGTTTTCAGGAAAACACTCAAGCACATGAACCGATACAGAAAACATTTGAATTAGGTACCTACTCAGGTATTTTGTTTTAATTAAGGTTTCATTTTTAGGGTATTTAATGTATTTAAAAATATTTAAGGTAATTTATTTGCAATCTCATCAGCATTATTATAATTCATTATACTCTATGCCGTGATATTTGAAATAGCTAAGCAGAATGTTCAGCAAGCAAGAAACCAAACCAGCATCTGTAGAAGACCCTTTTCATTAAAAGGTATACTGCTTTTTGGCACATATAGTTGGAATTACCATTTATTTACAAACTGAGAGATGCTTGCAATGCATTCCAGTTCTATTTCTGCCATCTGTAATTTTTCTAAAATTAAACTTAATTTTCCTACACCTGTTTTCTTCTTTGTATGAGAGCTTTTATTATTTCTGATATTTTGAGGAAGTATCTTTCTTCTGCTTTTTGTATTTTGGGCATTGGAGTAGAAAATGGCTTTCAGTTTTGATCTCTACTCTGTCGCATCAATTTTAGAGTCAGTCTTCCATAGGTTTCTAGTGAATTTTGCATCATTTCTGGTTTCCATTTCTAATCTGTGGTAACAGACTGTATTTCGCTTGGGGAAAACACCTACATATATAACAAACATTGTTATAGAAGATTTATCTGCAAATTTCTCTTCACTCTCACAATCCTTGTTTTTAGTGAAGAAAGGAGAATGCATAGGAATAAATGGTGTTTCTGACTCTTCCATGTATGTCTACATTGTTCATATCAAATTACTGTTTCAACATACACATGAATTTTAAACACGGCAAGATTTTACCTACACAGTATTTTCTTTACTTGCTTTAATAACTAATTAAAATTCACATCAGGAAAGTTGTATGATTTATCCTATTTTTTAGGATGCTTATTTTGCATAAGTACAAGACTCAAATGTCTGTGTACGTCCATTTTTTATTTAGCATAGTGGTTTTGCATATTGCTACTAGTATGCTGCTCTTGAAGAATAGAGTACAGAGGTACAACCAGTGAGCCATTTTAAAGTTAATTAGGATGGCACTGGGAGCTGTCTAGGCACAGGAGCAGGGAGCACCATAGAGACTAAATTACCCTTTTTTGTAAGCAGTTTTTCAGCGAAGTAGGCTTCACTTCCACTGAACTTTGCTTTTGCAGCTACTCTGCTCCTGCATGTCTGAGTAAGCCTCTGAAAATGTAGTTTAGATTTCTCTAGCTTGCAAAGCAGAGATGCTGAAAATGCCTCTGACTAGCTCTTGGTCCTTGATAGGACAAGTATGTAGTCCCATGTAAATTTTATTCTGAAACTTTGGATAAGGAAATGAACAAAAAGCAAATACCACAACGAAGATAGTGTTGAACATCTTATAATTTGCATCTGCCCTTGTAAAAACTGTCATGTTGGTTGTCTTCAAACATCTGCGGACCAGATGATACCAGGTAGTTTAAAAGGAACAGCTTCTAGTTGTAAATAACAAATGAAGGCTTGCTCCAGTACTAGTACATTCCCTTTCAGTATAAAGCTCCCACAAGACAGTGTCCTGCCCTAATCTCACTGTCTTCACCCAAGCCATGTGGCAGATGTGAAGGGGGAAGGTACACAGCAAGAGCATGGGAAAGCCCTTAGGCACTGTAAGCCAATGAATTTGGGCAGTTCTGTGCTTCTTATGCTGCTAATACAGTAGAATCTAACTCTTTGGTTACTTGATTAATACTGATGCAGTAACATAAGAGATGTTAGATCAGCTAGTTAATTTACATCAACAACAGAACCAGTTTTGGTTCGACAAGTCAGCAGCTGTCTTTTTCTCCCTAACAACTCTTCACAAACCCTTCTTTGAAGAATGCATGGAAACCAGTGAATGCTGATCCTGGCTTGCTAGTGGTAAGAATGATTTGATGCATATCAGCATAATAGTGCCTTCCTTGAGAAAGGATGATTTTCCCATTTCTAGTTCCCATTTCTAGTTGTATTGAATACTTGGATTTTCATATGAAATGAAATTACATAAACTAAAGTCATGTGATGTGCAACAATAAATTTAGGTAGGGCTAAGACAAGTGAAAATTCCTACTGTATTGCTGCTCTTTTGTAAGTAATGTTTTTTCCCATGTTCCAGCCTTTAATAGTTTCTCTTGGGCTTAATAAACTCATAAAAATATACACTAAATTACTCTAATTTGTTTTCTAACTCTTGTTAGTGCTCTTGGACTTGAATGTTTACACTCTGATCTTTGGGTGTTAGCATTGTGCAAGTTTCAAACCTTTTAATAATCATTCTCTCTGTTATCAAGATACTTTCTAGTTTCTTCTCTTTTGTCCTGGTAAATCCAATTTCTGACGTAGGCAAATGTTCATTGATTTCATTTGTACAGGCTGTGCTTAAGTAATTGTTTAATATCCTTTCTAGTTTCTTATCCTGTCTCTCTCTAATTCTGTGCTAATCACTCTTCTGAAGGTGACTTTTCCTCCTTTACCAATTGGCACAAGTGGACAGGATATTCTTATTCCTTTATGTGTGAAAACCTTCAAAGAACCACCCTTTATTAGATGCCTGTTTATGGGAGATCTCTTTATTTTTATGTAAAACATTCTACTCCCATGAAATTGCCTGCAATTGCCCCATTAAAAAATTTGGATATCACAAAATCACAGTATGGCTGGGGTTGGAAGGGACCTCTGGAGGTCATCTGATCCAACTCCTCTGCTCAAGCAAGGCAAATATATAAATACTAATTGTGTGTTTTTCAAGGCAAGACAAGAATTAATTCAAACTCTGGTTAGAAATGTTTCAGAAACTATCCTGGGAACAGAGTATGAAGAAAACTTTATGGGCTCCATCATGATTCCTGGATTCTGTGTTAACGTTTGCTAGTACCTTAAAATTTGTTGATAGCTTCTTTTAACTTCACATTGGATAGCTCTGCAGAATTAAATATGATAATATATAATGGAGTAGCCCTGTTGCATTTATTTTTATAGCAACCAATTAACTTGACTCTGTCACTACACTTTCAGTTTTCCACATTTCAGAGATTTTTGCACCAGTGCTAGGTATCCTTAGCCTAGAAACTTCAAAGGCCAAAACTGACTCCAGCTTCCAATACACATCTCCTCTTGTGGGGCAGCAACTGGGGCATTGGATTCCAAAGAAAAATGGCAGAGAATATAGATTTATAAAATAATAGCATTACCAATGAGATTAGTGTGAAACAGTTAACAATGTAACAATTAACACTACTGGTATTTACATCATCACCTTCAGGTTTCAGTGTTAACTCCATACTGAAGTGAATGGAACATTTCCTATTACTTAACTCTGTTTTGCTATTGTACTTGGTAACTTTTTACATTCTGGAAAGGTGCCTTTCCAGTCATAAACAATGAAAACTACCCAAAGTGAGTTTTGGTTTATAATTTCAGAAACATTATCAAAAACAAAGCACCGGATCAAAACCAACACTGAAAATAGTCAGCTAAGTAATAAACCCTTAAATACAAATTATAATGCAAAGATGCCTAGGAACAAAAATTCCCCCCCTCTCTTCTGATTGCAGTAATTCTGGAAATATTATTTTGTTACTAATGTTTTAAGAATGAAAATTTCTTTATAATAGCGTAACAAGGGTAGGGTAAATATAGAACTCATATTTTACTCTGAAGTGTTAATCAGATGAGGAGGAGGCTGCCTGCAGAAGATATTGGGACCTAAAGATCTGGTATTGTTAGTATAATGACCTCTGCTAGTTTTGAACTTGGCTAAAAATGGCCACTTTTGGGGTTTCTTGTAATATATATATATATATCAAGATATATTTCTCATAAATGATATCCTTTATCATTAGTGGTATGTCATTCTTATCAGAATTTTTCTATTGAAGCATTAAAAATATCTATTTCTTGAGTAAGAAGGTATATATTTGATGAAGCCAAACTACCTTATGGAAACCTTTTAGTAAACACTTAGGCTAATCTTTCAGTATCCTGTATGTTTTCTTTTTCTATGATTTTCCTGGTTCCTACGGCATCCAGTGCACAGGGCTGGAGCGGCCTCAATGTGTGGACTGCCTTTGATGTCTGAGTGTCTACAGACCTGAGACCTGCTGAAGGAAGGAGTGGGTTGTTTGAGGCTGTCTGAGGCAGTTTGAGGTTGGGGGTCGTAGGATCTGCATGGTAACCAATGTGTCACAGAGACTCTGGGAACTATGGTTTGAGTTGCTGCCTAGCATTTTGTCCTAATATTGAAAGTCTAGCAGGTCTTTCTGAGCAAGGGTACTGTAAGCTGCTGCTAGGTACAATGAGCCCCCACTGGAGGATTCCCAAAACACTAAGAGACTATTTTAACTCCTTCTGGGGAGCCAGCGACCATGGTGACCATTCCCATGTCTGTTTTTTTGCTTTGGGAAAAACCAAAGTTTCTCTGAACTAAAAATAAATAAATAATCTGTTCATTTGAACAGAAAACCATGAAACTAAAAGTTTTCATTCTCAGTTAAAGTGAAAGATTTGTTTGTCAAGTTGTAACTTTTCCTGCAATGGAAGTGATGTATTCTGATCAACTCTATCCATGACTGTTACTATTTTGTTTTTATGACTGCCTGAAGTCATACAGTGCTATTACTGAAGTAATTATCTATCATGCTGTCTTCAGTGAAATAACTCAGCCTGGGAATAACCCTGTAAAGCACTTTGGGTTACCTTTGTGAACTACAGTTTGTTTCCCTACTTTCTCTTGTAGAGAAACAAACTCTATTGTACTTTTCTTTCATTATTTGGATCAATCTAGTGGAAGAACAGCTGAGTAGTTACCACAGGTTTACGCCTCCCAGCACTTCACTGTTAGTTTGGACCATATGAGCTGAGCCCCAGGAATGTGCCTGCTCTGCCTTCTTGATATATTGCTGAATTAACGCAGCTTTTCATTTCTCCTACCATGAGGGTCATTGATAAAACACAAAGAATTCTGTGCCATGTAAGGAGCACATACGGTTGACAAGAAAGAAGATCTTATAACATCTAGAATGACTGACATTATTTCCTTTCCTGATGGATCCCCAAACACTCCAAGAAGGAGTGGTTCTTGCTGTGTATGTAGGTGAAAGATAACCATGTAATATCTTGCAGAATATCTGTAAGATGAGAACTGGGAGTAAAAAGATGTATCCTACAAAAAGTGCAATGAAAAAAGACAAGAAGTGGCAACTGCAGGGAGGATTTTTCCATGACTTCAAGGTTTATATTTCTCCTATTGCAATGGGGAAAAAAAGCCACTTGGATAGTTTTATTTATTTATTTATTTACTACTGGCTGGAGATTAACTGTTTTTTGTTCAGAGTATTTATTGGGCATAAGTTCACATGACTCCTGCCTGAAAAGGAGTCCTTAAGTTGACTGTAAGCTAGGTCTAGATGTCTGAGACCTAGTACGTAGTAAGCTGAATGTGCTTGGCAGCTCTGGCACAGTGGATTAACAGAGCCTATGCAGTCTAGACTCACTGCATATGCAATGCTGATTCTTCTGAATGTGTAAAGGAAATACCATGCACATAAATTTAGGCCTCTGCTCCTATATGGTAGTCTCTTATTTTGCTTACTTCCTAAAGCTAGATGGAAGGTCAGCATATCCAGGACTGTTAAAATGATCTTAATGCTATCTGTGTATGTTTTTATAAACAGTATTACCTAATGCTAGCACATAGCCAACAGCTGGCGTAAGAGCTGTCCATGAAAGAGTTAAAAACATAAAGCAGCAGCTTTCAGAAGCTGTTAGATACTACAGTTTTACCTTCAGGATACTTAAAATAAATGAGAAGGGTTCTGTCTTTCTTTGTTTTCCGGTAGTGAAATGTTTGACTCTTGATATTGTGTCTTGGGTGGGTAGTGAAGCCATTTCCCAAGCAGGAATTACTTCCAGTTTATTGTTGCCATTTCAATTAAACCTAAGTTGAATTGAGTTGTCAGTAAAATTGGCTGTTATTTTTTTAATTCACCTCTGGACTGTTAAATGTTATTGCTTCAAACACAATACACTCTGGCTACTGTTGGGTGCTTATAGTTAAGATACGTAAACAGAATGGACCAAGGTCATCCTGGTGTAATTTACAGGAATTCAACACTGTAGCACCAGGAGTGAATTTGGCTCAATGTTTTGGCATTAGCAGTAAAGGTCATTCCTGCAGTTTGCTCTCACTATAGAAAGTGTGATCAAAAAGTTTTCCATTTTATTTCTCTTTTGATGGTCACATTAAATCTTATTACACAGTTGGTACTTACCTCACTGGAGTGTCTGTGGGTTTTCTTTATAGGCAAAGCTTTCATCCCTGGACATCCATAAATAACTCTATTCACCACACTTTCTACCACAGTATTTGAGTTATGTTTCAGAGCTGAGACAAGTGTTAGTTTGCATGTTCTGCAGATGGATTTCTCCTTCATTTTTGTCCACTTCAGAGAGGTTGCCTATTAAGAAGAGCTTTCTACCCCTGGACCCTCCATTCCAATCAGCTCCATCTGCATGTTTTCCCCTACACTATGCCTTTGATAGGGCACTTATCCAACTTCTCTGATTAAAGTGGATTCACCAGTGTAGATACAGAGCTCTTGAAAACAGAGGCTGCTGCTGAAAATTCTCTTTTAAAATTTGTTTCTGAAACAGATGCCACAATAAAAAGAAAAAAAGTGCTAACTGCATATTTTTTCAATAAAAGGGTTAGTATTTATGTACTTGGGGAAGTTATGACTCAGTTTTATATTATTCAGGACTTCATTTGTGTAAGTTACTTTCTGATTAGTTATTGATTATAATCAGAACCCTTGGAGCTAAATGTGCAATATAGCTAATAAGCAGGACTTCTGCAGATGAAGAGGATCCTTAAATATAATTTTGACGCACTTTACACTTTCTATTTATTGAACTTTGTCACAAATGGCAAATTGCAGCAGGTCATTGAAACTATAGCAATAGCAGAAGATTTGCAGTATTTCTGTAAGAAGGGAAATAAAGGAGTCGAAAAAAAAAAGGTCTTGTTCTTCAGCCCCCAAAGTCAAACCAATAGAAAGCATTTAAAAATCCACGTTGGTATCTAAGTCAGTCTGATGCAGGCTGGTTAAATCTCATGCACTGACTTTAAGACTCTTGTAGTTGGTAACTGCCTCATCTCTCACAGCCTCGATGGGTTGTGGAATCAGATGGGAAGAAAGCTCATGGAAGTGCGCCAACAGTTGTGCCACCTAGGAATGTCCCTGGTCAGATCACATTTCCCTGCTTCATCCTGATGTTATTCCTTCCCCATCAAGCCAGTTGGGCTTCAGATAAGAGCCTACTGGAAGACAAGAATATTAGACCAGGTATTTTATCCAGTATGTGTGCCCTCTTTAGTCCTGGGAGATAAGTGACTTGAGAGGTTCATTCTGAATATTTCAAAATGCTTCTGTTCAATGGGCAAAGGCACAAAAAATGGAGAAGCATAATAACACAAGGCACAAAGGATTGATGTTGCCTAGCCCCAACACAGCCTGTGGGAAAACAAAGAGGTGAAGTGGAATTGGTCAGAGTGAAACCTGTGCTCCTTTGAGCCACCACCTGGCTGCTTTTTAGATATCTTTTCATGCTTAGTACATATGTCCCAGCAGCAGACATGGAGGTCAGAAATATGTACTGAATCTATTAAGGGACTCCCCTGAAGTTAGTGGAAGTCTTTCAATGGGTTTTGGTTTAAGACATTTTGTATCAGAGAGTTAGAAATCTTTCTACCACAAGTTTTGGTCAGAAAAAATATCCTAAACCATGAGAAATATATAAATGTTTATAATGTAATCTTTCTCATGAGATAACATTGCTTTAATATTCACGATAAATAGGAATCCTACTAACAAGATTAGATAAAACTTTGGCAAAAGCAAATTTGTTGTCTAAAGAAGCCAACAGAAATCAAATCCAAGTTAAAATTTTTGCCACTAACAATATCTCCAGAATGCTTTCATTTCAATCAAATTTTATCAGCATCTTCTTTTTGGAAGGGTATAATCTTTTTGCTGCTTTTAATTTGCATTTTGTATCAACTGGAGCACGAAAAGTGAAACAGTCCAAATTGCAATATTGTACCTAACACAAATGGTGAATCCATAAATGAACGTGAATTTATTATTTGAGGCAGAACCCAAGTTTCCTTGATAATACACGTTCTTAGATGAACTTTGTCTAAACTTTTTAGCTTGTAATAAAACAAACAAACAAACAAAAACAACAAAAATCCTAAGCCAGTTAACCATAGCGGTTAAATATAGCTCAAATTTTGAAATAAAATATGTACTTGCCTTGCTAATAAACAAAAGGTCTAATATCAAAACAAAAGCATACGCAGCTCTAATGCAAACTCCACCATGACTCACATGCTCGAAGATTTTCAGCTGACACTTTTTACTACTTGATTCATGTCTCTTGTTTGATTCAAAATTCATGGCATATCTTCCCTGCATCTTAGTTATGAAATTGTTTGATGACAATCATAAACCCCTGACTACTAGATATAGTATCTGCAGGAAAAGCTTTTGAAATTGACTCTTGAACATACAAGAAGAGAAGTATATGGCAGATGAAGAAATTATTTTATATACTAAAAACTCCCTGAAATATCAGAAGTGAACTATATAGGCTTTAGCCATCATGTTACATAGAAAGGGGGCTGTGATGTAATGTAACAACAGGGTAAAACAGTGTAAAAAATGTCTGGTAAATTAGATTCATATGTCACTGTTCCAAACTATGGAAGAAGTGGAGTCTCTCTGGGCTGTGGATCTGGCTTTTTTATCCATCTTCTTCTGTAGTAATCGTAAGACACTAACAAGTCACCCCTGATACCAAGTCCCAGACTAGCTGATCATTCCACATTCTCATTCTGGAAAGTGCCTGCCTCAGACTGCCCAAGCAATTAAAATAAATTAGAGCTTTGGGATTTTAACTGTTATTACACTATGTGGACTCTTCTATTTTGCATGAGGAGGAGAAATCACGAATGTAAAGAAAAAAATTTCTAAATGCTTCAATTTAATTTTAATCTGTAGTTTATATGAGCCCCTTTATTGGATTTAGAAGGGGTCTCATTAACTAATTTGAAGCTGAGTTAGAGCTTTATAGTTTCTTTTCACATTCTGAATGCTGGATATCTTGTTTCTTCATGTCACACTTTTTAATTCTAACAGAGATAAACCTAGAAAATACTCATAAGTATGTAATAACTGATAGGATGTATGAGGTGAAATACACATCCTTCATGTCCATGGATTTACTGGTTAGGATTCTTACCTGTATCTTCTATAACAAAAAGAAAAGACTTTTCCATGAATGCAGTCATTTAAACTGCCACATGCTCTTGAGTTGTCTCCACTTACACATTCACAGTTTAATGAACTTTCCCTATTATTTCTGGGCTGGTGCTTAGTTTCAGGATGAATGATTTATAAGGCTGATTATCTTTATGCATATCTCTACCAGAACATGTCATCTATTCTTCTGTACCTTCTTTTTAATTGAAATATTTTCAATACACACACTAGTGCAGAGAAAATACTGAATGCTTACATGGTATCTGGAACTGACATCAAACTGTCAGACCTTTCTTAGTCCATTGGTACAAGGGATGTGGTTAGCATTCTCTCACTCTACATATTTGTAGATTATACACCATAGTGGATTGAGAGATGCCTGTATATACTTAAACTTTCAAAAGACTTCTGAGCTCTAAAACCCTAGTTCTAGAAAATCTTGTTTTTACAATGTATTCATATTTTTAAATGAATTTTTTTTAAACTCAGTTTGAAAGGGATTGAAATAGACAAAAGTCTGAACAGCTGGAGCTATAACAATGCATGTACTGGTATGTGAGGTGAAAGAGAAGACTACCCAAAACTCTCCCTAAATGATACTAGCTTACTAATCTGTTCTAACCAACCTACATTAAAAAAAAAAAAAAAAAAAAACTGAATATTTTCCAGATGACATAGCTGTTGATAGCTGTGTAGCTTAAACTGCCTTTCGTGGTGTCAAAGACGGTAGGTATAATAGTGGTTAAGCTTAAGAAAGCTATCAGGGGCTTCTTTGGCCCAGCTGTGAAAGTCTAAAATCTTTAGTTTTCTTCATGACAATGTGTTTGCCAAGTTCTGTGACTCTATGCACTCTGAGGTAAGGTACAATACTCTGCAACATAACTTTTTAGTGCTATACTCAAATGCTCTGACTAACAGTTGCTTAATGCTATGAGAAAGATTCTCATCATGGAGAATCATGTACAATGCTAAAAAAAATCCCAACATTTCACAACTCTTAACTGAGACAAAATGACAAGCCTTTGAAGTGATTTTTTTACGGTCCCTTTGTCTTGGAAGTCAGGTGACTTTGTGACAACATGTCACACAATTTAAGAAAAAAAAAGCTAAAATAATAAAATGAACATGTGATGCATGCATCCTGTCTTACTGTGTAAGATCATGGTAAATATTCTCTTTCAGTCAAAAAGGGGTAGGATTGGGGGGTTCAAAGCCATGACAGATTACAGAAAAATGCAGGAGATTATAGAATGTAAAAGCAGAAGTTGTGGCTGGCAAAAAAATAAATTACATTTTAAAAGATAGGTGTTAAACAATAACAAAGTCAAGCAAAAAGATTTTGAAAACAACTTCCTTAAACACTTCTTCAAACACAGAAAAAAAGCTGGCAGCCTGCCAGGGAATTGGTAGAACTTATATACAGATCAAGATCTAAAATGAGTTCTCAAGGAGGATGAGGACACCACAGAAAACCAGAATGAATTATTTGACTCAGTGTTCATTGTGGAATAGCTTAGGACAATGTAGACCTTATTCTCCAAGGGGGATAGGACAAATGAACTATCTCAGTTTGTGGTGTCAGCATTTCAAGTTTTAGAGAGAACTGATGCAAGGAGTATTAGTATCTCCATGACTAAATATTTTAGCCCAAAAGTTGTAGAGTAATCACAGCATGAAACTGACAAAATATGAGTTGTGGTTTGTAATTTATCTACTGAATCGGTCTTTGCACTAGGAAGAAAGCAAGGTTGTAAACATAGTAGCACATTAAAGGGTCTCAAGGGAAGATTTAGAGAACTGCAGGCTAGTGAGCCTGAACTTTGTAATGAGCAAATGGGTTGAAACTACAGTAAATGTTAGGTTCAGTATATATATAGGCTCATATAGTGATAAAGAATCAGGTGTCTTTTCTAGAGGGAAAAAACATGCTATTAATCTACTAGAAGTATTTGAAGAATAAAGGCTGGATAAAATATTATTTGTTTTTACACATATTCAGAAAAATACCAAGAAGTTTTTTTAGTGAGGAATCTTAACCAGGCATGGAACAAAAAGAGTCCTATATTGTGTTTAAAGCACAATGGGACTTTTATTTGCTTTGGAGAAAGGAGGATAATAGAGGAATCCCAAACAGAAATGTTTTGGTTTAAGTTGTGTTTAACATATTTATAAATGATCTGGAAAAAAAAAAGAAAAGGAATAATGACAAATTGGCTGATAATGCAGTTACTCCAGGTGTACAAAGCTAACATTTAAAAGACAGAGATCTCATGAATGTCTGCTTGCCATTATGGGAAATGAATTTATTCTTAATAAGTGCAGAAAAATCACCCTGATGCTAGAGTCCTGAACATGCATGAATGATGGTGGACTTTATCTTCTTTACTGCTACTTAGAAAAGAAATCTTAGAGTGTGTTGGGATTGTTCCTCCAAACAGACAATTATATATTAAAGTTTATAAAGAAAATTACAGAGACTGTAACAGAAATTTTTATACCCAAGCAAAGTAATGATAAACTACTATCATGAATATTGTGCATCAATTCAGCCAATCCCCCCTCAAAAACAATATAATTGGATTTGAGAGAGATTTACAGAAAAGTGGAACAAGAATAATTAGAGATATTGAATGACTTCTGTATAAGGAGTGATGAAATAGATTAGAACACAACTTGGAAAAGAGACATGGCAGGGAAGGGTATTTGATACTCATCATCAAGTACTTCATGAAGTGTTGAATACTTTACCAAAGGATGCTTGGATGCCTAAAGAATAAAAGTATTAACAGAAATAAGGACCAAACATGGACTATTACAAGTAGTGATGAAGATGTTATTAATCCTGAATTCTGGAAAGTGGGTGGATATATTGAAAGAATTATCATACTTGCCCTTTTCTTACACAGTTTCTCTACAGAAAGTGTTACTAGTCCCTTTTCAGGTATGCTTATGGGCTAAAAAGATGACTGGTTTGACTTACATTAACAATTTGCATGCCTTCTTTTTTAAGTATAGAAAAGTAGAAATATTTGTATGGTCATTAAACAGGTTAGACATTTTTATGAATGTGTCACAGAAATAATTGTCTTCCTGAGATGTAGATATACATTCATAAAGATGCGATGGCAGAAAGTAGCTGTTTTTTTTTTTTTTTTTTTTTTTTTTTTTTTTTTTGCTTTTATGGTATGGTATTTTGCATATTCCTGATTTAGAGACAATTCATCGTGTATTCATGTGATGCATAGGATGCCAGACATGCTCACACATAGAATGATAGATCACAGCTGATAAAAGTAAGCCATGGGCACAATGCAGTCCCAGTTCTTCAATCATCTTTGATGCAGAATAAGATGCAAGTCATTCAAACTGATAGCTCAGTCTATATTGAATTTTATTCCTAGAAATGATAGTGTGTAAAAGAGTTCAGCCCTCTGGTCAGGTGTCAGGAAATTCTTTTAGTCTTCTTATCCTGTAAAGACTGATGTCAAGTGACTTCTCATACTCTGTTTATCCAGGTACTAACAAAATAATAATGAAAACATGCTAAAATGCCTCTTGGTGTCAGTGAATAACAGTGTTCATACACAGTTTTACTCTGTGGGCTATTTTAATCAGGCTGTGTAAAATGTTGAGCAAATGTGGGCAAAGTTTCTCTAGAACACGTAGTTCACTGTGACTTTAACAGAATGCGGTAAAATTTGCTTTCCCACAATCTTCAGCTTGCCTCAACAGATGACAACTTATTCATAGGGTTAATGCAGTTATGTAATATAGTCATATAAAATATGACCACTGACTTCATTGATGACACCACTGCAGGCTCTTTTAGCTTTTTTCATACTGAAAATGCAAAATGACTATTAAAATGTAATGGCACAGAACATCTTGTTAAAAAAATGAAGCCTTTTACAGTATTCTTGTTTATGGATGATATTTATTGCCTTTGTATTATGGTGTGCTTCTAAGTCAATTGAAATGCAAGTGCTAATGAAACCTCTACCATAACACATTCATTCTTTTCTACACCAAATGAGTCTACTACAAGATGTAAATGACTTACATATATCTGCTGCTCAGGTTTTATTGTTTTAGGTTAATTTATTCACTGTAATATTCTTAATGAAAGTAATGACTCTTCCAGTAGTTTGTATATTCATATACTGCAATTTTATTAAATCATGCTGTGAAAGTTCACACTGTCTGCTCTAAACATTCCTGAAGTTTCATGTTACATTTAATAAATAAATGCAATCTTCTAGCAGATTATCAGCATAGTATATTTTGTTATCCTTTGTTCTTCCTAATTTGTTCACACCAGGGTATATCTAATGTGCAGGAGTACTTGTACAGGCAGGGCTGTAACATTCTTATGCATTTTATTAGCACAAACCATTGCAAACAGATCAAAATCTACAAATCAGAAACAGTTCATTTTCAGTATACTATATTGTTATGNGATATATATTATATTATACATATATATATGTAGTTACTTGGCAGCTAGATTATTGACTTTTATTTTCAGTGTACAAACTGAATCTTCTCAGGAGTAATTGAGAAATACAAAATCTGGTAATTTCCTTTTATCTGCCTCACACAACTTTAAAATTCTGATTACCAAGTACATGTAACCCAAACTATTAGATAACACAATTTTACATGATCAAAATCTCCTAAAACTCTTGTGGTACATAAACACTTTACATTTATTTTTATTGTCATTAAACTTGTTGCTCAGTCAATAGTGGCAGCTGTCACTTCTTGAAACATTGTTCAAACAGTGGTTAGGAAATGTCATATTTCACCTAAGATGGAAGTATTACTAGGCCCAGTTTACAGAATAAAAGCCTGAAGAGCAAAGAGGTTAAGTGAGCTACCCAGGGACACAGCAGGCAACAACAAATGGAGCCTCTGGTAAGAACAAACTCTTTTCTGGCCACTGGACTCCATTTAGGCCTAGCGCAGTCTAATTTAACAGAAAATGAAGGATGTTGAGATATGATCCTACTGCAGTTCTGGGAGAATGTTACCAATCAGAACATCTGTCATGTGACTTGTCATGCGTCTCATATATATATATATGGTTAAAAAAGAAACAAAAACAAACAAATGAACAAGCAACAACAACAAAGCAAATTTAAAACATGCCTTTAAAGAAGACTTAATACCATGTGGAAAATCACTGGATGCTCTCTTTTAGTTAATAATGTGTTCATTTTCACTGTGCATTTTGCTCTTGCTCACATTACATAGAAAAAGGGAACTGTTCTGTGTGTTCTATGGAAGTAGTAAAAGACTGAAGGTATTTATTAATACCTGCCTGTGTCGGGGCAGTCAGTGGCTTCATTCCTACCCAACAGCTTCAGACAGCATTACTCATGGGGAAGAGTCCATTGTGTGGACACAGCATTAGCTGTGTCATGGCACTGAAAACAAACTTTGCCTTCCATTCAGTCCTATACCAGTGTGAAACTGGAGAATAATGATGTGGACAATCATTTGGATTCTATGGATTATATTTTAAAATAATAAACTCCTGGAATAAACTATGTATTTCTGATTATTGACCAAGAGATGCCCTGTGATAAATGTTAAATTTTGTTATATTTCTTTTTATAAGATTCTTACCATGGGATAAATCAGCCTCATATAATTACAAATGTAAGTGCTACAATAAGTGTCCATAGAGTCGGAAGAAAAATTTCACAGATGGTTTGGCATTTAAACAGAAACCATTTTGTCTTTATTGCTCTTGACTTTTTTTTTTTTTTCTGCTTTTCACACTGCTATGCTGAGTCTCCCTTAGAGATTTGAAATTAACAGCCAGATCCAAGAAATGATCTCCTAAAAGTTTAGCAGTACCTAGCTTTTTGGTGGCTATCTCCAAAGTGGAATCCAAGCCCTATGCAGATCTCTCTAGGGGGGGCTGGAGAAGTTAGCATAATGTCTGTTATCTTAAAATGCAATTAAAATATGTTTTAAATGCCAGGTTAAATTTGTATTTTCTCTTGCCATAGAGATGAATGTGTCTATTATTGTAAATTTGAAATAATACATTTCTAAATTATTCCCCTCTTCTAACTATCCTAATAAAGAGGCCTCACTTTCCCATTTTATCATAATGGCATGATACCTCTATATTTGGAAAAAAAAATGATGTGCTTCATTGATACTTAAAAATATAACAGAAAATATGTGTATAAAAATCCAAATCTAAGGCCCAGTGACATTCACAGGAATGCCTTTGATATCTTCAGGGGACTTTGGATTCAGCTGTCATAGCTGGGTGCAAGGTATGGTTTTATATACTTTGGAATTATGCATAAATATATTTTTATCAGAATCACATTAGAAGTCATGGATTACCTGGTAAGTGTGCTTTCCCCTGAGATACAGCTTTAAAACATTTAGAAACATTGAACTGCCCACTTTTTAGAAATAACACCTGCAATGTAATTTGAAACAATCTCTAAGTTAAACCAACTTTCTGAATAGATTAAGATAAACAATTTCAGGTTTTCAGTGTGCTAACTGCTAGAAACTCTTTGCCTATTTTTGTTCTCTCCCTTCAACAACAGAACAAACAAAACAGCACAGCATTCTTTCTAAACGTTGAAAACACCTGCAAAATGTTTCAGTGTAGGAAGTTCTCTAAAAAGAATTACTCAAAACATCACACCTTTGTTCAGAATGCATCTCTCAATTTTCCACCTGAATTTAATTCAGAATATTAGTTTGAGTAACGTGAAGTAAATTACTATCAATGACTGTGTTTAAGAAATAGGATAAATAGAATACATACACTCCTTTTAAACTTGCTGCTTCCCTCTAAAGTTCTTCCTCAAAAAATCCTACTGATTCTCCACACATCTCTCCATACTTTTGCTTCCTTTAGCTGTGTGGTGGTTTTACCCTGCTGGCAAGCTGAACTCCACCACAACCGCTCTTTCACTCCCCCTCCTCAAAGGAAAAGGGGAGAATATATGACGGAAAGGGCTCAAAGGTTGAGATAAGGACAGTGAGATCACTCACCAATTACCGTCATGGACAAAACAAACTCAGCATAGGGAGATTAATATAATTTCTTGCCTAGCACTAGCGGACTAGAACAGTGAGAAACTACAAGCAAACTAAAAACACCTTCCCCCATCCACTCCTACCTCCTCCCCCTGAGCGGCGCAGGGTAAGGGGGAACGGGGGCTGCGGTCAGTCCCTAACGCTGCGTCTCCGCCGCTCCTTCACGGTCACTCTCTGCCCCTGCTCCACGTGGGGTCCCTCCCACGGGATGCCGTCCTTCCCGAGCTGATCCTGCGTGGGCTTCCCACAGGCTGCAGCTCTTCCAGAACTGCTCCCATATGGGTCCGTACCACGGGGCCCATCCCTCAGGACCAAACTGCTCCAACATGGCTCCCCCACGGGCGGCAGCTCCCGCCAGGCCTCCTGCTCCTGCGTGGGCTCCTCTCCACGGGCTGCAGCTCCGGCCCGGGGCCTGCTCCTGCGGGGGCTCCCATGGGCCGCAGCCTCCTTCAGGCCACATCCACCTGCTCCATGGGGGCTCCTCCATGGCTGCAGCGTGGAGATCTGCTCCGTGTGGTACCCATGGGCTGCAGGGGGACGGCCTGCTCCACCATGGGCCTCTCCACGGGCCGCAGGGGAACTTGTGCTGCGGCGCCTGGAGCCCCTCCTGCCCTCCTTCTGCACTGACCTGGGTGCCTGCAGGGCTGTTTCTCACTCCTCTCTCCCAGCTGCTGTTGTGCAGCCATTTTTTCCCTTTCTTAACTCTGCTCTCCCAGAGGCACAACCAGCGTTGCTCCCTGGCTCGGCTCTGGCCAGCGGCGGGTCCCTTTTGGAGCCGGCTGGAGCTGGCTCTTGTCTGACATGGGGCAGCTTTTGGGCTCTGCTCACAGAGGCCACCCCTGCAGCCCCCCTGTTACCAAACCCTTGCCATGTAAACCCAATACAAGTTGACAGTCACTGGCTACATCTGTGTGTCAAACTTAGAGACAGTCTGAATGTCTCAATGCTTTTAGACCTCAGCTTGAGTTTCCAAAGAAATTTAGGAGTCTGAATCACACTGAAATTCTGCCACAATGGTGCCATTGGGAACCTGTCCTTTACCTGTCTGAGACAAGTGGAAAATACTAGCCATGCTGTGCAATGACCTGTAATACATATAAGTCCAGAGTATTTCTGAGATGGCATGAGAAATATCTTGATGTGATTCATATTCTGTTCAGAACATATATGTGTATTTTCTAAATACTTACACCATTTTTCATCTTCATAATTGCTTTACAGGCATTAATTAACCCTCACAATGAGGTGAGTGATCAATCAAGGTGACGAAGAATTCACAATAATTAATTTATCTAGAAATATAGTTCTTTTCTTAAGTGTGAAGTGTTCAGGAACAAACAGGGAGTTTTACTGACTTATTTTTACTTCACAACAATTGTGTTAACATTTGATGCAAATGAAATTCAACCTATGGATTTCTTGCAAAATGTTCAACGTTGACATAGAAGCTTCAGGAAATTGGCTGACCAATTTCCATTGCTGTAGAACAAGCAATGCTTCTAGGCTCCTTATGCATAACCTGTACATATCCTGTCCCTAACAAGCTACTTAGCAGTGTCACTTTCAAGGCTGGTTTGGAGGGTAGAGAGGACAAAACCTGACCTTGTAGGTTGGATTGGAGACATTTCCCATTGGTCCTGGATGTGCAGGACTGGGGGACATGCTCCTGGAGAGCATCAAGGATAACTTCCTGGTCCGGGTATTAGACAAACCAACAAGAGGAGAAGTGTTACTGGACCTGGTACTCACCAGTGTGGATGGACTCATTAAAGAGGTCAAGACTGGAGGCAGTCTGGGCTGCAGCAACCATGCCCTGGTTGAGTTCATGATCTTGAGGAATATGGGCCTGGTGAAGAGCAAAGTCAGGACCCTGAAATTTAGAAGGACAATATTCCAGCTGTTTAAAGAATTAGTGGATAAGATCCCCTGGTAAACTGTCCTTAGGGACAAAGGAGCTGAACAGAGCTGGTAGCTCCTTAAGGATGTTTTTCTTAGAGCACAAGAAATCTCCATCCCAATGTGCAGGAAAGCAAACAGAGGGCAAGGAAACCAGGACGGCTGAGCAAGGACCTGCTGGTCAAACAGAGGAGTAAGAAGGAAATGCACAGGCAGTGGAAGCAGGGACATGTGGCCTGGGAAGAGTACAGGGATGCTGTCTGGATGTGCAGGGATGGGATCAGGAAAGCCAAGGCACTGAGGGAACTGAGCTTGGCAAGGGATGCAAAGCATGACAAGAAGAAATTCTATAGGTACTTTGGCCGGA
>VXAA01000807.1:9343-48765 GCA_013399115.1 Anseranas semipalmata | reverse complement strand
TCGTTTTGATTGTGCCTACATGGGGTGAATACTAAGCCCCAGGTGAGATGACTTAATGCAATTCACAAGCTAGTGACAAGGTTCTGAATGCCAAGAAACACTGTATTTTATATCAAACAAAATTAAATAAATAAATAAAATGTGTGTGTGTGTGTGTGTGTGTGTGTGTGTGTCTACAGAAACTGGGGGTAGTGCAGCATGCCTCCAGCTCTATTGTATTGTTTAGTTTATTTGCTTTGTGAGGACTCAAAATTCCCATCATTTTTTGTATTTTCTTGATTCTAGAACACTACCTATTTCCACCCTAAAGCAAAATCTAGCTACAGTCCAATAGTTTCGGCTCTGAAATGTATTGTGTCATGCTCAACAGTGAGGATCACATCAAGTGCCACTCTCCACAGTGAAGAGAGCAGTAAAACACAGAGCTCCTGGGGCTTATCTTTTTCTCCCAAAAAATATTGAATTTCTATCTGTGGCCCACAGCCCTCACTTTCAAATCCTACTGATGCCTCTGGCAGGAAAATCTGGTAGAAGGAATATAGTCTAAGCAGAGGCTTAGCACAAAACCTGTTCCTCTTTGGCAGGCCGCCATCATTTCTAGGGGGTGAAGAGAATTAAAGGTTCCTAAACTGTTCTTCTTAAAAGTTGAAGGATTGTCTGGCTCACTCAAATTGACACCAGAACACTGGGAGATTTCCTGCTCTTTCTATCTCTCTCTTTTTTTTTTCACCATAAGTAGATCAATGTCGTGGAAAATATTTGCAGTCTTTATACTCCTAATGGCCCTGTATTGCTATTAGGACATTGTATCAGCATTGTTTTGTCATAAATGGTGGTAGCAAGATGTAGATTTCTGGTTTCGACAACCTGGCACTTGATATTATGTTAATTGTGTGAGATGAAGTATTTATTTCCTGTGTTTAGATTACATCTTTGTGGAATATTTTTGAAAGTAAAATGCATTTGTATTTCTAACACACTCTCATTTCATTATTTTAACCCACTCCCTCTTCCCTCAAGAAACTCTACAACCCAATTCATAGATGAAACTTTTTAACCAGACACTAGCGATACGTGCAAAGACTTAAGATACTTGTTCCAGCTCCTGCAGCTTCTCCCAGCACCTAGCAGAAATGGTGCATGAGCTCAGCTGATTTGTAGTAGCTAGAATAGCTATTTAAAACTGTTCAGCTTCCATTGTTCCTTAGGACAGCTGTGTGAGCAATCTGTACTGTACCAACAGTGAAACTATACCACTAGGTCCAGAAATTCAAAAACATAAACATGCTTCGAAGTCCATTTTACTATGTTTTTGTCAGGAACATGGCTGTTAGGCCAGGAAATCTGGTCCTTTTCCCGTGGCATGGTAGCAAAGTCAAATTTAATTCCATTGCATTTGTATATATGTGTTATCAGTATTTTCACTTTCTTTTAAAATACTTTTTTGGATCATATCTCAATTTTTCTAAATTCAGTTGTTATTTGAAATAAATAAGGCAGGGCATAATAAAACTATTTTTTTTTTACAAGAAGTGAAGTTTCATTGTTAAAAAAACAATGCTTTATGATACTTTAATTTCAAATGTCGTGTGTTACTCAATGCTTCATTTTTTTTCATTTGACTTTTCATGTTCTTTTTTTTTTTTTTTTAATTTACACAACTTCATAAGACTTATACCAATGCACATCTCTGATAGTGCTTTCAGAGTGCAAAAAGACTGTAAGGCTGGTACTCTCAGGCCAAAAGGCTCTTTTCCTGGCCTTAGGTCTATGCCATCGAGAGAGTCAACGTCAGAGCAAAGACACACACACAGGACAGAAATTACCCTGAAAGTATAATGCCTACATGTCTACATCTTATCTAAAAGTCTCAAAAAAAACAAAAAAAAAAAAAAAAAAAAAAAAAAAAAAAAAAAAGTGGCATGGATGATTGCGTTGGGTCTTTTGAAATCATAGATAAACGTCTTGTAATTTTATTTTGAAAGACTGTGTCTATGTACTCTTGCAGCTTTTTCCAAAATAAAGCTGGACTTCTGTAAAGCCAATACCTTCTCCTCTTGGTGGTGTGGTTTAATTAACAGGGATCTGTACCAATTAGGCCAGCTCAACTCTCCAAACGATTGTCTGCTTCTAAGTTTCCTACTACAAGCCTGCTTAGTTTATACCTTAGCTTGTCCCTCACAATGTGTCATTTTTACCTTCTCCAAAACAGGTGGAGGTATGTATGTGTGTATATGGGGGGGAGAAGACGTGTATTTTCTTTCTGGTGTTGTCATTTGTTTGCTTGTTTCCCCGTAGGAGGAGGATTTGGTGGGGGGAGAGTTTCAATCATACAAATCGTGTGACCTGGAATACCAACATCTAGAATCTGTTACCTTTTCTCCAGTTAAGCAATGTTTCACTTTGAAAATAGCCCCACAGAAATTATTGTAGAATAAGTTTCTAATCAAAGGGAGCAAGGATTTCAGAAATCAACTGGGAATGATAGAAAATGAAATCACCTGCTCAAATTTATGACCATATATGATAAGTCATCATGATCCCTCTCTGGATTTGAGATCTGATCTGAGTATCATAGTACTGGAACTGTGTCTGTTTATTTTGAACATATTTTATGTACTCTGTCACCCAGCTGTGTGAATTGAATTTCTTCCTCTAGCTCTTCTTTCAGAAGAATATTGTATATTCAGAAAAATATTGTATTTTAACAGGGAGAAGATATTTCTCTGCAGCCAGTTGTTTCCACATAGATTGCTATAATTTTGGGTTATTTTTACCGATGTTAATGATTACATTGTTCCACAGACTTTGTAGTTCTGCATTCATAAGCACAATGAAGACAGTCAAAAAAAAAAAAAAAAAAAAAAAAAAAAAAAAAAAAAAAAAAAAATCTGTGTAGTATTGATGCTATTTCTAGTTTTGTTTAAAAGTTAAAGGGATTTACATGGAAAAGGGAAGGAAGGGTATGTCATAACTTCTGTGCTAAGTGAAAGATTTTGTTTGTATAAATCACATACTGTATTCATCATGCTCAAGACAAATGATAAACATTACATTTCACCATGCCCATAAAATTAAGAATATGCATCAATAATATTAATTCTACAGTGGATTGGCTGATTTTCTTTTTCTTCCCTGCTTTGCTGGCATCATTACATTGTGGGACACATGGCATTATTAGCTGCCAGTGCTGCTTTCCCACCCTTATGTTCCTGTCTAACTTGAGTAGCTTGCTCTGGAAGAGCTTGGCCTTTCATTCCTGAGGTCCGTTGCTTTATTCCTTTTCTGCTTTTTCTGTTTTCATTTCCTGATGATGTTGTCATCGTCAGTGAAGTTATGATGAACAAGTTTGATACTATTTATAGATTCTGGGCTTGTAGCCAGCTATTTTCATGCCTTCAGTGCTATTTAAATCTATTGTTCATTTTCAATTGCAGAGCAGCTTCCTCTCATTTTGCACCTAGAGCTGCAAGGTTTCTGATTCTAGCAACAAAATGGTGGTTTTAGTTTCTGTTTAACAACTTGATAAAATGGAAGTTTTGCTTCCTTTGTTTTTCTTGTGGTCCCTATGCTATCACTTGATATTAATTATTAAACTGAAGCCTACACTTCCATTGAAGATATGATATGGCATTTAAAAAGTTTGATTCAAAGGGGATTCATTTAGAAGATCATTCCTCCTTTATTTGATAATATCATTCGTAATAACAATATACTGTTTAAAAACTCTTGACAAATAGGGATAAATATTCAGCATGCTAGACAGACAAGTGCTCCTCAGATTGCTGTATTGTTAATACAAAAAGAATACCTATTTTTTCGTGCACTATACTGAAATACATCCCATTAGATTAAGGGTATGGCTTCTGCTCTTGTTCCCATAGGATCTCAGAGTTCTCCTTTTGTGTCTCCTCACTATTTATCTGATTATGGGTCTCTAAAATAGGAAAAAAAAAAATAGAACATTTCACAGTATCTTCTCCTTAAATTAAGTCCTTCAGAATACAATGAGGAAATCTTGCAAGGCTATTGCTGATATAATAAAGCTGTTTAGTTACCTTGAACTGGTGTACCAACACTCTAAATCTAATAAGTCAGATACATGAAAAGTTTAATGTTATGTTTGTGACTTAAACTGAAAATAACAAAGGGATTTGAAATTTAGAGTAATGCACTGCCTTGAAGTTAGACTGTTGTGAATGCACAATAAGTTCTTAGACACAGAAGCAGGAGAAGAGACAGAAGCATATCATATTGCTGGTAAGTAAATTCTGCAGCCTTCTGAAGTTTAGCCTTTGTTTAAGCAGGTGTAGTTTGTGTTTCTGGCTTTGCAACTGCAAGAGGAAGATAATCTCAGCCTTTGCATCACAAACTCCCTAACTTGCAAGTACACTTAGGTAACTGCAGAAGTAAACACTGTAATGCTCAAGACAAGACGAAATTTTGCCAGCCCCCAGTGGCACTGCATTTTATTTACCAGAAGAAAGTGAGACTGCTATTTTAGAATGTGGCTTCTTTGTCAAAACTAATGCTATTCAAAAGTTCTAACTGGAATTTCTTATTACTCTGGAAGAGCATGTTTAATTGAAAATTATGTAGGTTTGTGATTTTGTAGGTAAGTGTTAATGTAATAACCTATATAAACTACTGCATTATACACATTTTGAATTATTTGCCTAATGTCTAAAGGATAGGCAAAGTAATTCTGATGCTAATAAAAAGCTGTCTTTCTGCAGCTGTTGTCCCCTCTTTACATTTAATCTAAAGCACAGTCCACATTGTGAGAAAATCTAAGGATTCCCTTTTCTTTAGAAAGTAATTGGAATGGAGGCTAATCCCAGTGGAAGGTCTTTTGTAAACTAGGAAGCAGCATGAAAAGGTTGCCCAGTTATCTGTGAGGAAGCTGACCTGGAATGGAGAGTAGAGGTTTGCAAATGATATAAAAACAGAGAAGGATTATTTGGAGAGCAGAAGGAGAAAAGAAAACAGAACAAGAGACTTCTCCCAAGATTTGTGTTCGTGGATGAAGAGGAAGTATGCAATAGGTGTTGAGACTGCTTTGACTTTGGTGCATGAGTTCTAGGTTTTATTCTTCCAGGAATTCCCTTATGGGGAGTTTTGAGTAGAGGTCTTAGGCACCTTGATTAAGGTGATATATGTGAATTGATATGATGAAACAAGGAAAAAAACAATGGGGTACACTCCACCAGCAAGGAAAAGCATCTGAATTTTGTAGGAACTTTTTGTATCCAGAAAGTTAAGATATTAATCATGTTTCTGATAAATCCGCAGTGCTTGGCTTCTGCAGGCACTATAGGACAGGTTGCCTCTCACAGTGGCAACTTGATTTACTGCTGCTATCTTGTCTCTCTGAAAGGCAGAAGGTAACTAAGGCACACAGATGAGAGACAAGTTTCAGAAATTGTCATAACCCATTTGGAGAATTTTTTTTTTCTAGGTAATAAAATTATCCTGGGCATGCAGGAAATGACTTTTCTTACTTTCAGAAAACTGCAGCCTTCTCAACACCTAAATCTATCTGGAATTTTGTGCCTCTATCTGGATGAGGTACATGGGAGACTATGCCCCCTTAGGATTCAGTTTTTTTAGGCATGTTCTTATGTTTTACCTAGACTTCAACATGAAACAAGAGTCACAGCTGTTATCATCTGAAAGTATCTGATGGAGTACAAGATGTCACCCTCTAGGTAACTAAAAACTGGGTTTCAGAAACATGAAGTGGGTGACATAGGTTCTAGGTCCTTAGTTTGAGAAGACATAAACCATCACCTCTTACCTTCTAAAAGTGACATTCTAATGACAAAACAACCTTGAATAGGACCATTTTCTGTCATTCTTTTGTCATTTGTGAATAAAATAAGAAAAATCTCTTGTGAGTAAAAGAAGAAAATGAATGTGGGACTCCTGGGCCCTAGAAGGGCAAACTCCAGAGGAAGTGTTGTTGCTTCTGTAGTTAACAGGACATTGTTCTTTGAGAGACCCCATACTTTCTAGGACTGTTTATGTGTTTTCCATTAAACAGCTGTCAGAAACAATATATTGTTGTCACCTTCATATTTCCCTCCACCTGTGTTTCAAAAGAACCAGTCAATCATCCCTTCCCAAAGGGAAAATGTGGACAGTGATGCCTGGTAGAAGGCTTAGGGTTAGGCATCTAGCCAGAAAGACTAAATCTATGAGTGAATTGGGGTTTCAGATTCAGATCTCTTCAGTGTGTTCTATCATTTGGCATGGGCCTGCTCTGGTTGTTTTGAATCCCAATCCTAATTCAGTGTCTAATTTTCCCCATAGTTTACACAGAGAATTTGAGGTGTCTAGAACTGGGGACCAGACACCTAAGAATTTGTATGTTTATTAAGGCAGCAGTACTTACATACCGGGTATCTGAACAAATCAAAAAGTGTAAACAATGTTGTTTCCTGAAAACAATGTTGTTTCCATGAGTACATCACTGATAACTTGGTGATTCAGCCAGGTGATACTAAATGCACAATTATTTTGAGTTCCACAAAACCTACCAACAAAAGATAGTTCTGTGTTTTTTATCTGATTGTCAAATACGGAGAATGGCATAGGTAGGTGCCATTTTTCATCTGTAATTGAAGTCTGGGGCAGACCAGACAAATCTGAACATGGAATCACAGAATGTTTGAGGCTGGAAGGGACCTCTGGAGGTCACCTGGTTTAACCCCCCTGCTCAAGCATGGATACCTACAGCAGGTTGCCTAGGATCATGTCCAGATGGCTTTTGACGATGTCCAAGGAGGAAGACTCATAACACTGGTTACAAGGGGAAGGACTTTTAATATATAAAGTATGGATTTGGGGAGACTGGTGGATTCTGTTTCAGGCATGACCACAAACTCACTGTGACTTTCCTTAGGTCACTTTTTCTTTGTAGCTGGGGAAAAGAAAATCTTAAAAGAGCCCTAGTCCTAAACAAATTTTATACAGAGTCACTTTTTCCCCTAACTCTTATTCTTGGGAGAAGAATATCTGTATAACTCTGGAGTGCTTTTATGTTGTAGTTCCCACTGGTTCTAGCAGCAGCTCATCAAACACAAGGAAACTCCCAGTAAAGGAAGTTTCTTTGAAATTTCCTTAGACAGACCAAGAATTGTCTGGCTTTGCCTCTGTATGTGCAAATATTAAAACAGGTATAAACTGCCAGCCTCATTAGTACAGTGCATCTTTTGAACAATAATTAATTTTTGAAAGGATGTTTGCAATGCTCGAATGGAAAGAGAAATGTGTTATTATTATGAATAATTAATTTTCAATGGTTGTGTGGGATTTCATGCCATGAGAGTCTCATTGATTTTAATGGAAGTCACATGGCTCAGCTCACTCACTTTTGTAAGTCTGCAGTGTTTTGGGATTATGATAAGAGATCAAAGATTCTCCACGTCAACTATAGTAAATTGGATGTCCTATAGTAAATTACATGCACTATTCTGAATAAGTGGAGGCAAAAGTGAAATGCCCATTTAAAGCAACCAGACCTTACTTGTTTGGCAAGCTGTTGATACAATCTGCATTTCACTAATAAAGAGCTAGACCAATCACAGGATTGCAATAAAACTTTGATGAGAGGGGCTATTTTAAAAGACATACTAAAAAAATTATTCTCTGGAAAGTTGTAGCAAAGGAAAACCCCAAATTAAATTGGTTTGTAACATCAATAGCATACTGAAGTCTTGGCAGGTTCTTAAGTACCATGGCTATATATCTTCTAAATGGTTCTTTATTTTAGAGAAGGCTGATAAGGGAGAGATTGCCTCTCTTCCAAGAAGGGAATGGAAAATATGATGGACTCAATTGGGTAGGAAGTACAAGTCAGAAGTTTTGAAGCAATGGAAAACATTGTCACTGGTGGAAGATGAAGGCTTGAGGAGCTGTCATCCAGCTGGTGGACAAAGGTATGTTATCAATGGGCAGTAGTAGAACAGGACATCGGACATGCTTAGAGCTTGTCCAGCACTGCAAATAGGGGCACTGGAAATAGGAGGGGCACTGCAAATAGGAGGGCACTGCAAATAGCATTGCAGATGCTTTGTAACTTTCCTTATCTACTCCAATACTGCTGCTGATTTGTCCCTTTGCTCTGGCCCAGCTGTGTCTACTCACCATATGAGAGGCACAAGCCTCATTGTTCTCACTTGTATCCAGATCCTGATAGTCCATCCAGCATTTGACTCTGCTTTGGCCAGCACCATGCACTACTTTTTTACTCAGCAACAGCTGTCTTCTGATAATGCTGACTTGCTCAGAACTCATCTTACAAGACACTAATCACATAACCCAGTCATATTGCCTTAACTTTGCTCAGCCTCCCTCAGTGGCTTTCTCTATCAGAGATTACATCTCTACCAGTCCTTCCTCTGCAGCACCCACCTTATCCTTATGATTGAAGTGCCATTATGGAAACATTATGGACATAGTACAAATAAGCCTCTATTACATTTAAAATCTTCTATTGAAAAAGACATTATTTACTTCCCTTAGTGCAAACTCTAAGGTAGTTTTGGAAACTAAAGTCCAGACCTTCTATCAACAGAATACAGTGGAGTTGTAGGCAGTGATGTTACTTTAGGCTGCTTCAGCTTGGGTCACAACAAAAAACATGCTTTGCAGTTTTGTCCTAGGTTTTGAAATCCCCGCTCCATTCCTGCCCATGTTACTGGAAAAAACAGTGCTATTACTCCATATGCATCACATGGAATGACGGAGACAATAAATGCATCCTTCATCTCCAGTCTGTCCATCTTCAATATGGAGGCAAGCCATTATTCTTGCCATCATAGATGTTGCTCTTGTTTGTCTTCTCAAAGCTGGATGAGACCAGAGCTACATACACAAATATATTGGGAAGGAGGTTTTGTTTAGGATATCTTATATAGCTAAACAGACTAATCGATAGGAAATCCATGGGGAACAGCAGATGTCACATGAATCACAGTAAAATTGCAGGTTAAAGATTCTGAACAAGATTTGGCTTAATTTGCCTTAAACTTAAAGGTTGCAAAAAACAGAACCCAAGTGCTGAAACTCAGAGAACTGCCTTTTGCCAACATGTGGCTACAGAGGGAAGAGGGGAAATGTTCCATGCCATGTTCCACTGCAAATCGACACAAGGACTGTCATGCGGTGGGATTCATTCCTGCTTCTGCCCACTTAGCCCTGCTGAATGTTGGCTGCAAGAAAAATGAAGATCAAGTTGGGGTAAAAATTGCAGCTTTCAATTCTTGTTTGCCTAAAACGACAGCACCTGCAATGGCCTGAAGTACAGTAAATGTAAATTACCTTCATAACAGAGGTTAGCTTAATGAACCTTTTTGAAGTACTGCATATTTTTTATATTATAAAACTGCCACTGTGTATGTGATCAGACATAGAATTGGAGACAGTGAAGCAAACCACTTCCATGAATAAATGCTCTGAAATTGGCTGTCTTGCACAGGTGGATAAAACATTTGATATAGCCGGATACACCTGCTGGAAATATCAGGCTTTCCTGCTGAGTGTTATAGCAGCAAGGGGATTGACGAGGTGGACCAGAGCACTTTCTATATTCTTAGATTTCTATATGTTTATAGCATTCATCTAGGCAAAATAGCACTTAAAATTTTAATCCAATAGGTATATAATAAATCTAGTCCAGTGCTGATAGGATAATACTACCAAGAATGTCATTGATAGAACCTGTGTTTTTTCTTTGTATTTTCAAATATATATCCATGACATAAAGCATTTCTTGCACTGCACCAGTTTATTTAAATATCCAGAAACGGTTAGGTTTTCCATATAAATTAGGAACTTTTCAAGCAAAATTAATATTTTTATCCTTTTCTTGTGATGTTATTGAAGGGGTTTATAATTTAACGGTTTGGGGACTATTTTATACATTGATTATTTTTGGAAATTTGACTGAAAATCTAACTTTATTTATTCAAATAAATAATGGTGGTTAAGTTTTTTTTAAAGACAAATTATTTCTAATGGTTTTCAAGTTTATCTTAGCCTTTCTTCTCTTCTTTATGACATTATGCTAAAATATCCTGTGGTATTTTTTTCTTTTATATAAATATTTCTATCTATCTTTTAAATTAATTGTACTGGTGGCTTTGATTTGAAACTTCGAAACTATGTTTCATGTATTTGACAACCTTTATATAAATCTATTTGATTTTTCTATTTAAAATTTTAAACAATTTAGACAATTTGATTGTCTCAGGGTACATTGAGCTGCTGTAAAATACAGCTCAATGTATTTTTGCTTTTGGAAAGAGATGGAAAGAGAAATGTGTGAGAATTACATTTAATTTAATTTTAATTTAATTTAAATTGCATGTAATTTAAAATGTAACCTTGCCAATTACAAAATATGTTTGTCGTTTCTGGTTTTGACTTTTACTAAGCAGCATTTTGATTATTACACAGGTAAAATATCCAGTGTTATGTTATGGCTACTGCAAGCATTGATTAAAGTCTCCAGTGTTCATGAGGCTGACAGGGATTCAAAGGAGGAAATGTAAAACTTGAAGGTACAGCAGTATAGTGACATTTCACTCTATAAAGCTGCCAATATTTTAATCCTGCACGTAAATCATTTTCATCAGTTCAATTCCATATCTTAATTTCTGTAGCAAACAAAGTATTGGATTGCATTATGTTTAATAATTAAGAATGTGATATCAATTTCCATATATTTTAAGTTCCTGAACAAGAAATAGAGTTAACATTTTTAGCTTCAATTTGTTTGCTTTACAAAGTAAGAATGATTAAAGATTAGGTCTAATATTCATGCTGTGAGCAACCAAAATTTCATTATTTGCTTTTATAGAACCTTTAGTTTCTCTGCTTAAGTGATGTCTTCGTCAATGATCATGTTGTATTCATTTAGAGTGATGATTGATATGGTAATAGATACAGTGTGATTGAAAGCAACCTTTGTCAATAGGAAGGCCAAATACTCAAATAGTGTATTGGTTGGAGTTTGCTCATTATTGGAGACCTTTCATAGTCATATTGACTTGCTGTCCAAATGTTGTTACTTACCTGATGCTTTCATTGTTTAAATGGTATAGACATTGGTATTGAACATGACTTTTCCCGATATTTATCCTAAAATACACACACGGCTCAATTATCCACTGAAAATACTTACGGTCTATTTTCAGGGTATTAAAACAGTATTTGGGGAATATAAACAAAAATTTTACAGCAGAGAAAAACAGGGTCCTATACTGATGATGTTAATGCTCTGTACTGTGTATCAGTATTCCTTGATTTTAGAAAATTATATGTACCATTTTTTCAGAAATGCTTTCTTCACAGCTCTGGAAGTCCAGGAAATCAACCTTCTTGTGAAAGAACATTACAGGGTCACTGTTCCCTTAAGTGTGGATTTTGTCATTCAAAAGCTTTCCTATTCTCTTTAGAGAATAGGAAAAATCTTCTCTTCTGGACCAGTTTTGGCTCTGATCATGTATTAGACATACCCAGGAAATGTGGCCTTGATTTAGATGCTAAGGCACTTCGGAAATGTTAGGATAATGCAATTTTCTCCCCTCTTCAGACTCATGATACTTTGAAATTTGCCAATAGATCAGGCACTATTAACCTCTTCAGCAAATGCATAGAGAAACAAAATAAACAAAATGCAAAGGCAGAAAGGTTTTATGGGACTTTGAAGTTATGCCTTATGGCTCTCAGTGTACGCCAAATAGCAGTAGAGAACTAAGATCCCTCTAGGAGGACACAGTTATATCATGAGTTAGGCGTGAGGTATTTCAGTTGTGAGGGACGGCTCTACTCCTTACAAGACAGTGTAATTACTACACTGAAGTAATATTATGACCATATCCTTGCTTTCTTGTTTGTATCTTTCAGAAGATATCTTCCATATCTTCCAGAAACTCAAAACATCTCTAAACTCATGAAAAAGTCTTCAATAACTTTTTTTTTTTTTTCTCTCTTTAATGTAATCCTAAAAGCGAATAGTTCTATTGAAGATTTTTCCAGGTCACTAGTGACTTTTGGAAATCCACTCTAAAATGAGATAGAGATGTAAAAGAATTAACCTTTGATATATGAATGAGGAAATGGAAATGGGAAATGGAGGAAACATTTTTTCCATGTCACCACATAATAACACTTTCCCTAAGTAAAGACACTTGACTAGAAATATCATTCACAACTTAAAATTCATGAACTGCCACAAGTAATTTTGAGTAGCACTGAATCAAGCTTTGCTTACATAGTTTTCAATTAAACTTGCAGTAAACATTTGCATTTTCTGAAGTCTCCTCTGTTAGCTCCTTCAGAAAATGTGATGAAAGACTAGTTTGCAAGATTTGCAAGATAAGGATATTGACACAGCAGATGCACTTTTAAAAATTGCTTGTAAGGAATGTTAAATTTTAATTCCAAGGCCTGAGGAAGTATCTATTCTTGCCATGAAAGTGTTTATATTTGTTTATTGTAATTCACACACACACACATTCAATCAACACTTTTTTCCTTCTAAATCCCCCATTACTCAAAGTACCATGAAGCCATAATTTCTTTGAAGTTTGCTAGTATCAACTGTTATCCTTGTTCAATTTGTTTGCTTTTGTATCTCTGCTTGTACATAGTTCCTGAACTTGTGGTATTAACCATCATCATAACACAGTTACTTTAAAAGATTCCCAATAATATGCAACTATCCCTGGAGCAATTATACCTCTCTATATTAAGACATAAGAGTGTTTGGTGAAGAATATTTTGAAAAAGAATCTTTCTCTTGTGTAAGGGCCATAATGCTCTTCTTAGATCCCTAGAAACACATGCAGGTCTGGTGAATGCCCAAGGTGAAGTTTCTTTCATTCATTTCTGAACTGAGCAACCTCTTCAAATTGAATATAGACTCTAGAAAGAAATATGTATGTCCTTGTTAGGTTGGATACAAAGATAAATCATTTATTTTAGAGTTCAGAGATGTGTTGAGCAATGTCACTCTTAAACTTTTTCTTTCCTTCTTTCCTTCTTTCTTTCTTTCTTTCTTTCTTTCTTTCTTTCTTTCTTTCTTTCTTCCTTCCTTCCTTCCTTCCTTCCTTCCTTCCTTCCTTCCTTCCTTCCTTCCTTCCTTTCCTTCCTTCTTTCTTTCTTTCTTTCTCTCTCTCACCCTTTCTTTCTTTCTTTCTTTTCTTTTCTTTTCTTTTCTTTTCTTTTCTTTTCTTTTCTTTTCTTGGTAAATATTGTAAAATTCTATGTTCACTTCTTTGGGTCTTTACTTCACTTTTTGTAATGTTACCTTAATTAAAAATAAGTAAGAAAATTCAGAGCTGCGGGTATTTATTAAAAATCTCAGGAGAGAAGCCCTCCAGCTTCCTACAGCATTTAATTTACAGGAATTGAAAGCTGTGCTGTACTCAGCATATTTATTAAAGAAATACTTACTCCCTTCCATAAAAGAGCAGTAAGTATAAGTTTAGGTGTTGGAAGTGGTTTTGCCCTACGTTACCTGTAATGCTAGTGAGGAAACATTTCCATTTAAACAGGAAAACAAATTAATCAAACATCAGTTTCACTGTACTCCTGTCTATAGGTCTCTTGCCTTGACAGTTTATATTGCATTATATGGTGGGCCTTTGTGTTGCCTATATTCTAATATCAGTTATGTAAATTTGATTTTTTCCACTTGTAAACTCTGAAATTGTCTGAGACTTTAAAAGTCCACTACAAGTAACAAAACGGCATAACCAGTGCTGTGACTCTTGGGCTTTATACATACTGACCAAAATTTCACACTGAGCATTCCCATAATTCTGGCACAAATTGTAGTGTTTGCTTCTAAACAATTTCACATTTATGAAAAGCTGTCATCGAATAGCACCTGAATACTGAAGCATGTCTCATTTTAAACAAATGGGAAAAGCATGGCATCACACACTCTGGTCTGTGAGAGGAAGCTAGAAAGAAGGAAAACTTTCAGATGCTGCAATATAAAGGAGGAAGAGAATATGACCAGCAGATGTTATGAAAGATGGTTCAGAAAGGCACCTGGAGTATGCAATTAGAAACAAAGGAGAGGAAAATGTCCCTGATGATAGGCAAGTTGATAGACTGAAAATGCTCACTTTTCTTTCTAGAGCAATAACAATGTTCCTTTTTTCTGCCCTTTGGGAACATCTACATGGTATTTTTGGGCAGATATGATTCCATGCTTCTTGTCTTCTAAGCTGTCAGACACAAAACTTTCTAAACTGGAAACTATTCCAATTATTGGAATTTTTCTGAAAAGTTAGAAAAGGAATAGGAAAACAGGAAAATTCAGGTCATACCATCTTTATTCAGCAAGTGATGTTTTCTACTTGATAATAATTTCTTTCTATGTTGCAAGTCAGC
Organism: Anseranas semipalmata; assembly: GCA_013399115.1. Taxonomy (NCBI): domain Eukaryota; kingdom Metazoa; phylum Chordata; class Aves; order Anseriformes; family Anseranatidae; genus Anseranas; species Anseranas semipalmata. The sequence continues at coordinate 34,353 of VXAA01000807.1, read as the reverse complement.
GTGGAGTCCAGAAGGCTTTGAAGTGTCTAGCACTTATGAGTCATCTCTTTTGGTGTAGAGGGAGGAAAAAACAGCTTTTGTGGAATTCCCAGTGGAAAGAAGCCTTCTGGAAGAAATGGTGTTCCCTTGGCATGGGTTATACTGTGAGGGAAGTTGACAGAAAACAGCTAGGCTTAACCAAACCAAATCTGCACATCTGTTTGATAACTTTACAGCTTACCATAACAACAACAACAAGAGCAAAGTTATTTAATGAGAGCGACTAAAATACTCATGCTGGTAAAATGCAGCTAGCCATGAATCAAGGGCAAGAAGTCACTCTAGCTGTGCAATAGTTTGCAATGGGCACTAAGGACACTACGAGCAATGAGGTTTGAGAAAGCTGTTTGGATCGGGAGGGAATTATTTATTTTTGCAAGGAATAGTAAAGATTCTGTCCAAGAAGTTTCCATTTGGTAGTGAAGACCTGAAGTGGTATGTGCTAAGCCCCTTTTCAAAGGAAATGAAGCATTGCAGAAACTGCTGAGAAAAGACAGAGAGAGCCACCTGTTTTAAAAACTGAAAAGCCAATCAAACAGTGAAATATTTCTCCATTTAGTTGTGAGCTTATTACAGAGGACAATGTTGGGGAATGGTAATGTGGGTGTGAGGAAATCTGGCAGATCTCATCTGATCTGCCAAAAAGCTGAGATTTTCCATTTATTTTCTTCTTCCTGACTGCATGCACAGCACTGTGTACAATGTAACTTTAATCTTTGCTAAGGTACCTATACACAGTTATAGCATTTGTCATTAATATGTTTCAAGATTATTAGAGGAAAAAAAGATGGTATTTTGCTGCAAGCATTTCAGGTGAGTAGAGACAACTAATGGGAGAATCTAAATGATGTGATTAAATTTTGAAGGATACTTTTGGAAAAACCTGACCTATGCTGAAAAACAATAGGAAAAAAAAGTGTGGGGAGGATTTAATGTATTAGGCAAGGGAGTTTAAAAATCTTTTCAGAATAATGGATTCAGAGATGTGTTTTGCATTGTGAATGATGGGTATGGAAGATAATGTTTGATTAAAACTGGGAATGTAAAAAGACTGGAGAGAAAAAGTGTGCACATAGTAGGGAATCTGACAATGGGAGAAATTAAGAGCTGGTGAGAGATAGTAGGAAAATTTTGTATGTGGAGATTTGGGATTTAAGAGTAATAATGGAACTGCAGAAGGGGAAAGGCCAGAGATAGAACAAAAGAAGAACTGAGGGAATAGAAAACTTTTAAAGCCAAACATAGCTAATCCAATGGAAAGAAAGTTTGAAGGAAAATCAGAGGTTGTGAGAAATGTATGAATTAGGAGCAAAGGTCTCACATGGTTTTTTTTTTGGNTGGAAAAAAAAAAAAGGATGAAAGGACAGAAAGGAAGACTGGGCCATTCCCTAGGTTCCCTTCAGTAGATGGAGACAGAAACACAGATGATGAATGTCTGGGTTAGTTTAAGGTGCAGAAGAGCAGACAGAACAATATGAAAGAGGGGCAAAGAAGTGAAGGATATAGCTAAAATTAGAGACCATGCTGATAACAGGGGGAAGTGAGGTTAGGGAGGGAAGGACGAATCTGTGAGCATCACAAAATCAGAGAGGGTGATAGCTTGGAGATCGTAAATATGAATGAGTGACAGACTGTGTCAGAAGAGTGAGGGGTAGTGAAGGAGAACAAGTGGTGATCTGACAGAAGAAGCATGAAAATTTGAAGGTAAATAAAAGGAGCTGGCTCTGATTTTTTTTTCTCTGCTTTCCCATTTAAACAAATAAAAGTTTACTATATGATACAATTTTCTTCATACTTAAATTTCTTAATTGAGCTTTAAATAGTTTTATTTCACACTTTCAAAGACCTTTCTATGGGTTGCCTCTGTGTACTATTAGGAAAAAGAAATATTACAAACTGTCATGAATACCAATAATCAAAGAGAGATTTTCCTAGCAGACAGAAGGATAACTTCATGTCTGCAGGTTAATTAAGCAGAGTTTAACTTTCTGTATTCAGTGTAAGTTCATAGAAAATAAATATTTCCTTGGTGTATGCCTATCTGATATATCTAGCTCCACCTGTATGCTGATAGTATTTTCTAATGTCTTTTCTTGATGACACGACTATAATTTTCACAGTGTACCAGATCTGTTTAGAGATGTCCCAAATATAATGGTATAAAGATATAAATATTAATGGAGAAAATGCACTACCTTGGGAAACACCCATCATGACAAGAAACTAATTGCCTTATGTAGAGGAGTGTTAAGCAAAGAATCTTGGATTTTGTTTGAGGTTTGATTTTTTTTCAGAACACTCATACCCTAGTGTTTTGTTGGCTTTGTTTGTTTGTTTAACTTATAACCTGCCCTATGACATGTACAACATATAAAATGAAGCCCAACTTGCTACTTGCTACAAATTAAGCTGAAGAAGTTCTGCATCTGGCCATCCTAATGCTGTGAATTGAGCCTTCATGGGTGGATGATTTTATTTCAAGTCACTCCTTTTCATTACAGTTGCCCCAACTATAGACTTCATTTCAGAGGGCTTAAGATCTGAGTGCAAGCAGTTTTGACATAAGTTATATGAATAAGTGTCATGGTGAGGGAGTTACCTCAGATGTGAGATCAGTATTTGTGCAAATGGGAACTCCACCACACAAATAAATACCTGAGTGACAGGAATATCCTAAAGGGATTACAGAAGAATAGGAGAGAAAATGTACAGAAGCCCACAAAGACAAAAACAATTCTTCAGAATCACTAAGCTCCCACATGAAACACAACTTCTAAAGTGTGATATTGCACTTTGATGCATATGTCTTTAATGCATGCAACTTGGAGATGATACACTGCTATTAGAGACTTATCATGCCTGATGTACAATGCAGAGGCGTTTGCTTTGATGAATTGGAATTTGCTGTCATGAATCCAATGGCAGCAATGAGACGCATCACTACCACTAGCATTCAAAGGCTTATAGCTACAATTACCCTATATTAATACATAGACATATACAGGACAGAAGCAAATCTTTATCTATTTTTGTCCTCCATCACAAAATTCTTATTTGAGTCAATGTTTTGTACTGCCTGTGTGTTTCAAACTTAATCCTGCAAAATGACACTTAATCTTTATAGCTACACTAAATGTTCATATCACTAAACATGTATATTATTCTAGACTTATTACTGTGAGATTTATGCATATTGTATGAAGAAGCTAAGGAAGAGAGAGAGATGTGAAAGGAACATTTCTTCTCTGCTTAAAAAGGATTTTAGCTATTTAAAATATCTGAGAACAGTATAAAGAGGAAAAAAGGAAAACGGTAAATTGTGGGAATTGAATTCTTAGTTATAAGATGCATATTTATTGGAAAAAAAGAAGCTGGAAATGTTTTAAAATTGCAGATACACAAGTTACAGCTGCTCTGGCTATCCTGTATCTCATCTAGTTTTAAAACAGAAAGCCTGGCTCTGTTTACACAATTTTAGAACTGTCAAACGCTTAAAAATAATGTAAACTTGTGAACTTGTGAAGAGGTTCTGGATATGGGAGCCACAAGAAGCTGTATAGATTTATAGAATCATAGAACCATTTAGGTTGGAAAAAAACTCTAAGATCATCAAGTCCAACCATTAACCTAGCACTGACAAGTCTACCACTAAACTATGTCCCTAAGCACCACATCTACACATCTTTTGAATACCTCCAGAGATGATGACTCAACCACTTCCCTGGGCAGTCTATTCCAGTGCTTCACAATGCTTTCAATTTCCTAATATCCAACCTAAACCTCCCCTGGCGCAACTTGAGGTCATTTCCTCTTGTCCAGTCACTTGTTGCTTGGAAGAAGAGACCAACCCCCCACCCCGCTACAACCTCCTTTGAGGTAGTTGAGAGCAATAAGGTCTCCCCTGAGCCTCCTTTTCTCTAGGCTAAATAACCCCTGTTCCCTCAGCCGCTCCTCATAAGACTTGTTCTCTTGACCCCTCACTAGCTTCATTGCCCTTCTTTGGACTCCAGCACCTTGATGTCTTCCTCGTAGTGAGGGGCCCAAAATGGAACATAGGATTCAAGGTGTGGCATCACCAGAGCCAAGTAGAGGGGGACAATCACTTCCTGCTGGCCATTCTATTTCTGATACCAGCCTGGATGATGTTGGCTTTCTTGGCCACCTGAGCACACTGCTGGCTCATATTCAGCTGGCTATCGACCAGTAACCCCAGCTCCCTTTCCACGGTGTGGCTTTCCATCCACTCATCTCCCAGCATGTAGCGCTGCTTGGGGTTGTTGTGCCCCAGGTGCAGGACCCGGCACTTGGCCTTGTTAAACCTCATACAGTTGGCCTCAGCCCATCAATCCAGCCTATCCAGATCCTTCTGCAGAGCCTTCCTATCCTCAAGCAGATCAACACTTACTGAGGATGCACTCAATCCCCTCATCGAGATCATTGATGAAGATATTGAAGAGAACTGGCCCTAATACTGAGCCCTGGGGGACACCACTAGTGACCGGCCTCCAACTGCATTTAACTCCATTCACCACCACTCTTTGGGCCTGGCCACCCAGCTAGTTTTTAACCCAGCAAAGCATACACCTGTCCAAGCCCTGAGCAGCCGGTTTCTCCAGAAGAATGCTGTGGGAAACAGTGTCAAAAGCTTTACTAAAGTCTGGGTAGACAATATCCACAGCCTTTCCCTCATCCACTAAGCGTGTCACCTTGTTATAGAAGGAGATCACGGTTGTCAAGCAGGACCTGCCTTTTGTAAACCCATGCTGACTGGACCTGATCACCCGGTTGTCCTGTATGTGCTGCGTGATGGCCCTCAAGAAGATCTGCTCCATAACCTTTCCCAGAACCAAAGTCAGACTGACAGGCCTGTTCCAGTGTGACAGGGTCCTTCTGGCCTTTCTTGTAGATGGGCGTCACGTTTGCTAGCCGCCAGTCAACTGGCATCTCCCCTGATAGCCAAGACTGCTGATAAATGATGGAAAGCAGCTTGGTCAGCACTTCCGCCAGCTCCTTCATTACCCTTGGGTGGATCCTATTTGGCCTGATAGACTTGTGTACGCCTAAGTGCTGTAGCAGGTCACTTATCATTTCCTCTTGGATTATGAAGGCTTCATTCTGCTTCCCGTCCCTATCTACCAGCACAAGGGGCTGGGTAGCCAGAGAACAAACGATCTTACTACTAAAGAATGAGGCTAAGAAGGCATTAAGCACCTCAGCCTTTTTCTCAACTCTTGTCACTATGTTTCCCCCCACATCCAATAAAGGATGGAGATTCTCCTTAGTCCTCCTTTTCTTGTTTATGTATTTATAAAAACATTTTTTATTGTCCTTTACAACAGTAGCCAAATTGAGCTCCAGATGGGTTTTGCCTTCTAATTTTCTCCCTGAAAAGCCTCATGACATCGTTGGAGTCCTCCTGAGTGGCTTGCTCCTTCTTCCAATGGTCATAAACTCTATTTTTCTTCCTGAGCTCCAGCCAAAGGTTTTCTGAAGCTTTTAAAACTCTGTTTAAAATTTTAATGACAGGGGAAAAAAATTCTTTGTTCATAATTCCAGAAGTTTTAAAAAAAAAATAATTACTAAACATTTCTTTCTCTTTTTACACAGATGTACGTAAAACTTCCAGCAAACTCATGGAGTCTGGGCAAATTAGCAGTGTATGATTGTCTTACTCTTTTTTTTTTTTTCCCCTCTTAGGTTTGCATAAAGTTCAGAAGCAGGACAGGATCTAACCCAGTTTAGCCACTCACAAGGATCTTATTCACACTTGGGCAAACTGTATACGTAACATACAGGTATACGATGTAGTCTAAGAACAGCCTGGAGACCTTTTTCGAGACTGGGCTTGTCTGTTGTACAGCTTGCAAGCTTGCATATATTGTCTTTGGTAGAGCATTTTGGATGTTTACCGTGTGTTCAGGCATGCCGAGATAGGCAGCACACAAGGTGAGACATTCATGCACATTGGAGAAAAATAAAAGGTGTTAGCACACCACTGTCAAATACTGTAGAGAGCAAACTTTCTGATGGTTATAGAAACATTCAGTAATCTTCTGCCTTTTTTTCTTTTTTATTTTCTAATTTGAAAGGAATAGTTATACATTAACTATAGATATTATGTTAAAAGGGCCAAAAAGTAGATAAAAGTACCTAATTTTTATGTGTCAGGCTTCTTTAGCAAAAACTAGAAATATGTAACAAATGAACATTTCAAAATACTCTGCTTTTTTTTATTATTATTATTTTTCTGAAGCATACTCACTGATATGCTACAGGTGTTTCAGTAGTCTGTTAAATTTGTATTGCTTTTATATCTACAACTTCACCCTCATTGTTTCAGATATTGTTCACAAAAGATGATTCTGATAGCAGTAAGAGGACAATTCTGTACCATCTCCTGTCAGAAGGTCTGAAAATACTTTACCTGCATTAGTGAGTTGAACTGGTATTGGCTTTCCAAACCAGCGATGTATTATCCATATTTCACATTGAAGAAAGATCTGAGGAAAATATCAGCTATGCAAATTGGCCAGTATTGTGCCTAAAATTAGAGGGGGGACTACAGTTATATTAAAATAAGACATTTGAGTCCATTCCTCCATAAATAAACACACATCCATGCAGCTTTTTGTCACATCACTAAAGTACATCACAGCATTCTGTGTGATGACTGTCTTTGTGTAGGCTGCCTTATTACTGATCTATTTGTACAAAACACTTCTGAAAACTATTGCTTTTATCAATTCATTAATTATCTTACCTTATTTTCTTCAGTAGCTTGATTTTTAAAAGTTTTCTTCCTGTTTCAAAACAGGCAGAAAAAAAAGCCTAACTGTGGCTTTATGTGTTTTTTGTTTGTTTGTTTTGTCTTTTTTTTTCTTTTTATGTTGTTCTACTTAATATTAAATGTATGTTACACTACCTGTGTATCTTGCTTGTGACATGCTATACCTGGTTCACTTTTTAATTTGTCTGAGCTTGTCTTATCATCAGAAATGTAGTCTGTTATTGATTAAATAATTCATTTAGCTGTCCCCAAGATGACAGATCTGCTTATTGTCACAAGAAAGTTGATATACTATACTTTGTTTACAAAGGTTGTACAACAGTCAGAAAGTAATGTATAACTACAACATTTTTATAGATTTTACATATTATGTGCATTTCATTAACCATTACATCCAGCAAGAAATATATATTTATTTGATAAAAATTGAAATTGGCACTAAAATAACTCACTTTTATTGGTTGTGCTCCTAGAGAAGAGAACTCAAGAGGTGAATTAGCTTATATGTACCTTTTTAAAAATCTCATCAGGCTTGCTAAACCTGACATTTAACTCTTTTGACAGTGCTTGAATGCACAGAAATTTCTTCCAGCCTTCTGAAGTTTCATTGTGAGGGTGTGATATATTGCGTACAGCCATAGACATATATGGATTCTGCTTCCCTGGATGAACTTCTCACACATATTCAATGGGTTAAGAAGAGTTTATCTTGTTAATCCCATGCTTTAAAATATAACCCCGTTCCTACTTTGACACTACACTGAAGCAGGCATATTTTAAAGTTACATTTCTAACAAATAATGCTCTTTCTTCACCCTCCCCTTTCTCTGCTCAAAATCCTGCCCAGAACCTGGATTATTGCCCAGGATTATTTTGTAGACATATTGTCTACAAAAGCGGTCATCAACATCCTCTTTTCCAGTTGCAGATCTCCAGCCATTCCCCACTTTTAGTCCCCGCTTGTAGAACCCATGTGCTGTTACGGAGAACCAGGGTCTACAGGGGATTTAAAGATGATATGAGGGGCAAGGAGAAGGGAGAACACCAGGTCTGAAGTGCTCAGCACCTCACTGCCATCCTGCTGAAAATGATGTACACAGCAGAGACATTTGCAATTATCGTAAAAGAATAGTAGGAATGGTGAACTTTTCATATTTGACATTGTTCTTTCCTGCATTTGGGCCTGATGCACTTCTTCATTTTGTCAGCTAAACCAAAGTAGAATAGCCTTCATTCCAATTAAATACATAGAAACAAATAAGGAAATTTGTAGGGATTGTTCAAAAACTCAAAAAAAAAAAAAAAAACAACAAAAACCAAACCTAATTCTCAAGACATTTAATTCCTTACGTACATATATTTTTCAGAAGTTAAGTATTTTCTTTTTAGCTAAAAAGATGCTGCAGAAATTAGCAAACATGTTAACTAGCAAAACTTTGTGAGTGCAATGTGATACAAGAGTTTATAGACATACTAAATGATCAGCAAAAAATGTGCTTATCCTGCAGCAGTAAAAAAATGAACACTTAAAATTAAGAAATTTGGCAATACTCTAGCTCACTTTCTAGGCAAAATGTTCATTGTATTTTATTTATATGTTAATTTTACATACTTTGTATGCACCAAAAATTTACCCTGTGATGTTCATTATGCTACTACAATTCCAACAATCATGATGATAATACCTTTGCTTTCTGAAGGAGTTAAATCAGGAGGTTTTTATTGCTTTTATTATTTAAACAAACAACAACAGAGTGGATTTATACATATGTACATGTTTATGGACACCTGTGTCTATTTACATAATGCATATATAGTGTACCTAAGATGTATATTAACTAAGCATGTAAAGAAGCATTTTTGTGAATAACACCCACACAATTTTTTGAATAATGTTAGTATTTTCTTACAAGTTTTTAGTATTATTTTTTCACCCAAAATTTGAATGTTATTGATGCATATCTTTCTGTAGAACCCTCTAGTGGATTCAAATTATACGTACAGACTTTCAATTTATATATTTGTCATTTTTATAAGATTTCATACACTTTGTTTCAATAGAAACAACGATTCATATGTGAAGAAAAAAATTAAAAATACATTTTCATAAAAAAGGTACAAATTATTGATAAACACATCTATGTGTGCAGATTGGTTATTTCTCAGAGGTTATTTGGGGTCATAATTGTAAATCTCATTACCTTGCTTGAAGGAGAAGGTCTCTTTCATTATTATGGTGCTGAGGTCCATATCCCTGAAGCTAATTGCAAGGTATTGCTTCAGAGTTCTAATTGTTTGCCATCAAAATAGCTGTGTAAGCTTGATTAACAGTGTTCAGCAACATTCATAATAGTCCAAGCCTGGTCCTGCATAAAATAGAAACTGGGAAAAAATCAATAAGATTTAATAAGATCAGGAACAATCACTTACAATAGTACATCAATCACACAAAGTAATAGGTGCAGGATTTGATAGGGTCCTGAACTGCCTGAGAGATTCATAACCAGTACTCGTTAATGATTTGTTCATTTGCATTTTATCAATCCAGCTACAGCTGACAACTGAAGGAGCAGTAAGGAAATATGTTGACTTAAACTCATTAGAGTTTGCAATTAAAAAAATAACAGATAACTTAATAGCAAAATCAGACTTAACCATAGATGTGGAGTGTGTATGTATGTACATGTATTCTGTTTTGCTGTGAGAATATAATAAATTACCACACTGTAGTGGCTATTCATATTCCCATAATGCCTCAGAAAGTCTGATTATGTCTGAGCAAAAGCACAACAGAATATAAATTTTTAAATTCTCCTCGACGCTTCACAATGTTTCTCTCTTATTGCATTTCACATAGTGTAATGCCATCACAATATTTAATATGAAACATGCATATTGCCTTGTTTTTGTACCCTTTTAAATAAATAAAGCCCTGGGCTTTGCCTTGGGCCAAACCCATATCAAACACAAAACCAGTAATAATGAGATGGCTTTCTGGTGATTATTATTTAGCATTATATTCTATATCAGCAGATTTTATGTCTTTCTAAAGTAATTAAGTTTTGTTTACTATCCAAACATTTTTTTTTAAATTGTCACAATGGTTAATGAATAAACATCAGATCTCATTTATCCAGAGTCTTGCTTGTTTGTAATGCATCAATCTTTTGTTTAAAATAAGAAATCCAGAGGCAAGCCAAACTAAAATGCTACAAAAAACATGAGCTGCCTTGTGTGTGGATGAGTTATTTAAAGAGTGATCTTGTGAGAGTATCTGCAGAGCATGTTTGTTTGCCTGTCTTTGTTGGGTCCATTTTGATGAGTGCCTCGTTATAAACGAGATTATGAGCATCCCTTTTCTGTGGAGCAGTTTGCCCTGTTAGACTTAGTAATTTTAATTTGTATCCACGTTAATGTTCTTCTCTAGTCTCTTCCCTTTCCATGTCCTTCCACCATTTTTTTTTTTTTTTTTCCAAATGAAATCTTAAAATACTATTTTGGGGTTTCTTAAGAGTCTCTTTTGACCCAAAACGCATAATAGCAGGATACTATTTTTTGTTCATTTTAAGCAGCTTCCACATTTTATAAGGGGAGTAGGAAATTCTAAATCAGTATATGTTATTGTCACATCATCCTTATGCCATCCAACAGCAGTACAAAGACAAAGCTTCTTTATTGTATGGTTTAAAGTAGAGATTGCCATGCAATGGCAATATGGCACAAACTGCGTTTGGGTTTTCTGTCCTACAACAGACTCTTTGACCTCAGAGACTGTAATGGAGGAGCTTCCCAGGTTATGTGACTACAATTTTTGAGGGAAAAGGGGGACTGAGCTTAGAGTCTGACCTATGCAGTGATTTTAAATTTATACCACTACCATTTCAGTCATATGTGTTTCATGGAGAAAGAAATAGCAGGTTGGTGGCTTTGTCAGAAAATTGGCTCAATCTCTAACATCAGTTAATGTATCAATCACAGATTAGACATAATAACTATTAGTTTTATAGTAATTTCAATTTTTTATAACTTTACAAATATATCCTGAATTGGATAATTAAATCCACAAGCTATATTAAAACCAGAATAGCAATAAAAGAAAGGGAACAATTTGAAACAATAATTCTTGTGAAGAGGATGTTCTTTTTCTGCTGCTGTGCTGGCCATGAATTATTTGTGATATTTACAACTATGTTTGTGTCAGAAAATGGATGTTTTATGCTTAAAAACTACAGGCTCTGAATTTCTTAGATATTTTTGGTTAAAAATATGAATTTGGCTGTGTGGGAATCAACAGATATGGTATTCATTTCTCTAAGTAGGCTTGATAAAATAGTTTCCCTTGTCAGCTGCTTCTCCAGCCTCCCCTGTAAGTTGCTGCCTGTGACTCACAGATGCCCTGCAGCATCTTCTAAACTGCTGGAGTCACCAACTAGAAGCAAGCCTGGGCTGATTTCCATTCAGGTTGAGTCCAGGTTGCAGACTGTAACCAGAGCTAATATGTGTCCTATTCAACCATTACTGCAATGAAGACACTTACCTCAGAAGGAGGAAACACAGAGAGCAGGAACAGTTGCCTTTTCAATTTACTGACAGATGTGAGTTAAAAACTTCAGTACCAGACTATGTTCTCTGTTCCTTGATTAAACACATATTGTGCTTTCAAGGACAAACCTTCATTCTTGACTGCTGTGCCTGTAATGCAGTCTGTAAACCTATTTAAAGAAAAATAAGTTTAGAATGAAATTTCATTCAGCACCCTGCCTGATTCCCCAAATCCATGAGAACAAGACCAGTTACTTCTACTTTCTAATTAATTGCTTGTTTTCAAATGTGTAAGTGCGTATCCAACTCTAAGCTTTCTGCAATGTGCAAGACCTTTTTGAGGGACAAATACATGACTTGGGTTGGGGATGGACTTTTTTCATCTGACTGTGGCTGGGAGCTGTGTCTTTTAATAGGATTTCTTTCATGGGAAACCCTGAACCATAAAGTCTACTGCGGTACACTGGCAGCATTGCTCTGGTGCTGCAACACCAACCAGATAGATCTTAGATCATCCCAACCAGCAGGGCTGGGATATAGGATCAGAGCAAGGAAGAAACCATCTCTAATGGCCTGGGATGCAAGGAGAGTTACAAGAAACCAAGACATATGTCATGTGGAGGGGACTGGAGAGATCTGCATGACACAGACACAGTTATCACTTGCAGGCATGTCCATTGATTGATAACATCAAGTGTCAACATTTCTATTTCTATGAATGTATCCCTGCTTGGATACTCAAGAGGCGATAAATGATGCTCTGCTCTTTAAGGGCCAACTCAGGGGACAGATCCTCTAGAGAAACATCTCCATCAAACCACTCTATGGAAAGCTGGAAAACATAATGAATAAGAGATACTCAGAATTTCAAGGAACTTTGGAGGAAAAAAAAGGAAATTTCACAGAACTTATTATGGAGTAGAGCTATCAGATAAATTCACAAATTGTATTAAAAGTGAACAGGAAAACAAGTAACTAAGTATCTGAGGAGTCTAATAGAAAGTGCTTGCTTCTGTTGCCTCTGTGTTTTGTTTTTCCCTTCTACAAGGAATCTGATTTACCTCATGCTCTTAATGAATCATAGAATCTAAAAATAGTATATAACAAAGCTTATGTTTTTGCTCAAAAAAATACTCCAGAGTGCAGATTTTAGAAGCAGCTTTCCCGGTCTCTTTCCAAAGTGTTGTAAAGAAGTGCTTTAAAGCTGCTGAACTTTTACATGTGACATATTACATTATTCTAGATTTTGTGGGTGTTTAAAAGTCTAACAGCACTATACTTCTGTTTCTTTGTAGAAAGAAGTTATTATGGAAAACTCTTATATATTCGAGGTGAATAAGAAAAATAAACCGAAAGGGGTGATCTTCCGTGGCAGGAACAAAATGAAGGCAAGATCTAATTCTGGGCAACAACTGCTGGTGTGTAAAGACATATCACACTAGAATGATTTCCACCCACAAAGGAGAGAGAGAAAAGAAAGGATTTCAGCAATGTGGCACTGATTTGTATATAGTAAAGAAGCACAAAAAAAAAGTGCTATGACCTATGGCAGACAACTGGTCTGTACATTAGTTGTGACACCCACAGACACGGCAAATGATTATCAGGGTTTAGAATGGTAGTAGAATTGCAGACAAAGGTGAAAAAAAATAAACTCATGCCCACAAAATTCCAAATGTTAAGCATGAGCTGACATGTACTTTCAAGGCCCAGTTTTAAAAACAACAAATTAAAAATAATGCAAATTCTGAATAGTTTTTTTTTAGATAATACTGATACTGTGCAGAGCCTGAAATCTCTCTCTGTCTTTTAGTGAACTCCAATTTGGAAGGCTTTATGTTTGACTTTTATTATTTCAAGCTTTTGCTCTAGAATATTTAAAATATAAGCTTAATTTTCTTCTTCTTCTTCTTCTTCTTCTTCTTTTTTTTAAACTTGTCACCATGTTGTCATTTTTTGTCATGTATATTATTCCAGAAGGATTTGATGTCTGGAGTGATTGCATAAATCAACTCAACTATGTCACTACTTATAAGTTTGCAATGTGTTAACTCTCTTCATAATTTACATAATGTTTAAATAATATACCTTCTTTTTCCGTTATCCCTACATTAATGTGATTAGAATCAGTGGAAGCGCTGTAATTTTCTTGTAAGGTGTGCTTTCCACCTACGCTTGCTTGTTAGAAGTATCATTTCTAAAACTAGCAACTTCTGATCAGTTTAGCTGTCAAAAATTATTTTTTCCAAATACAAAAATATGTTATAAAATATATTATTGTTTCTACTTAGTATTCCCATTACGGTAAACAAACATCAGAAAATTGTTGCTTTGTCTTATTTATTTCCATGCTTACATCTAACTGTAAGTAGCAGTGGAATACATCCTCTGATATATTATGCAATTAAATTGATGGATGGTTAATTGAGTCAGTATGGCATACCATATGTGTACTCCTGACCTGAATGTCATTGGTCAGATTAAGGCTTCACACGTTTGGCCAAAGAACATATGCTGTTATTGAGAATGTGACTCTAGATGGGATAAGGATTTTAGTCCAAGGAAAAAATCATCATAACTGACTTTGCAGTTTGGTTGTCAGAGCACTGGCTCCTTAGGAGTCCAGCTGTAAAGAACTTTAAAAATAAAAAAAGTTATTAATTAAAAGCTTACTGACATCATGGCCATTAACTTTGGCAGGCTCTTTCATTAATTTATTTGATCTCTCTTATTATATGACATATCCTCATCACAGCACTTGTGCCTTTGCACATCAAGCATTAGGTCTTATTGGACTTTAATTTGTGTTTATTTATTTATTTATTTATTTTTTGAAATGCTCACCTTCTTTTAAACAAATATTTTTCTTATTGGTGGGCATGATACATACGTAAGCAGTAAAGTAGCAAAAGGAGGGGAGCTCATATATCTTTAATGACAGTGACACATAGACATCAAAACACATACAGACTCATACAGAAACATGCATGTATATATTTATATCGCAAATGCAAATAATAGGTATTTTTAGAAGCACCTTGCTAAAACATTTTTTTCACAATGATTAGTCCTAGTTTTTGGCAGATTTAAAATTTCTGTTTTATCTTATTTATCTAAATAATATTTAATGACATTCTATTTTTTTTGTCAGCTATTTTGCATTTTTTTTTTTTCTAAACTAGCTATTATGGAAGCTATTTTAGCTTTACAAATGTTTTAAAGTAAATTATGTTATTTTACAAAATTATTGCAGTAGAACATACATCTGAGCAATAATGTTTTATCTTTGACATTGCTTTGATGACTCATCCATTTTGACAGGTAACTGCTTTAAAGCTATTTAGTTTGCATCAACACTGAGATAAAAAGAGACTTGAACAATGTGTACTATAGAAGCAAAAAATATACTGTCATTACATGGTTAGAAAAACAAAGATTTGTAATGGGAAAAACAGCTAATAGAGAAATATCTTTGATTCAGTCATTGTTTATTGTAGCAAACTTGTGTATCTTTTGTCCACTGACTTAACCTAGAAAAAGAGTAGTACTGTCTCTGCTGCATAATTTGTTACTGCCACATTGAGGAAGATTATGATAATGTACATATAACAAAATTGACAACAATGGAGGAGTCCTGTAATTGTGAACTAAATTCAAGGAGGCTGCTCTGAGCATGAGAACTAAGAGTGTCTTCATTATGATTAGCTTACCTTTTCAAGTGTTCTGCTAGGAACCTCTATCACGTAAATTGAGGCAGGAACTTTATTATCATCACTATAGCAACTGCAGGGAATTTTATTTCAAAACAGTTGGCTACCTGAAAATTTTCTCATGATGGAAAGAACAGCAGATGATATATATACATTTTAATTCATTTTCTTTTATTCTTGTTTTGAAGTGTTCCATAAATGAGTGTAAGGCTTTTTATTTATTTATTTTTTAAAGAGAAGGTGGCCAGTTCCATCTTAAATTAGTTTTCTAATCCATCTTTTTCTATTAGGAGAAGAAAAAGTGCTGGCAGATCTTGGTTGTAACATCACATGTAAAATTTTAATTATGCTAAGATATGGAACATTTCAAATTGGTCCATTTAATGCACAATTCTCTTCATTATTTAATTTTTGAGCTTAGCTGTTACCTGGGTTTTCTTTTGACTTTGATCTTAAATCATATAACCTCTCAGCAAGAATAGTGGTGTGCATTTTTTTTTATTATTTTTCCATGGTGTTATTATATTCTGTGCCTAAAGAAAATGAATAACTACACAGATGAGTTTGTAGAGGATGTGAGTGAACTGTAGATGCACATAGAAATTGAATGCAAATACAAGGAAGTGTCTCTTTTTTTTTTGTCCATAAAAGGACTGATCACATGTTCACAGCTGGAATTTTTATGCAGAACCCTTTTCTCCTAAAATTGCACAAGCCCCCTGTTGTTGCACTTCCGTAATTACAAAACTAGCATCATACTGCAGACAATAGTAATGCTTCAGAAATTGGTACGAGGCTTTTATTGCAACCATATAAATGAATTTCTTTTTTATTCCTATTTCCACAATGTTATTCTGATTTTCTTTAAAATCAAAAGAGCAAAAAGACAGTGTTTTGAAACATGTGATTTTTTAAATGAGCAGGGAGAACAGTAGAAATATTTCAGCTTTCTTGAAATCCTTTTCCTCCATAAAACATAGGAAGAAGTGCAAAAATTCATATTATTTATGCATTGGGGCTGCTGTTCCATAATGAAAGTGGTGTGTATCTCAAAGGTACCCCATATACCACATTTTAGTCACTGCTTTAACAAGTGCCCATTTCTTATTGAAAAATATAGCATAAAGTTTCCTGCAATCTGCATTAATGAGGAGATCACATGATAGGGGCTTCCTCAGCTCTCTTTGACATTTACATCTTCCTTGTAGCCAAATTTCTCTAAACTCTTCCTAATAAAGAAGAATATTTTGTGCATCAGATTTCAGTGTGCTCTCCCTTCTACTGTGAAATGGAAATATGTTCATTTGCTTTCACAGACAGAAAGGCACTTAAAGGGTTGCTGAAGATGAGAATGTAGGACTGAATGCAAAATAGTCAATGCAGTTGAATGTTTCAGATATTTTGTACAAGGTCCAGTTTTGTCTGATATAATTTTAGGACTCTCACCAAGATATCGGCCTTAAGAGTCAATTTGTCCCAAGTTCCTTATATAATTTATGTGAAAGGTTGCCCCTCCAGAAAGTAATTAGAAATTCTCTCTGGAAGTGCCTTTCTTCTTCCATTGACTATCTAGGAACCTAAGGTCACTGTACTCTTCCTTTATTATCAGTACTTCAGTAAAAATCCATCAAGTAAAAATCTTTTCTCTCACAAACTTCTCACAGTCGAAATGCATATTTTTCAACAGCAATTTTTGTTTGTTTGTTTTTACTAGCTTGGTTTTTGTATCTACAAAAGCTTGATGGACTTGCTACTTCTGTTGAATGTATTGTAGTTAATGGGAGTTTTGCCAATGAATTCTCCAGGGACAAGATTTCGCCCTATGCACAAATTAAGAGTCAATTAAGGAATGTCCATGTCTTGGAAATGCCAGTGCAATAAGTTTGGGTAGCTATGTGAAAGATCAGAGATGAAATTCTTTTTCAGTGGTACTTAAATAATTGATAAAAGAACATTAGGTATTACAGCCCATAAAAATACAAGTGACTGATTTGTGGAAGAAAGCGCTAGTGCTTTGAAAATATATCTCTAGCCATTGAATTAGCTATTGTAAATTGTTTTTCATCCATTTTGAAGCTTAATTTTTTATTTATTTATTTATTTATTGAAATTGAGATCTCAATTTATTAAGGCAATGGATCTGTAAACTAACCCATTTAGGCCAACTACAATATTTAACTGAAGTCCCACCAGTGCCAGCTTTGCCCTATATGGATTCAATGTTCTGCTAGTGCTTATCCACTTGCAGTGTTAGAACTTCAACAATGTACAGAAAGCTATGTACTTGTCAGGGCTCTGGGTGCACTCACAGGTTGTGCTACCTCATGGGCTCTGGTTGTCTTTGTTCAGTCAGCTCTGGCACAGCACAGCTGTGGGACCTTGGTCAGAGCTGAAGAAGGAAGAACCTTGTTGGGAGGTCTCACCTCTCTTCACTTGGTATCTGCCTATGTTTTCAGGCCTTTCCCCTGGGTCTTCACTTCACCCAGCTCTTGCATCTGGTTGATCTTGGTCCTGACCCACCGGCATCCTGACCAGGGCTTCACCCTGGGCCTGGTCCATCACAAGGAACTTACCTGTGATCCTTGGCTTGAAGCTGTCCCCATCATCCACCCTGCCCTGCTCTCCTCATTGGGCACGGTGGGATGATGCTCTGTCAGTGTGGCTCTGCCCTGCCTGCCTGTCCATCACCTGCAGCCACTGGCTCGACTCCCTTCGTGCAGCGGCATCCTCACCCTGTGCCCTGGTAATGCAACTGCCAAGGGCCAGCCAGTAAGATATAGGAAATCAATACTTCAACAGAAGTTTTTTCAAGAATTTCTTTGCTGATTTTTTTTTTTTCCCCCATTCTTAGTACCAGCTTTGAGAAACTTGCAGCTGAAGAGATTTTCATATCTAGAATGGCAGCTTTTTGGTCAAGACATAAGAGACAGTATATGCAATATATCCCAGTTTATCCCAGCTTGGACAACATGTTGATTGTCAAGAACATAGAAGTGCTGATTGAAATCCATGTTTAGTTGGATTCAGGCCAGCAACTTGAACCTGAGCTGCTATACAGCTCCTTTGTGTCCTTGGTGCTCATATACTCCTTTATAAGAAAATATTCCACTTGGTAAAGCAGGCATTGTGCCAGAAAATGGATGATTAACTCCACAACTAAAGGATTAAGGTGCTTGTTTGTGATTTTGATTAAGAAATTCCAGCTTTAAATTGTGCTGTAATGAACTTTTGTCTAAAACAGAACAGTTCCAACAGAAGGACACATGGCAAATGCAGACAAACCCAAGGACTGCAGCATCAACCTGCGATGCTGGGACCTGGAAAGTGACTGCTTGAACCTCATTTCTCAAACACAGATGAATGAAGGAGCCAGCACACAACTGGCTATCTGAGGAAAGCTGAATGGTTTGTTCTCAATGGTTTGTCCTCAAGGTCTCTTTATGCAGAAAAGAGAGTAGTGTTGCAGTGAAGAATAGAAAAATTTCAATTTTTTATTGGAAATTCCAGATCCTTCCTGTTTGTCTAAAGAGCTATCTTCTTCACAGTCTGATGTACTAATAGTAGCACCTCAAAATTAAAAAAAAAGAAAAAAAAAAAAAAGGAAAAAAAATCACAGTCTCACTTTGATGACTTTCTTGAGCATCAAAAGTAAACTTTGTAATAAGAAGGTGCTTCTCATCTTTTCTAGTTCTTCACCATTTCCAAACCCTTGAAATGCTGGAAATGATAACTCATGCATGATACATTTGGTTAAAACTCTATAAATGTTTTTTCTTTTAATTCATTTAGGAAGAAGATTAATTTTTCTCATTGAGTATATTTTTATTCCTTGCAAAACAATCATTAAAACATTTGAAATAGAATTTTTTTAAAAAAGAAAGCATATCAAATATGTAGGTTTAATAATAGATTGCATTGTTAAGTCAGAAAGAATTAAGCAATTGTAGACAGTAAATATTTTAATGCATGTTCTCCTTGTGGCTTGTTAATTCAGTTACTTACATTAGAATAGTTACATAAGAAACACAACATTTTTTGCTAAATGATTTACTAAAGAAAGCAGTTTTTAAAAAACTTCATGTAATTAGAACCCATATGAATGAACAATATGATGTTTACATCTAATTTAAGAAACGTGTTTCTAGGGAGCTAAGAATGAGATTCAAATTATTTGTGTCCAGGACAGAAGGGAAGGGGAGATATCTCACTTTGTTACAAGAAAAAAGGGGCAAGGTTCCTCTAAGGTCATCTATTCAGGTTATGAGGTTTGGACAGAGGAACACCACTGAATCAGGAGCTTGACCAGGAGCGGCATGAAGGGTTGAAGGAAAACTCATCTATCTGTTCAGCTGAGAACAGGCAGGAAGAAGGAAGTGGGAATTTATAGACAGGTCTTTTTCAGTCAAGACCCTTTCCAATGGTAAAACACAGATAAAAAAGACTTCCATTTGAAGTATTAAATATACAGATATTCTTAAAAATATAGGGTACTTTTTCCCAAAACCTTTGTAATTCCCTATGAGCCTAAGTCCCATTAACTCTTTAAGTGATTTAGATGCTTTTGAAAACTGAGTAATATGCCAAAGTAATAAATATTTTTAAAATAGTTATCAATACTCCGTCCTTAGTATCTAAATAACCTGTAGTGGGTAAAGAACTATGGCTAAGCATGAACACTGTCCATAGCAAATAGCATCACTTTTAATTGAAAGTAGAGGTCTGAAAGGATAGAATTAAGTTGTCCTTTTAAATATATATAGAACTCTTTATGTTTTGAATGACTCACCCTGTTTTCTTTATGAAATTCCATTAAGAGTGAGGCTGTTATACCTCTTGAGAAATTTCCTGAAGAAATAAAGGCCTTAGGATGTTGCATGAAGCCACTGCCACTTCATAATTCAATTGGAGCTCTCAGTGTTACATCTCCTGAACCATGTCCAGGAGAAAAAAAAAAAAAATCTTACCTCCTAGGGACTTCTTGAATGGAAGAGGAATTAGAGAAGACTGAGAGATCATTACTGATTAGTGCCTCTCTAGAGCACCCCTTGTCCCTCAGCTGAAGGCAAATGACACCTCCTAGGGTGGAGAGTCATCTCCTCTCCCACAGAAAAGCAAAGAACCAGAAATCTCTGTACCCTCATTGCACCTACTAAATATTTTATGTATGTGGTTGTTTGGCTAGCTAGGAGGGGAAAGAGGACAGCTATGTATCACCTTCAAGACCTATATCTCCCTCATTCACAGTAAAATGGGGAAATACACAATTAGAAGAGACCTCTTTTTCCCTTATTTCTAGTAACAGAGTATATAGATCAACAGCAAGTAATACAGAGACTAACACATTTACAGGATTCAACCTCAGGAACAGTTTTCTGCTCTTTACTGTACTTTGGTTTGGCTGATTTTTATGCATTAGTACAGAAGAGACTTTTCAATATTCAAATGGATGCCAAGCACAGTAGTATAGTGCATTAACCTTTCCCTTTGAGATATTTTAGTTCAACTGGTGGCAGAGAAAACCACAAACTGTGGCACGACTGTCAGTCTCATAAATAATTTGTGACTGTGTAAATGCAGATGCCACAGCTGTCATGTAATCTGCACACAGGCTATACTGGGAATGTAACTCAGACCCTTCTGCTCCAGGAACATGGGCCTTTTCCATTTGTACTGTTCCATTAGCTGTTGAAATAGCTTAAAACTAGAACAATTTATCCTTTCCCTTTTGAACTTTAGCAAAATAGCACAGAGCTCTGAAACAGCTTTCATTTACAAACCAAAATTCTCCCAATGTGATTTTCTAAAGCAAACATTTAAATCCAGTGATATCTAAATAGCTGTCAACAGTATTATAAGGAGCTGTACAAAACTTTAAAAGTAAAGCTCAGAAACAGATACATTTTCCTGGTTTCAAGTGTCGTTGTAAACCACAGATTCATAAACCTGGATTGAGTATAACATCTAATTTATGGGTTTGGGTGGAAACCGCCTAAAAGCTGCAAATGCCTTCGAGCTTTTATTGTAAAAGACCCAAAACTGTAATTCTGGCTAAGATTTGCTTTTTAAGGGAGTTCACTTGAACCAAAAAATCACAAAGCAATGCTAGGAAGAAACGAAACCATACAAACCAAAGTGAGAAAGGAATGCACCAACATTTTGGAACCAAAACCACCCATAGGTGCACTTATTTTGCTGGCCAAAGGTTAGAGCACAGTCACAAAGCCCACCATGTATATATCTCTGTCCTGTAGAAAGCAGTGGGTTACTTACTCTCTTCTCTGCTTTAAGAGAGATTGAAGGTCAAAAGGAATTTTAGAGGCCACAGGAATAAGAAGCATAAAAAACGTATGAAAGAACGTTGCAAATTTCCTATTATTTCCTGATAAAAGGCAGCAATGCTCCCTCTTTTTACTTCTGAGTAACAGATTATTTATTCCCATGTAGAAGAAAAACATTTTTCTGAAACTTCATATGGTAATATTCTACGGGTATTAGAAACGATACTAGAAACAATATTGACAATACAAGAAACAATATTAACAATATTTTCTTGGCTATTGCACTTAAACATAGCAGCTGTGCTGAATATAATTTTTTATTTTCTGTATTTTTTACATTTGGGCTGGTTTGCATTTTTTATTTTTATTTTTTTTCAAAAATCATTGAATATATAGCTCTTCAGATGATTGTATAGCAAAGACTAGAACAGAGATGTAGTGTTTAGTTGTTGCTTCCAAAATTTAGACTGCCAGTAACTTAATGAACCCTCTGGAGATATGCTCCCATGTGGAGCAGGTTGTGTCTGTGCTTGAGAGGGTTTAAATTAGTTATTTCTTAGAATAACCTGTGATGAAGGCACTGCTACCGATCAGCTCATCACTAACTCATCAGGGCAATAAACCAATTAGTTGCTGCTATAGTAAGGGACATTTCTTACTGTTTTAAATTCTTGGTAGGGATACACAGCAGAGTACTTCACATATTCGCAGAGTCAGCAGTTTCAGTTCATTATGATTGCAAATTAATGTGTTTCTTCACAAAAGCAGTTTTATTGTCAAAAAGTTGTTACACTGTTGTCTTATGAAGTCCTAGCTTAATACTGGAGTGTGGGGGTGGGAGGGAAGAGAGCAGGAGGTAGTCAGCTTCTTGAGATATTTCAACCATTCATTTTTTATGAATGTTTTTGAAAAATATTTGGTCCTCGATTAGAAGTAGCCACATGCTGGTCCTAAATCACTGTTTGCAACAAATGCCAGTATAGACTAGAACTGTAGTTCATATCCTTCTGGGAGTTTAACATTTCTCCTTTGAATCTCCTTTCTATCTATAAATAAATTTATCCGTGGAAATTAAACGTGCTTGGGAACTTAGATCGTGTCTTTTATGAATGTCCGTGTACTCATTGCTTTGGAAGGAGACATCATTTTGCCAAATTTGATCTCAGTCATGTCTCTTGGGAAAATCTGAACACCTTCACCTTCTAGAACATTGTCAACAGAACTACAGAAAGCTTGGCTCCAGAAAGCTTGAATGATCAAATATAGAGTAAGTAATTAACTCATTTGTTAATTGCCATGGAACCATCTCACAGTACCCACCAGTACACTAATGCGCCTGACAGATTCAGCTGCTGAAGTGAAGCACATGACTGGAAGTATAGTAAAGGTCCCAGAAGTGCCATCACCAGCAAAATAGTTGGAAATTGCATTTATCTGTAGAGTATTGGGCATTTATCATGTGACCCAAGTAAGACATAATAATTAGAATTAGCATTTAGACCTTACATTAAAATTAAGCCCACTACACTTCTTAAATAATTTGAGTAGCTGACAAGTATGCCAGATTCTATGTGAAGAACTTTCTTTACCACAAAGAATTTGTCCTGGGTGACATCTGGGACTTGGGAAAAAGAATTTTCATCAGGACAAGCACAAAAGGAAGTTCCTGCTCTGTTGAAGGTTGCCCTTCACAACCATCATTTCCTCATGTGTGCTCTGGAGTTCTGAAGAGATAATAAATAGAGTAGACAAGATGGGTATGAAAATGAATCTTTTCTTCCTTTTTGTGCTTCTTTGCTTTTATGTGCCTCTCACACAAAATCATTCACAACAATACCAATACTAAAAGAATACTTCAATTATACTAGCTAGGGAGAATACTCTGGATATTAGAACCTAAAAAGTTTTCTTGAGATACTTTTTCTTGATACAGACACCTAAAGTGCTGCAGCAGGATCCAAATAGAAGAGTACCTTTTTTTTTTCCTTGAAAATGAATAAATAAATAAATAAACCATCAACAAAAGGAAGATACTGATTTTTCCAGTCCTTCTGTGTTTTTTGTTTTTGTTTTTCTTTTGTTTTACATATTTGAATGCTTTGTTCCACTGAAGGTCCCAGGGGCTGTCAGTTCCATACGAAATTTGATGTTACATACTCATAGAATCATAGAATTATTAAGGTTGGAAAAGACCTCCAAGATCATCTAATCCAACTGTCCCCCTACCACCAATATTACCACTGAGCCATGTCCCTAAGTACCACATCCAACCTTTCCTTAAACACTCCCATGGACAGTGACTCCACCACTTCCCTGGGCAACCTGTTGCTGCTGCAACTCCTGAATTTCCAAAAGCACTGGAAACTAGTAGTGCTGTTTTTAAAGTCATAACAAAGATATCATTACTGCAGAAATTGGAAAAGGCACCAAATTTAAGATAAGCTGCCTTCCACACACACACAAAAAAAAAAAAAAAAAAAGGGAAAAGGAACAAAGGGAGCAAAACTACATCATTTTGTAAAATTTCGAGTCACCTCAGTCAGAAAAGATCCCTAATAGGGAATTCCTCTAGAGAAAGAATGGAAGACATTTTAGGGAGAGACTGGTGTAGTGGTTCTTCCTGCACTGTCAGAATTTAAGGGCTTGGCTACTGTTTTGTGTGTGAATCAAAAACATTTTGGTGCATTACTGGGCTCTCCTTCCCAGAACAGTCTTTTTCTTGAAGCTCTAAAAAGTTACTTTTGAGTACATTTCCACTTCCCTTATGAGGCTAAAGAAGCTCAAGAGATCAGGCTTGTAGCATACAAAGTGCTCTTTCCCAATAGGATCAGAGGTGGACCCTTAAGTCTTCAGACTGGGGACGTATCATGGTGCAGAAGCAGAGGATACTGCAAAGTATTGAAAAAGAGCTGGTTCAAGGACAGCAAATCTCAACTCCTCATGTCTCTGGAGCAATGGTGGAAAGGATCACTCCAAACGTTTGTAGTATCGTTTGATTTCTGTCCAAGAGTAGGAAACACCACTTGCTTTTGCTTGTCCTGTTGAAGAAGGGAGACTGAAAAACACTTTACAACTATGAGACTGAGGCCTGAGGCAACTGGTGCACTGAGGTAAGGGGTTTACATTTACTCTGATGACTCTTTTGCAGTGACTCTTTTGCCATCTGAGGAGGAACATCAAGCTAGCTATATATATATTAATTTATTTATGTTTATATATATAAAGCACCTATCACCGTATTGATAAACACTCTTTGGAAACACTCTGATGGTAGGGCTAAGAACAGGAGTTGGCCTGTTAGTACCTCAGCACTTCTGTNGCTTCTGTTTCCAAACAAATAAAAAAAAAAAAAAAAAAAAAAGCTACAAGACTTTGCTGCCAGCCTGGCTGGCTGGCTTGTGTTTAATATTGCTACTCCATCAGCTTTATACCCCACCGGAATATAAAGGGAGATAACATAGATAAAGAGCAGGAAAAAAAAATATGTGCTATGCAGAGTACCACCTCTTTTGAAGTAGAGAATTAATCCTGAATACATTCAGGACACAAGACCTGAAAGGCAGGCTTAGTGGGAGGTGATCTGCTCAATGCCCTCTCCTTTAGCAAGGTTAGAAATAGCTATGGGATCTGCCTCAGTTGATGCCTTTTTTTTTT
>VXAA01000803.1:12666-42318 GCA_013399115.1 Anseranas semipalmata | reverse complement strand
TAGGGAGGGGGGTCGCCTGTGACACCGAGCAGAGACAGTCCTCTGCCTAAGTCCTGCTGGAGTTGGCTTTGGGATGTGATCTCAGAATATGCATAATACAAGAGATACGGAACGGATGTCTTTCAAACTGCCTTAGTGTTTTCCACTCTCCTGTTAAGCACTGGTGGAAGAGGAAGAACCCTTTAGTTTTTATCTCCTGATCAGAAATTTCACCAGGTTGCTTCTTCTAGCTCTTCTCCTACGTGTCAAGTGATAGGATGAGGGGGAATGGGCTGAAGTTGCAACAGGGGAGGTTTAGGTTAGATATTAGGAAAAATTTCTTTACTGAAAGGGTTGTTAGACATTGGAACAGGCTGCCCAGGGAATTGGTTGAGTCACCATCCCTGGATTTATTTAAAAGACGTTTGGATGCAGAGCTTGGAGACATGGTCTAGTGGAGGGATTGTTAGTGTTAGGTCATAAGTTGGACTAGGTGATCTTGAAGGTCTCTTCCAACCAAAAGATTCTGTGATTCTGTGATTCTGTGATTTCTATATCTCCAAAAAACTCAGATGCTGAACTTAACCGTGTGAAGATTTAGGAACTTTTGGGTGTATATTTCTAGTGCCCAGAAAACCTTACGTTTGAATCGTATGATGCCTACAGAGGTTGTACAGGGCTTTTCAGGATCACACTCTTCATTGTAGGTATCTGCAGAGTAAGTCTCACTACAGATACCTCAGTCCTTTTTTTTTTTAATATGGCCCTTAGGCACTTCTGAATATTTTATGCTGTATGTCAGAAGCTGACAAGGAAAAAGAAAAGAAAAAAAAAAAAAGAACTGAAGAACTGAATGAAGGTGGAAAGGCAAAATAACAAAAGAGTTTAGCAAAAATGTTTCCTTGAATTTCTGTTCATGCTTGGATACTGCAGTACTACTGAAAATGAAATTAATATGAGCAGGTCTGAGTCCTGATCACATCTGATATGCAAATAGACACAGTATCAAACAGTTATTTTTCTTGTACATAAATTGCATTCAACAATATGTTGTCACCATAAACACTGACACAGAAATGTGTGCTGGAAACTTCGATTAACAAGCTCAAGACGTATTACAATAACATCATATAAATGTATTCCAGCTCTAGCCTGACCTTTAATTTGCCAGTGGAGAAATAGAATTACAGTGGTACTAGGGGCCATTTTTATCTGTGTAGTTCATTAATGGAACTAGATCCTCTGTTTGTCCCTTAAGCTGTCTTAAAATCTCTTCATTAAAATTAGTCTTATTTAATGTTCTGTTTACACTATATTGCATAAGATGTGTTAACGGAAAATGCTCTTTTGAATGCAAGTAAATACTGAAGTGTAGAGTAACTACCATATAAGTGATGCTTTTAAATATGTGAATAATTTAGGAGAGCATCACTGATGACAAAAATGACAAACTTGGTGATAGATGATGTAGCTCAGCAAGGAAATTTTCGTACTTCTCCATCAGATGATATAAACAATTATGTATTTGAGAAAAATTGTGAGCTTGGCAAATGAAAAGGGAACAGAAATATGGGCAACACTACATTAAGACTAGAAAAAAAAAAACACAAATGAAATCAGAAGTACTGATGAATCTGTAATCTACAGATAAAACAATGGATAGCACATACTGGTTCTGAACTGTAGAGTTTTTTCATTTTTTTATATACTTTAGAAAAAAATATGTATTTTCCTTTAAGGTGCTATTTAAACTGTCTTTTAACTCTTAATTTTATTTTTTTTTCTACAATAGAAGTTTCATGTGTATATTATTAAAAAGAAGTAACAAGATATTTTATACAGTTTGTTTCTTGAGTTTATAAATATCTATTTCAACAAAATAAAGCATCAAAAGTGAAAGCTTTCTATAAAGAAATGAAGATGATAAAGAGATGAACTTGTCTGGTTCCAAATTCAAATGTACATTATGCACTGTTGCTCTCTCTGTTGCTCCTTCTGCAAGCATAACTTTCATCTTGCCAAGGCTCAGCTGTGTGACATTGGCCTTCACAATGAGTGACAAATAATATCAATAACTCAAAACAATAAGCAGTGGAGAAATAAGATTTTATGTAACAGAAGTATTTCAAGATTGAAAATGAGTGATGTAGCTTTTAATGAAACAAAGTAAAGAAAGAACTTCCACTGCTTCTCTTTTGACCATACCATTAAATGTTTACAGGGGATTTGTGTCACCTGCAGCTGACTGAGGATGTCAGTCTCCGAGACTTCCTACAGAGTCGTTAGGAGATGGCCATTTCTGCAGGGCAAGTTGAAAAGCTCTGCAGACCCATGCCTTTTCTTCCTTGGTGGTCTCAATAGCATTACTATTGGTGGTCTACATCTCTCACTGCTTCTATCATGATTTTCATTGTGTGAAGAATGCTCTCAGGATTCCCCAAATATTCCTTCTCTATTCTCTTTCCTGTGATGGATGCTAAACTGGACACAGTATTCTGGTCCCACTTCAGCAAGGCCACACTCCTTTCATTCCTGTTCTCCCTATAGGCAAAATCTTCCAAATTTCTTGAAAGACCAAGGGCCTTTTTTTATTCAACATAATTTCTTTAATCAGCAATGGAAAACAAAGAATTGAATGTCAGTATAATGATTAAATAAATACACAATTAAACTATTTTTAAACATATGGAAAGAGAATCCTACTTCCTCTACAAGTTATGAAAAAGTACTGAAAACAATATGTGAGTGAATTTTAACATTTCTGGTTTTGCTCATAAGTCAGAAATAAAGCTTTTCAAACCTGGAGAAGGATTAATGGGGGTGTATGCTCAAAACCAAATTTAAAAGAACTTGGTTTCATTGTGAGAACTTGGGAGATTTTGAAGGTGCCAAATTTACATCCAATTGGAAAAATCCTGAGATAAATCTATTAAATCAGAAATTAAAACTAAGTGGAAATTTACTTCACTATGTATATTCCTATACTGTTCTGTTCCTTATTAGCACAAACTGAACAGAAGACTAATGCAGATTGCAAAACTTGAGGAGTACTCTCTACAGCAGTTATCTACAAAGTGGGATGTGCACACTCTGGGGACTGCACAAGACAATCCATTAGGGTGTGGGAAGAAAATATTCATTGTACATTAATAAATAAAATAAAATAAAAATAAAATAAAATAAAATAAAATAAAATAAAGCAATATTTTTTAAGATAGTGTCTATTTCATCTACATCTCATCCATTTAAATTTATATTTTTGCATAGGTTCTATAATGTACATTTAGTATATGTTGTGGTGGGTTGACCTTGGCTGGCTGCTGGGTGTTCACCAAGCCACTCTCTCATTCCCCCTCCTTTGCAGGACAGGGGAACAAAATAAAATGAAAAAGCTCATGGGTTGAGATAAGGACAGGGAGATCCATCACCAATGATCATCGTGGGCAAAACAGACTCGACTTGGGGAAAATTAATTTCATTTGTTGCTAATTAGAAAGAGAGCAGGACAGTAAGAAACAAAGAGAAAAATAAAACCACCTTCCCTAGCCCACCCTTCTTCCTCAGCTCAACTTCACTCCTTCGTTCCTGACTCTTCTACCTCCTCCCCACCCCTAATGGCATGGGGTGTAATAGGGTAGGGAATGGGTGTTGTAGTCAGTCTGTAACTGCTCCTTTCTGCAGTACTCTAGCATGGCATCCCTCCCATGAGACACAGTCCTTCACAAACTGCTCCAATATGGGTCCTTCCCAAAGGCTGCAGTTCTTCAAGAACTGCTCCAACCTGGTCCTCCATAGGCCTCAGTTCCTGCCAAAAGTCTGTTCCTGCAGGGGCTTTCCATGGGATGCAACTTCCTCCAGGCCACATCCACCTGCTCCACCATGGGCTACTCCACAGGCTGCAGCGTGGAGATCTGCTCTGTGTGGTACAACATGGGCTGCAGGGGGACAGCCTGCTCCACCATGGGCCTCTCCATGGGCTGCAGGGAAATCTCAGCTCTGGTGCCTGAAGCAGCTCCTCATCATCCTTTTTCTCTAGCCTTGATTGCCTGAAGGGTTGTTTCTCTCACATTTTTCTCACTCCTCTTTCTCACAGCTGCTGTGCAGCATTTTTACTCTTTCTCAAATATGTTACCACAGAGCTGCCACAACCGTCTCTAGTTGGCTCAGTTTTGGCTAGCAGTTGGTCCATTTTGGAGCTGGATGGAACTGGTTCTGTCTGCCATGGAGTCAGGCATTGTTCTTACCTCACAGAGGCCATCCCTGGAGTCCCCTGCCCCCACTACAAAAACTTTGCCACATTAACCTAAGACTTTATATATATACTTTATAAATAAACACACATATATATGATGGGTGTTCATGCTCAAAAAATGTTTACTGTTGGGGGTGTGCAATCAAAAAGTTTGGAGACCACTTCTTTACAAAATTTGCTAGCTCAAATTCCATTATACTTTCACATAGTGCAAGTCAGCTCGGTCAGCCATTGGTCTTTCAAGAAATGTTGAAGATTTTCAAGCTGACAAGTCAGCTTGAAGCTTGAAAAATAGACAGCAGGGCACCCACTTGGGCTATTCATTCTCACCTCTGTATAGTTGATGTGTGCACCTGTATTAAATCATTAACCATTTACTTCAGTCAAGTAAAGTAAGCTAGAAGTGCTCTAAAGGACCCTGATTCTTTACATTGATTACAAATGCAACCAGTGGATGAGAAGTTCAGATGTTGACAGCTTCACAGTAGATGTCTAAAGCTAAGTTAGTTGTGTCCTGCTACTTTAATCTACCTGGCACATATACTCTACCCAGAAATCTTGGTTGTTCTACATATATTAAGTGATTCAAGCATTTTCTGATGATGTTATATGTACCATATGGTATCTAGTCTGGCTTTAAAACCTTTGTTGTGGATAAAATTTCTTTGAAGGAATTATTCTTTCAAGTTCCTCCCATCAGACTTATTAAGTTTAATTGAATGAATCCCTTAACAAAATTTGTCATTCTTGGGTCTCTGGTTCTCTGGTTCTTTATGTTTGTTTGTTTGTTTCTTCTTCTTCTTTTTTACACAACACTGTAGCAGCATGAAAAGCACAGGCGCACTCTGTGAAAACAACAAAAGGAGCAAAATTCTATTAATCTAGTAATTTAAAATGCTGTATTCACAAAGAATTAGTTAACATACTCTGTCACTACAAGAAGTCTGTAGTAAGTGGCAAAAATAATCAGGATTTAGTGAATATTATTAATTCACTACAGTTCTAAAATTGACCATTTTCACGATATCAGAGAATACAATGGCATGGCTGTATGTACACTTCAGTTTGCCATAACATTATGTTCCTTTCCTTTCCTTTCCTTTCCTTTCCTTTCCTTTCCTTTCCTTTCCTTTCCTTTCCTTTCCTTTCCTTTCCTTTTTTTAATATACATCTTTTATATTAACACTTCAGAACACTTTCTAGTTTTTCAAAGATGTGGCTGATCTCTGGCTTCTGAAGAGACTTATTAAGAGCAGCACGTTGTTTTGTAAATGAGTGGACATCTCATTTTGTTTCTTTGCTTTTATTTACTTGCTACTTATATTTCCTACCCACTTTCTCTCTTTGAGGAATCAAAAGAATATAACTTGAGCTTTTCTGTTATTTTTGTTGTTGTTGTTGTTTGTTTGTTTGTTTGTTTTTCCATTATGTGTTCTTCAAGTTAGAGATAGGAATATTCTGTGGATTCAGGGAACAGCATGCTGAACCGGTTTAGCATTCCTGTCAAATACTCACTTTCTTACATATAAAACAGCTTTTTCTTTTAATGGTTTGACGTAAGAAGCTGTAGCTATCACTACTGGCTATTCAGTAGCATGACTATGTCCAATGAACCAAACCATCAAAATTATCAATGCTCTGTCATATAAATAGTAACTAGTTTTAAGGGCAATCATGATAAAATATTGTCCTAAAGGTAGACCATTTACTGAGATCCTGATAACATGCCTGAAGCCCAAGACTGAATACTATTATTGCACAATAAAAGTAACACCTCTATCCAGAGGGAAATATTTTTATACAGCTATAGCTCAAAAAAGTCACCACCTCATTTATTACAATTTTCTGTTTCTTTCTTTCAAAATGAATGGTGTAAATCTTTCCTGGACAATTCTCTTAAATAGACTTGGTTGAATTATTCAGTCTGAGTAATATTAGTTGTCAATTTTTATTTTTATTTTTTTTTATTTTTATTTTTTAACTCATAAACTTCTGCAAGCTGATCTGGAAACGAAATCTTGGCCTCAGTGAAGTCAGTGGGAGGTGTGCTATTTACTTTAGAAGGCAAATCTTCATCTTTTATGTCTGGTCTGTTCAAATTTAAATGTTCTGTTCATGCCTATGAGGCTTTGAGAAGTACGAGGGTTCAGTCATACTCTTAATAAGGGTTGTTTTTGTTGTTGTGGCGTTTTCTTGTGTTTTGTTGTTGTTGTTTTACTAAAGCATATTGATTGCTCTGAAGTAATGATAAAAAATAATGAATGACTTAACCTGATGAGTCTTCATTCCAAAATCACACAAATATATACAAACAGAAGCAGATAAAATACTAGAGAAAACAGATAAAAGCTTTTTGACCCCTTTGTGAGGGTTAAAACCAACTCCCCAGAGCATACTATTGATGCTTAAATAGCTATTAAGAATTTCTCGTAATTCTCTAAATTTTAGCAGACAGCAAGAAGGTCAAATTTAAAAGCAAAGATTGTCACTAAAAGGAGTGTGTTTATTAACAGCAAACAAGCACTAATGATTTTAAAGCACCATTACCAAGAAAGAAAGAAAGAAAGAAAGAAAGAAAGAAAGAAAGAAAGAAAGAAAGAAAGAAAGAAAGAAACTTTCTCCCCAGAATCATTAGAGAGACAGAAGTATCACAGCCCAAAACAGAGGGGATTACCAACACATTAGAGAACTTGATGCAAGCTAGCCTGTGCATGAGGCCCAGCTTTCAACATCATGAAAAGGCAGAGAGAAAAAGACAGCAAGAGGTCATCTCAGGATGTCAGAGAAGGGCAATAGAAATCCTTCTCCTTAAATAGATAACAATGTTGTGAAACTTAAAGTTAGCTGGGATTTGTTCCAAACAGCTGCCACATGGAACACATCTATTATTACTAAAAATGTTAAAACAAACAAA
The DNA here is from genome assembly GCA_013399115.1 of Anseranas semipalmata. Classification (NCBI taxonomy): domain Eukaryota; kingdom Metazoa; phylum Chordata; class Aves; order Anseriformes; family Anseranatidae; genus Anseranas; species Anseranas semipalmata. The sequence continues at coordinate 35,173 of VXAA01000803.1, read as the reverse complement.
CAAAAATAAAAACTAACCAAACAAAAAAACACACTTACACCTCACTTGTTTTTAAATAGATATTCAAAATTTCAATTCTCAGTGTATAATTTATTTGTAAAAAAGTGATCTTATTTTTCTAAAAGATCTTCAGCTATATCAGTTTTCTTAAGATATTGTGTCAGAAACATTCATCTCAGCCATCTCAAGTTTTATTTCACCAATTCATTCTCTACAAAACATCCCAAGTTTTTGAGATTTTGTGTTTCATTTCATGCTGCAGTAAAAATAGAAGTTCTGATCCATCACACTGGATTAAAGTAAATGGAAGAACTTATCTGCTTATGGTGACGCACATTTGTAATTAGACTATTTTTGATGTATTTTTTTTTTCTAAATCTAAAAAGATTTTTAAAATTCAAAGTTGCTTTTATTTTTCTTCTAAGTATTGCTTTGCAGATTACTTGAAGTGTTAAAAAAGATAGAAATCCAACTGTAAAATGTATTATTCTTTATATAGATGCATATAAATTCACAAAAACAAACAAACAAAAAGCATATATTCTTTTATAAAGTTCTTTCTTCTATGAGGCCTCTAACCTCAGGAAACCTCAGAGACCTCTAACCTATGAAATAAGAACTTGCCAATGGAGAGGTCAAAACTAAGGAAAACATAAAAAAAATACCCCTGTGCTGCCCGCTCCCCCCCCGCCCCCCCATGAAGAGATTTTTCTTTAACCAAATAAAATCTTGATTCCATTTCCATTTTAAAGAATAGATTGTTGGTACATCTGTTCTTCCCATTAAGTTGTATCAGATGAGGGCAGATTCAGTACAAGTGCTATTTAGTAAAGCAATGTTGCTTGTGGAAAAGAAACCCAACTTCGTACTTCAGGGCATAATTGGGTCTGTGACCCAACTGAGGATTACTTGAGCTTGAACATTTTGTCTACTGGTGCGGTGACATTTTTGCAGCATTTAGCATAAGAAAAAAAAAAAAAAAAAAANAAAAAAAACAGCTAATGACAGAAACCTTAAGAGAAAACTTCTGGTTGCTCAAAATAAATCTCAGTAAACAAGTGATCTTGAAAACTGTATGTTTGATGACGGAAGAATTTGGGGCCTGATACTTAAATGAGCACATGTTCATTTATGAGCACATGTTCCAACCTTTTTAGCTGCCACCTTTCAATTTAGCCGTATGGGACGTTTCCAGTTGAGACATTTAATAGCTCTAACAACTTTCTATTCCAGAAAAATTTGATTACAGTAAATACAGCAGTGGCATGCTGCTTACATAGCTGGCAAGGCTGTAATACATGGGAATGCTGTTAAAGCACAAACTTTTTATCTTGGTTTATCACCTGACAGCCATCAGTTTTACAAAAGTAGATAGTATTTTACCTGTATGGTCAAACTTTATGGATTCAAGATGTTATTTTAGACACGATACACAGTACATTCTGCATTGAAAAATCCAGTTCTTGGTTTGGATGAAGATGATGATTATTATGTTTTTTACCACTATCACGTAAAAATCTGGCATGACATATTATGAATTTATGGAAAAGCTGGAAGAAAACTTTTTAGACTGGGAAAGAAGAAGAAGAAGAAGAAGAAGAAGAAGAAGAAGAAGAAGAAGAAGAAGAAGAAGAAGGAGAAGAAAAGAAAACTGACCCAACTCCATACAGAAATTTTCAAGAACATTTACGTATTTTGGTTAGCTGTATTTTTTTTATTTTTATTTTTTACTTACTTATATTTTTTTTTCTAAATCAGGTTTAATGTGGTTTCAGATTTTCATTAGTGACCATCCAGTTACCACATAAGGTAATTAAAAAAGCTTAGCATCTCCCAGGTAGGAACATATTATTTGGTTCTGCCTCAGTGAAGTTAATTATATAGGGAGAAAGTGACATATCCCTTATGTCTTTAAGGTATAAATTAATGTATTTACTAACCTACTTTAGCTTTCACCGTTAATTTTTAATTCCTTCTTTAATTGATCTTTTGCTACTTTATCTGCTTCTGAGCTATATTATTTGCAAATACTCTGGTATTGTTCATTGTTATTACAGTTGAACTCAATTAATGGAAAATCAGAAGTAAACAGAGAAATATAAAGATATAAAGCATAGGATTAATCCGTAGAAGTTTAGTCATTTATTAAGTGAGAGTTATAAAATAATTGACAATATGGTCAGTTCTGACACTGATAGTTCCACTGTCATCATACAGGCACATTCTTTGCCATAGTTATTTTTAATGATTATTTAAATAGTACAAAGTGAAAGTGGCAAAGCTCTGTGACATTTTAAAAACAGCTGCTTCTTTCATTCTTCTCTCTTCAGTATTTTTTTAAATCCCTTATTTATTTTCCCTTAACATTTTGTCATATTCTTTCAGCTGTAAGATCCAATATTTTCTTCCTCAGGTCAAACAAGATTTCTTATTCATTATCCATTCAAAAATGTAAACCTATTAAGAATCAGATTTGTATTTCTTATTTCAGGACAGAGAAGATAACTTTTGAGTTGAGATTCATGTCATCCCACTGCAGCTGAGAACAAGCTGGTACCTATGCTAAGCTAGTTTTCTAGGGGTTCTTGGTGGATGGTGTTAAATAGGCTTCTCCAGATGGTAATTTATCCCATTACCTTAAGCATCTTAAAATGTCTACCTTGTAATGGGATTAATTGCTGTCTGGTAGAGACTTTTTCCAACAACTAAAGAAGCTCTTGAAAGACCAGCTTAAACAAGATGTCTTTCCTAGTTTCAGTTAGATTATATGAATCTGATCTTCAGCAATTACATTTTTCCTTAATAAAATCTTAAGTGCCTAAGTTCAAAACCTGATTCATCTCTATCTCTGCAGCTTTCCCTATCAGGTGGTTCAAATGGCTTCCACTCAGTGATCAGGTTACCTCTTCTGGCATGCTATATATGGGTTCTAAGACCTTTAGAATGCATAATTATAAGTTGCATAGTAGTCAGATACTGCAGTAGTGATTACTAAAACTCTTATTTCCTTTTGGTTTATTTTGCCTCTTGTATGTATTTTTCCTAAAATATGGAAAGCTTTTTTGGATTTTAACTGCCATTCTCCCAAAGAGTTAAAATGTGGCATTCATACAGCACTACACAGAAATATGTATACAGAAGATATATATGAATTCATACATGAATATATATTTATAAAGATAAATATATCTAGATATATCTATATAAGTGTCTATTATATAGATATATAAAATACATAGATATACTAAATTAGTTCAGGGATCACCTTATAATGATGTCATTCTGGTATCTCATAATTTTCAAACTGGTTTCAATAGAAACTTTTGTGTGTGTGTGTGCCTGTAACATCTTTGTTAGAATGTGGAAGTGACACAGTGCTTCAAACAAGGGAGTGTCTTGTGCTAAAGCTGTAGGAAATTGATGTATGGGTCATTCTTTGTTGTACTATTTATTTTTCATTGTGGCTAATTTCTCATCAGTTTTAAATAAAACTATAATTCCAAATCATTCTCATCTATGCATTATTGTGCCTTCCTATCAGTGTGCCTTCCAATATTACTCTAGATCTCACTGAAACCTTAAGAAAGAAAAATGGCTACTTCAGACCCAGGAGGGCCTGTCAGAGTCTCAGAGTTGTGCAATCTTGGCCAAAAACAGCACTGCCAATTGTATCATTCTCTAGTTTTACTCAAGGGATGATTTCATCCAAAAAATATTGATAACTGAAAAAGAAATAAAGAGATAAAAGACAGAAGGGGAAATAAATTCTTTAAGGACAAAAATAAAAATAAAATAAAAATAGAAAAGTCTGCTGTTGATTTCACAATGCAGTGTAATTTTCTTATGATTACTGTGAAAAAAAAAAGTTCAAAGAATAATTATAGTTAAGTAATATTTTAAGAAAATTATTTTACAAGATTTCTTCACTCTGTTCCTTTTTCTGTAAAATAAATGCTTTTTGCAAACAGCAACAGCAACAACAACAAACGAAAAAGATGAGGAAAAAGAAGGTATATTCTTAATTGTGTCCTTTTTTATTTGCTTTTTTCACCTTATGATACATACATACACTTAACCTTAAGGAAGGGCACAGGTCAAAACAGGAAAGAATTAGACATTTTCAGTGTATATTTACAATGGAAAAAACACTTTCAGGACAGAGGGCAGAGCATCTAATAAACTCTACTATACATCTGGCCTGAGGAATTGTAATGCATAATAAATAATTCCATTGCATCAAGGTGGTTTTAGTTTAGATGTGAGTTTGGGCCATGAGGGGTTATACTATTTCTGCAGTTGCTGGGACATCACAAAAAGTGGAAGTAAATTATGTTGGCAAACTGAGGGTAAGGGATGGGTGAGCCAGTTTAAGAAAACAATTTTTATCTACCCTGGAGAAAAAAAAAACTAGAGGAAGTTTATTAAGGTTGCAGGATTTCGGGGCAGATATATACATATTTCTCCTTATTTAGTATGCTTTCCAGCACGATAGAAAAACTCTTCTCTTCTCTCATGAGGGAAAGAAACAAATTGTGTCTAATTAATTTGTTAATTAATGTTTCTTATTGACAGCATCATATTCCTGGTCATGCATCATCTTATATTATTGTTTTTATCTAAGACAAAAAGAAAGGAATTCTACTGGGACCAACAATATAAAATGTTAATAAATATTATTTTGAGAACATCATTTAAAAAAGAAAGGAGGAAAGTGAAATAAGTTGTTCTGGTTTGATGTGTCTCATTACGTGTTCAAAAGGGTCAAGTAATTATGTGCAGTACTATGATTAAAGTATTTTTTGTAACAGATTGAATACATTTATGTCTGAAAAAATAGTGGAATCCTATGGTATAATGAGAGACAGCAAAGAAGAGAAGAATAACTAGAGACAATACATTTTCTACATATTTGTACTTCAATATAACTTTCATGGAACGTTTACACAGCATTGAAAATTTGAGGAATAATATGTTCTTCTCCATATCCCAGTATTAGACAAATAAATCTGAATCATCACCCTTTAAATGACTTCCTGCCTGTGAAAAAGCAAAAAAACAAACAAACAAAAAAACCCCATAATATACAAAATCTAAAGTCCTCAGCAATGTGATGTCTATGATTTCAATAAGACATTTTTTCATATTTTCTCAGCTGCAATGGCCACTAATCTGAACTCCACACTGTCCAAAGCTTTTTATACATTTTGAATAAATTCAAAATCAAAAATTTACTGAAGGTTGTAGTCACCAGTTTAAACTCATAGCTTTCCTCAGTAAATTAACTTGTTTTCCAAGCAATAGGAATACATTAGGTTCTACCTACTCAGACATTATGAAAAAAATATTTCATGCATGAAATTGTGTATGAATTTAGGGAAGAAAGAACTGGTGCTGATATTATGAAATTCTTAAAGAATGACGCAAATGAGAAGCAAAATAAGATTTTGTCAAAAACATCGGTATTAAAAGCTGCAGGGAGGTTATATGTAGAAGACTTCATTGCAGTCCAGGATCTGAGCTGATTTAACATTTATCTATGACCTATTCTGGGTAAAAGATATAGACCCTCTGGCACAACAACAGGCTATAAAGAGTCCATGAATTCAGGACGTAAATTTAAAGGGGTTTACTGATCAGAGCAGCAAGCTTCAAAAACAGAAGCAGGGGGAGAAGAAGGCACAGCCTTTTATTTTATTTTATTTTATTTTATTTTATTTTATTTTATTCTATTCTATTCTATTCTATTCTATTCTATTCTATTCTATTCTATCTATTTATTTATTTAAGGCACAGGTTGATCAGTCTGTGCAAAAGGTTATATATAATTCTGTTACATGTTTTACCAGGGCCCTGGAGCTGATGACTCATATTGACTTTTCTAGACATTTACTTAGTCTTAGAAAATACAGTCACCCATTGTGTTCCTCTTTCTGATTTACTGAAGAGCAGGACACTCTGTGGGTGTTTATCTGTGTTGATCATTCGCTATATCATCACAAAAGAATTTTAAAGTGTCAGCTTTTTAGTTGATGCAGAAAGGTGAAAAAAGATCCACTGCATCCCTGTTATGTTGCAGCTAAGTAAAGGCCTTGAAAGAGGTTGACAAGATAATATATCAAAAGTTAAACCGATTTTGAAATAACCATTTAAATACAGACTATTACCAATAAGTACATGGAGAGACTTACAGCTCACATTGTGCAAGAGGTGTAGGGGAGTTATTAATCCTATGTTGCACACATCTTCCAAATATGCCATTTTTCTTTTCTTCCGCATACAGGAAGAAAGAGAAGGCTTGGTGGCACACAGAGAGCTAAGTGTTTGCTCTTGTGAACAGTGTCGTAATACATGGTTGCCCATAACAAATAGGAAAATATATTCGATTACTGAGAAGTCCTATTCCATGTTTTTTCTTAATGGTTCTTTTACACCCCTCTGTTAGCTTCCATCAGTTAGCAGTTAGTTAAGGGGGTAGGAGGATCCAAGTGACACAGATAGCATTCCAGGAATGAAGGTAGCAATATTCCCAAGCAACAGCCACATGAAAGAGCTGGGAAAATATTTAGCTCTCCAGAACACATTGCACTTACTGTTAACATGGCATAGCTGCTATGATATATGGATTCTTTTCTTTATTTAAATGTTTGATTCTGTAAACACATAGAAGTTCTACTGTAATATAGACATTTGTATAACAAAAAAGGAGAAAGGTTGAGCAAAAACTTTATGAGCCTGCACAATATTTTACTGTGGCTTAGTATTTCTCACCTTACCATTTGCTTTTTACCTTCCTAACTTCTGATGTTATGCCAATTTATTTATACAACAGCACAGTCACAGAGCATCAGCAACATATTCTGAAAACATCACGGCTGATAGGTAAAAGAGATTAATTTAGTTTTCGTTTGAGATACTGAGAGACTGAAAAAAAAAATGAAGTACTGTATTACACAAACTCCCTTATGAACATTTATTTTAAAGGTTTAAGTGAACTCTCTGAGGAGATCTGGGAAGCAAAAAACTGAGACAAGCCTGTGGAGATCTATGAAGTCTCTAGAGATTACAGTGAAATCAAGCACTTGTATTAAAGATCTTCTGAAGTTAGAAATTATTCTGCTAATGTATGTCTCTTACTTTTTTCTTGTATCTTCATCTTCCCTCTGCTTTGCATACCTTCACCTTCCTCACAGAGATATAGAAATGTGCTTCTACAGCAAAAAAAAAAAAAAGGGCCCCAGGTAGCCTATGAATCTAACTCTGACCTAATTTTTTCACAGGATCATGGAATGGTTGAGGTTGGAAGGGACCTCTGGAGGTCATCTGGTCCAACCTGCCTGCTCAAGCAGAGGGGGGGTTGGCCTAGAGTGGGTTGCCCTAGAGCAGGTTGCCCAGGGCTATGCCCAGGTTGCTTTTTTTTTTTTTTTTAATTTAAAAGTTATGAAGCATTTTTTCTTACAAGAAAGAAGAAATTTTACTTTGTAAAGCAATTCAGTAATTTGGCTTTAAGTTTTTATCTTATCAGAAATTGAAGCAAACAGGAAATTGTTGAAGCCTATCATTACAGGGTGATGACTATGTCGGGTTGCTTGGTTGTCAGCCCTGGAAACATGGATGATAATCCTTGCAATCCTTCAGTTGGGACATGACAGTTCCCATAAAGATCTCTTTCAGGAGTACAAGACCTGGGAACACCAACAACAGGATGATATTTGCAACAATTTCTGCAAGCTTCAAGGGAGTAGCCTACCTGACTGTCTGACTTGAGTTTTGCTGGAGTTGGCAAGCTGGTAAGAAACACTGAAAATTTATTTGGCAGTAAGAGATTGTAAATATGCTTTAATTGAATCTCTGGCTTTAGCTCTTTGATCGTTGTCTAATGTTCTGATTTCCTCAAACTAATGAATTCTGGCAAAACCATAGTTCTCCCTTTGCAATTAATTCATGATTTCATGATTATTTAGTTGGAACTCTTCCTTCTTGAGGGTGGAGGAGTCTACCTTCTCACACCCCTCGACATATACATTTTAGGATAATATCAAGAGGAGAGGTGGTAGCCTGAGGCCAAATCTGCTAAAATTGGAGTTATCCCACATGTTATTCACATTGCATGAATGAGAAAAATGGGTTCATGAATAAAGACACCTTTATTGTGACAATTCTCAAATAGATATAAACAAACACCACGATGAGGAAAAAGATTTCTATGATATCTGGAGATCAGAGAGAATCACCTCTCTGAAAGTAGGACCTGTCATTGACTCGTTTTATTGTTACCATCTGTACTGTAGTTTGAAAGAACTTAGGAAAGAAGCTACTTGTCCATGAATTCTGAAGGAATTGAAATATAAAACTCTTCAATGTTTGTTATGTATCTATTTAAAAAGAGGAGAGGAGAGGAGAGGAGAGGAGAGGAGAGGAAATGTAGAAATTGTAGTTAGTAGAATTATCAGAGAAACACAAAATAAGGGAGAAGCATGAACATGAGGAAAAGTGTACGGAAGAGCTATCTTTCAGAAGGAAATTATATTTCACAACTTTATTGGAATTATTTTAAAGTACTCAAGAATCATGATGAGGTTATTCATATGGATTTAGTGTACTTGGATTTTCAAAAACTTTCAAGAGATATTTTATAATAGGCTTTTAAAGAAATTAACCTGTCCAAAAATAGAAAAAAAAAATGGTTAAGAGCAAAAAAAATAAATTGTAATCATAAACATAATCTAAAAAGGTGTGAATAGTGAGGTAGCAAATTTTGTTGATGATACAAAATTGACAAGAAAAAAAATAAATCATTGAAAAGTTACATCTATTCATCACAACACATACTGACTAGGTTGCTAGCAGAATAAATATCTGTAAAAACAATGTAATAGTTATGAAAAGGAAATCGAGGCTCACCATAATTTTAATGCAACTTGTTTACCACTGGAAATCATAAATGGTCAAAGACAATTAATAGATTTTGGTCAGCACTGTTTGAGAATTTCATGAAGACATTTTGGGATGTGATAGTTATGTTTCCATGGAGCAGATAGAAATGAAATGGTAGAAGGGAATGTGAAGGTAAAGTATGAGAAACCAGTAAGATGCAGATATATAAAAGATGAATTAGGAAATACGATGAAAGCAGGAGATTCTGGGGGAAATGTCAGGAAAAAAAAAAAAAAAAAAAAGAAGAAATATTGTATCCCTCAGTACATACTTATATGTCATCAGTACAGGTTGTGGAGACTGAAAGTCTAAATGAATTTTGAAAGGGATTAGACAGGTTAATGAGGCATAGGCCAAGCAATGTCTTTTGAACTCCACGATTTGGATGCAATTTCTAAGGTAGGCAACCTTTAACAGATAATTGTTGGAAATTGAGAATGTATGCCAGAAAGGGATTATACATCACCTGGTTTTTAGTTTAGGTTAAAAATGGATCTGCCAACTAATTACACAGAGTGGAATTTATATTCTAATGTAATAAGATGTCTAAATGAACTTCCCCTTGTCTTTCATTTCTGTACCCAAGAAATTACTGCAATATTACACTATATAAAACATATCTGTTCTTATGTTTGCAAAAATAAATGTGAATTGCACAAAAAAAAAGAAAAATCTTAAAATCCACGTTTTATAAGCAAAATAAGTATATAAGATAGTAAGAACATATTAACATGAGGCCTAGTGATAAAAACTTTGGTTATATTTTCATATTTTATGTTTGTAATAAGAAAACTACTGCTGTCATTAACTTTATATAAAATATATTAAAATTGGGACATATTCAAGTGGTAGGTTTTATAGAATTGCAGTTTTTATGGATTTGTTATTTTGAATTGCACTATTGCACCATTTTGAATTGGTAGTTTAAAATTATCTTTGACAAAAAGTAAAAATTCAAAAAGCTAATTCCATAAAGCAATACAACTTTTTAGGTTTAACTTAGGTCCAGATTTTTTTTCTACCATTTATGTAATTAAACTAAACACTGTCTTGCAGGAAAGATAGATAGATAAATAAATAAATATTCACTTTTTCTTTGTCAGAAATAAAATATTGATATATTAGATATATACTTTCTGAAAGATTCATTTACTAGGTTTACCAAACTATTTCAATGTATTAAAAAGTGTTTTTTTTTTTTAATTACAATGTCTTCTATGTAAACATTCTTATTTTCTCTAAGCTTATTTTTAACTTTCAGAATTTTCAGTTGTGAATGATATTATTAAATTTTATTAATTATATATATAATTAATTCTGTATTGTAATAANAAAAAGTAAAAATTCAAAAAGCTAATTCCATAAAGCAATACAACTTTTTAGGTTTAACTTAGGTCCAGATTTTTTTTCTACCATTTATGTAATTAAACTAAACACTGTCTTGCAGGAAAGATAGATAGATAAATAAATAAATATTCACTTTTTCTTTGTCAGAAATAAAATATTGATATATTAGATATATACTTTCTGAAAGATTCATTTACTAGGTTTACCAAACTATTTCAATGTATTAAAAAGTGTGTTGTTTTTTTTTTTTTAATTACAATGTCTTCTATGTAAACATTCTTATTTTCTCTAAGCTTATTTTTAACTTTCAGAATTTTCAGTTGTGAATGATATTATTAAATTTTATTAATTATATATATAATTAATTCTGTATTGTAATAATTATAATTCTAATAGCTATATATTACAGAGCTATATGTATAATTATGTGTGTAATTATGTTCATAACAATTATATACTGTGATAATTGAATATGCAATTATATATTATACACATTTCATATATGTAGTAAAGAAATCTTTTTGCTTCTTAGAAAACTTGAAAACTGACTTTGGGCTCACTGTACTTTTTTTTTTTTTTTCTCTAAGCAGACATTCTATTTTTGATGTGAAATAGACCATTTTCTTGTAACAAAATTCTGCAGAATATGATGTTATCAGAAGCACTGTTTTCATTTGTGACCTCTGCAAGATGATACTGAAGTTTGAAGCAATTCTGAAATGTCAATACATTTCAGATTCATACAGATATTGTGCCATCATCTTGAGTGTTTGTACTTACGTGAATAATACTCTGTTCTTAGAGAACTAATTTCGAGACATGCTCACTTTTCTGCTTAAAATGGGCTTCTTAAAAGCTCATATTTAGAGAGCTAAGATAAAACATCTAATTATTTGTGATGTGATACAATACTCAGGATATATGAACACTCTTTTAAGGAAGACACTTTAAATAACTAGAGAAAGTAACTTCAAAACCATAAGCAATGTGATTTTCTCTCAGATGGCCTCAGAGGCAGGCTTCTGAACATCACTTTGCTCTGCTGTGTACAGAAACAAATTTGCTAGGATATCTGAGACCTAAAGGGACTCAATAGTGTTTCCCAACATAGGGAAGGATCCTTGTAAAGAACAGAGCAATCTTGTTCCACAGTGCAGCCCTGAAAGTTTGATACAGAACTGGGAGAGATGATTTTCTTTCTTCCTTTAAAACAGAAAGCTCGTAGATAGTAAAAGTAAAACATGGTGGTGTGGTGGTTTAACACTGGTAAGTAGCTAAGCTCCACCACACTGCTCTCTCACTCCCCCTCATCAAAAGAACAGGGAGAGAAAATACGATGGGAAAAGGCTCAAGGGTTGAGATAAAGACAAGGAGATCACTCACCAATTACCATTGTGGGCAAAACAGTCTCAGCATAAGGGAGATTAATGTAATTTATTACCTATTACTAAAAGATGAGAGCAGTAAGAATTGAACTAAAAGCAAACGAAAAACATCTTCCCTGCAGCCCACCTCTACCAAAACCTTGCCACATAAGCCAGGTGGAAGCTGGATTGCCTACTTTCTTTTTCAGAGACATCCTCTGCAGTTCCCTCACTGACAAATTTGCAAGGAGGAGACATGATTGACCATATATCTCTACCGAAAGCCATGTCCTTAAATGGCTTCCCTGCCTTAAGATGGCTCATGAAACCCATCAGCCTTTCTTGCATTTATTCAGAGGTTTTGTATTTTCTTTGTATTCAATGTGTAAACATTTTATTTTTCTTTTCTTAAATTTACATTAAAAAAGATTTAATTTTCTGAGGACTTTTTACAGAAGTTGTAATATACAGTAAAACAACATGCATTGTACATCATTGAGACTCATTGTGACTAATTTTGTTGTATTTTAATGGTACTCTCTATATATCTAATCAGTTACAACTTGATATAAATAATGCTTATGGGAAACTAATGAATTTTTTTTCAGGGATTTTTGCAGTAATTTAAGGAAGGACACTTTTGAGAATGAAATTATTTTATGTTCATTTAAAAATGAGGAATTCTATTAATTTATTTATCTACAAACACACAGAATGATGTATATACACGTGTATCTATACATGTCTACATAGATATACAGAAATTAAAAGTGGCAAAATTTGTGTATAAAATGTCAGCTTTCTTTCCTATGTACTTTCAGTTGCAAAGATGAAATATTTTTTCCTTCACATTATCTTTTTTTATACTGCAAACATATTAGGATTTCTAACCATAAACCATAGCTCTGTATATAAATGACATGGAATTTGTCATTGTGATGAGCTTTCTTCATGATTGAAATAACATTTTTCCAGAATACATATTAATTACAGTATTGTGAGAGATTAAAACCTGAGCTAAACACAGTTTATTTTCTCTTTAATTCCTCTAATATAAAACAATAGATGAACTGAATTTGAATTGTAAGCCTCAACTCAAACTTGATGCCTTCACCTGTATTTTAAGTGTGATCATTTCCACAGTAATTATAAAAAAAAAAAAACACCTACTCCATAATGTCATGTACGACAGCTAAGAAAACAATTAGGAATCCAATATAAAGGGTGTAATTTTCATCTTGGTTTCATCTTAGAAGATAGAGAATGAGAAAAAAAAAAAAAAAAAGAAAGAAAGAAACTGACCTGAAAATACACATATGCTAAGTATCTTATACCTTGCTAGCCCAAACATAAAACCTATGTGATAATTGTAAGGCAGAACTTAAAGAAAACTTAAGAAAAACTTAAAAAAAATTAAGAAAACTTAAAAAAACTTAAAAAACTTAAAAAACTTAAGAAAAACTTAAAAGAAATTTTATATTTGTTCTTTTTGTCTGTTTGTTTGTTTTCTGCATACTTTATTTTGTTTGCAGTTCTTGTCTGACTTCTCTGATATCAGTGTTTTTCATTTAATATTGTTTCCTTTTTTATTCAGATGTTTTCACTGAATGTGTAAAGCTACATGAAATGGGCACGACTGCTTTGGAAAAAAAAAAAACATAAATAAAAAAACAAAATTTGTACCTTGTATACATCTGACTGGTGAGTGATATTTCCAGAAATGAAATACATTTATCTCTATTTTTTAGGTTTTCATTATGTATTTCTAAGTTTATTATTACTGTTTTCAAAATGTGGTCAATTACAAAGAGAACCATGTACTATATGGCTGGTATTTTGACATATCAAACCTTTAAATCAAATAACCAAGAAGTAGAAATAACCACACACAGCATATCTTTTTGAATAATATTTGTCCTGCTCAAGCTATCAGTTAACATTTGATGTCTTTTTGAATAAAGGTGGCAAATCTGCTGGAAAAGCAACACAGCAAGCTGTAACCAATTAAGGAGACTTCTGAAGTGCAGCAAGGATAACTTCTTGGTCCAGGTAATAGATAGCCCAACCAGAGGTGCTCACCAAAGCAGATGAACTAATAAAAGAGGTGAAGATTGGAGGCAGTCTTTGCTGCAGTCATCATGCCCTGGTGTAGTCTGTGATCTTGGAGGATATGGGCCTGGCAAAGAGTAAAGTCATGAATTTTAGGAGAGCCAACTTCCAGCTGTTTAAAGAATTAGTGGATGAGATTTCCTGAGAAATTGGCCTTAGGGACAAAGGAAACAGTCAGAGCTGACACTTTAAGGACTCTTTTCATAGAGTGCTAGAGCTATTGATTCCCATGTGTAAGAAATTAAGCAGGGAAGGCAGGAAACCAGCATGGCTGAGTAAGTACCTGTTGGTCAAATGGAAGTGTAAGAAGGACATGCACAGGCAGTGGAAGCAGGGACATGTGGCCTGGGAAGAGTATAGGGAAGCCACCCGGATGTGTGGATCAGGAAAGACAAGGCACAGTTAGAGCTGAACTTGGCAAGTGATGCAAAGAATAATAAGGGATTTTACAGGTGCATTCGCTAGAAAAGGAAGACTAAAGAGAGTGTACCTCCTCTGATAAACAAAATGGGAGAACTGGTGACAACAGACATGGAGAAGGTTGAAGTACTCAAGATTTTTTTTGTCTCAGTCTTCACTGGTGATCACTCTTCACTCATCTCTCAAGTCCCTAAACCTCAAGGCAGGAAATGGGGGAGAAAAGTCCCTTACACTGTAAGTGAGCAAGACCACCTGATGAACCTGAACATACATAATTCTACAGGGCCCACTGAGTTGCAGCCCCATAGAGGGAACTGGCTGATGTAATTACCAAACCATTCTCCATCATATATGTAAAGTCATGGCAGTCAGGTGAAATACCCAGTGACTCAAAAAAGGGAAACATCACATCCATTTTAAAAAGGGTAGTAAGGAAGACCCTGGGAACTACAGGCCAGTCAGCCTCACCTGCATACCCAAAAAGATCGTGGAACAAATCCTCACTGAAGCTGTGTTAAGGAATATAGAAGACAGGGAGGTGATTCATAGAATCATAGAATCATAGAATGCTTAAGGTTGGAAGGGACCTTAAGGATCATCTAGTTCCAACTCCTAAGTATCCTGCTACCTCTTGCATGAATGCAATTATTTGCATCAGGAAGCATACAGGCTTCATTTCTATTCCCAGTAAAGGTTTCCTATAGTTTCTGTNGCTTCACCACCCTCATAGGAAAGAATTTATTCTGAATATCTAATCTAAATCTACGTTCTTTTAGTTTAACACCGTTACCCCTTGTCCTATCAATACACTCCCTGATAAAGAGTCCCTCTCTAGCTTTCTTGTAGACCCCCTTTAGGTATTGGAAGGACTCCCTGGAGACTTCTCTTCTCCAGGCTGAACAACCCCAACTCCCTCAGCCTGTCTTCACAGGAGAGGTGCTCCAGCCCTCTGATCATCCTCGTGGCCCTCCTCTGGACTTGTTCTAACAGGTCGATGTCCTTCTTCTGCCAGGGGCCCCAGAGCTGAACACAGTACTCCAGGTGGGGCCTCATGAGAGCAGAGCATCACCTCCCTTGACCTGCTGATCATGTTGCTTTTCAAGCAGCCCAGGATACAGTTGGCTTTCTGGGCTGCAAGCGTACATTGCCAGCTCACGTTGAGCTTCTCATCAACCAAGTTCAATTCAAGACAGCCAACATGGCTTCACCAAGGGCAAATCATGCCTGACCAATTTAGTGGCCTTCTTTGATGGAGTAACTACATCAGTGGACAAGGGAACAACAACTGATGTCATCTACCTGGACTTTTGTAAGGCCTTTGACATGGTCCCGCACAGCATCCTTGTCTCTAAATTGGAGAGATATGGATTTAAAGGGTGGACTATTCAGTGGATCAGGAATTGGCTGGATGACCATATCCAGAGAGTTTCAGTCAATGACTCAATGTCCAGGTGGAGATTAGTGATGAGTGGTGTCCCTTAGGGGCCCATATTGGGACTGCTACTGTTTAATATCTTTATTAATAACACAGACGGTTGGATTAGTGCACCCTCAGCAAGTCTGCGAATGACACCAAGTTGAGTGGTGCAGCTGACACAATAGAAGGGATGCCATCCAGAGGGACCAGGACAGGCTTGAGAAGTGGACTCACATGAGCCTCATGAAGTTCAATAAGTCCAAGTGCAAGGTTCTGCACCTGGATTGGGGCAATCTTAAACATCAGTACAGACTGGGGGAGTGAATGGATTGAGACCAGCCTGTGGAGAAGGACTTGGAGGTAGTGGTGAATTAAAAATTAAACATGAGCTGGCAGTGAAGCCAGCCCAGAAAGCCAATTGTATCCTGGGCTGTATCAAAAGAAGCATGGCCAGCAGGTCAACAAAGGTGATTGTGCCCCTCGACTCCCCCTCCCCCGTGAGAAGGCTCTGGGAAGAACTTACAGTTTTCCAGTAGTTTTCCAGTAGTTTTTTCCAGTAGTTTTCCAGTACCTGAAGGGGGACTACAGGAAAGATGGAGAGAGACTTTTTACAAGGACTTGTAGTGGTAGGAAAAGGGGTAATGGTTTTAAACTGAAAGAGCATACATTTAGATTGAACATTAGGAAGAACTTCTTTACTATGAGGATGGTGAGACACTGGAACAGATTGCATGGAGAAGCTGTGGATGCTGCATCTCTGGAATTGTTCAAGGTCAGGTTGGATGGGGCTTTGGGCAGCCTGATCTAGTCACTGCCTACGGCAGGGGGGTTGGAACTAGATGATCTTTTATTCCAACCCAAAACATTCTATGATTCTGTGATTCTATGAAAACACTGTGGAAAGAGCATGTTAATCATATATTTTACCAGAAACTACAAAACATATCCTCAGCTTTAACAATTGAAACCTCTAAAGGATGCATCTTTTTTTTTTTTTTTTTTTTAATTACTCATTAATTGTCTTATAATATTTTATGGTTTTCTTGCTACTTAAGAGACACTGTGCAAACAGTGGAACTCAGGGACTCTAAAAACTTAATTAGTGTTCATTAACACAGTGCGTCCCCTAAAAATCGAAAGAAGACATCTGGAGTAGAACAAGGAAATGACTCAATGAAGATCACAAATCAAACCAGCAGAGTGGGTTTTATGAATCTTTATGTATGCAAAATGTCTGTGAAATTGATATTGAAATGCATTTAAAGCAACAAAACAACTTCAAATCAACCTTTTAATGACTCATTTAGGAAAAAAGTGAAATAAATGCATATTTTAAAAATGACTTTAATCTAACCTGGGACAATAGACTACTATGTTGTAGCCAGAACTGCTGCTATAGAACAGCATTATTGTTGTTTGTCTTTCCTAATTGTTCATTTATATACTTAAACACAATTATATTTCTCTTAAATTCAAATTTAAAATTACATGGCTTGTAATGATTGGCAGAGAGGGATAATTACTGCATCTCAATATTATTTTTACTCCTAGGTACTGAATGTACAGAAGAACTGAACTTCATTTTATTGTATTATTTTTTAGCCAGAAGATTACTGCAATCGCACTTTACATACATTAGGGAGGTATATTCATCTTTCAAACTAACTATAACATTGAACTTTAACAGGTATTAAAAAAACTCTGAGTTTTTAAGACTTATTTCATCTGGCTATGTGCTGCTGTAGGCAATGGTGTAAAAAAAAATACAAAAATACTGAATTAAAAACCTATTTGGCTTCTTTCGGTCACTAATGGTCAGTGGTGGTGTGTATTTTTTTTTTTTTTTTCCAGAACAAAACAGCTTGTTTGGCAAAAACACAAACAAGTTTTTACACTTAAGTCTGGAAAAGCTTAGTTCTAAAAAAAAGCCATTTTATGGGAAAACAAACAAACAAACAAACAAGAAAACATTAGCAGTACACTTGCTGAGTGCTTTTGCTTCTGAAGTCACGATTACAACAGCCAAAGGTATTAAAAGCAAACTAATTAATTAATTAATAAACTAACTAACTAAATAAAAACAACAACCCCATAGTTACTAAACAGTGGAGGACAAAAAAGAAATACTTAATTTTTGCTTCCCTTTTTCTCATTGCATGTGTATTTTACAGCATGTGTACTACACACTTTCTTACAGCACTAAAGCTGCTTCAGGGATAATGCTTGTGGGCCATCGCGACCCATGCTAAATTTACTATGCAAACTCAGTTTGAAAGGCATGAGGGACCTTCACCACAGATTTCAAAGTGAATTAGCATAATAAATACAGTATAGGCTTTAAATCTGCCTTTTAGGGGAATATGACAGATGTGTAAGCCATTTCTATGGTAAGTCTGCTCTGAATAATCAGAACTGCTCAGGAGCTCAAATTTGGGGTCATAGGAGGACGCATAATAGCTAAAGGTAATGTATAAAAAGACAGAAAATCTGTCTATAACTTTTGCTTTTTTTATGCATTAAAAATTTTTAATGACATATTGTTGATTGATTTATGCTTATCATTGTAATGAACTCCTTGGTCCATAGAAATCAGTAAAAACTGTAACATTGACTTCAGTGCAGCCATGTTTTCACCCTGAACATTCTAGGCTGTGACATTTTGCTTGGGACCTTTGCCAATGTTTGCAGGACCCAGATGATTACACAGAAGGATTAAACTTTAATATGATTTTCTTTTACGATTCTTTGTAAGAAGCAATGTAAGATGCCCCAAAATAACATCAAGAGTCATCTTGATGTCTAGTTTCCTAAGGCAGGCAGGCTTATATTATCACTGTTAAGTAGTTTTTTGTCCCAATCCCAAATCTTTTCAGAATTTTGCAATTTCAGCAACAACAAAAAATACAATAGTAGGTATTTAAAAGAAAAGTGAAGTGAAAATCATAGGTAAATACAGGAAAGTGAAGATATTGAATAATGATCTTGCTGGAAAAAATGACAGTGTGAGGATATATATAGATATCAAAACATTTACAGTATCTTAATCTTCACTTATAAATACGAAAGCATGCTTCACAATTTCCTCTACTTAAATTAGCATTTGTTATTAGCTCAAGAAAAATCAAGAATTTTCACTATGAAAATCTGTATTTTTATTTTCATCTTGTAACTGGTAGAACCAGGAGGTTTTGTGGTTTTCAGGCTACTTCATCTTATGATTCCAAATTCTACCAAATTCTGAATAGACTTCTTGATAGCCAGCAGACTAAAGTCTGACTCTTTTGTTTTACCAGAAAATGTGAAACATTTCTAATATTCACTATTTGGAAGTTCTTATTTTTTCCATAGAGTATCTCTTGGCTCACATATAATTTGCAAGAGGATGGCTGAAAATGTTCCTATTTATATATTCATTAAATGGTAGAGTCATTATTTTTCATTTCTGACTTATGAAACTAACAAAAAAAAAAAAAAAGAGGGAGGGAGGGAAAAAAAAAAGGATGTATCGCTCTTATATCCCATTATCATATGCATACTGTATCTTACAGATTTCATACAATTTTGAGCTTCTGCTAAGACATGATTTGTAAAATATAATTTTTGCATTGAGATGTCTAGTCTAGGCCAGTCATGACATAAAGTCAATGCAGCAAGAAGGGGATTCACCTCACCTAGCACAGATGCCTTAAAAAGACAGGGTAAATTTCCCTTTGATGATGCCCAGTCCTCTGCCGACTAGAAATTACTCTGAGATTAATCCCATCTTTAGAGCACAATGATGAAAATAGATGTTCAATAGAATTTTTCAAATTTGCAAACTGATTTGATGTCTAAACCTCCAGTGAATGTTATAGAAGTTATCGCTTAAATTCATAATGTAAACCATAAACAAGATCTGCATCTTTAAATATATTTTAATACCTGTACTATAACTTTCAGAGTACTGTCTTTGACCTCAATTTAATTTTTATTTATAGCCAATGAATCAGCTTTGTTTTGCTCCACACTAAAGAACTGTATTTCATTTTGTAAGAGTGTTCAATCACATACTGAGGTACATTTTTGAAGTGCAATTTTAACTTACGTATTTGAAATCCATACCTCTTATTGGTTATGCAATTCAAATTTTGCTTTTGGAAAATGAGCATTCAAGCTGAAGGTATCTTTCATGAATTTTACCACTAGTAAGGTTCAATCAAAGCAATATTGACAGAAAGCAAGCACAAAGAAGGCATGAAAACAGTTGGAATTAACTTAAGAACATGAATTAATATTCATGTAAACTCTTTACAATATTGTCCCACCTCTATTTTGGTATAAAAGAAAATGAGTACCTGAGGATGAGCAGTACATTTTTCGTTGGATTGGGAATGAAGCACAAAGAAGTATATGAAGCAAGTTAGAGGACATTTTTGGTGTCCCAGGGGAAGTCAGGTACTAATCTCTTTTTTTTTCAGTATCAATCTAAAGCTAAAAATCAGTGTCAGGCTTTTAGAAAGCTCTCCCAAAACACATACCACCTCATATTTCTAACGTAGTTTAAAACAAACAAACAAACAAACATTTTATAGATATATTTGTCAGATAAACTTTTGCTTGTTTGTTTGTTTACTAGTGATTGATAATGCTGAACAGCTTTGTCCTAGTCTGTGTGATCAGCATGATTTATATTACAGTGATGGTATTATGCCTTTCTAGGTACACAACAAAATATCATTTTCTTACAGCACACAACATTTTATAAGCAAGAAAAAGCTGACACTTGAGCAGCTTGAATTCAGATGGCAGGTGAAAAGCTGGAAAAGAATTTTGGTCCAATATGGATTTAATTTGGGACCTCAGCAGAGGAAAATCCATGTTCTTCTTCTTAGCTACAGGAGCCTGGCAACTAAGGAGAAAACAATCTATTATTTGTCCTAACATAATATGTTTCAATGGAACAGCTTTTTTCTTGTTACCCTTTCCTACCTAAAGATAACGGACAGGTCTTATGTTTTCTTCAGCTCCCCAAATGAAAGATGTTTAAAAAATCCTTTTCAGTGTCTTTCAATCAGGCCTCAGTCTTCTTGTCATTCAGCTGCTGTTTGTGTTTCTTTCTGAAATATTTTGTGGTAATCTCTAGAAAGAAGTCAGGCTCAGGAGTATTATCAATGGAGTTGGCAAGTCTTCCTTGGACATGAACACTCATGACTGGTGATAGGAGGAAGGCCTGGTTTAGTTTACTTTGTGTCTTTAATACAAACTAGATGTTTCCCTGTTGTATGTCTGTTACAAAATGTCATGTACTGACATCTCTAGCAGTACCAACCTCACCATGGCATGTTGACTTCTTAGGTGTGGCAAGAAATGTTCGTCTGGTTCAGTTTGAGTGACTTACAAAGTTGAGTCCCACTTAAACTGACAGGACCCCACCATTCTCCCAGTGAGTTGTGATATTTAAATAAATGAGTTCTGTGAGCTATTTTAGTGCAAATTAAAATAATTTATCTGATCTAACCTGCTTTATATGAGAGAACTGTGGAAGCGTGAAGGCTCCACTGGGAAACTGATGAGTTGTGATGAGGTATTAATTTCATAAACCATTCAAATTTGAATGGAATATCTCATCTAATTAGGTCTTTGCTCATCTTTTCATCATAAGGTCTTCCAGAATGTTTAGAGGGGAGGAAAATAGCAAATTTGGTCACATATAAAAGGAAAAAAAAAAAAAAGATATAGCATATATAAGACATGTACCATGTGCTGTAATGTTACAAAATCAGAAGACTTTTTCACACCTGAAAATAATTTGTTTTCCTTTTTTTTTTCTTTTCCATAATGAAAAGCTTACTAGTGAATAATTTGAAATTATAGCTTAAGTGTGGAAAGAAAGGAGAGTAATTTTGTGGTTGGAAGGGATAGATGGAAGTGGGAGGTATGAAAGAACTGCACATTCTGCACTACTGAACAGTGGAAATACCTCACCAATTTTGAAGAACAGCAAAGATAGCTGGAAAGTGGGACACCATCATCAGATCCTGTTCCAACAAGAACGCACAGAAATAACCTACTACTTTTAAAGAGAAACTTACTAAGTCAAGTATTTATGACTATAGTCTACACATCATATAAGCAATGACAGTTCTCTGTGTATGATCATTTTTAGTTCTTGAAAAATTTAATGTAGTTTATACTCCTTCAATTACTTGCTATAGGAAGTTGAATTACATTGCATTTGTTACAGGCTTACAGCATACATATAGACAGTTAATACGCAGCAGCTTGTATTTGGTGACTTCTTAAAACAAAGCAACATAAGTCTGGATCCACAGTCTGTAAAGACAAAACAATATAACAATAGAGGGAAGGAAACTAAATTAAATAAATAAATAAGGAGCATGAAAGAAAATAAGCAAGTGATCTTTTCCTTTTATTAATCTTTTTCTTAATATTTTT
The DNA here is from genome assembly GCA_013399115.1 of Anseranas semipalmata. NCBI lineage: Eukaryota > Metazoa > Chordata > Aves > Anseriformes > Anseranatidae > Anseranas > Anseranas semipalmata. The sequence goes on along the minus strand of VXAA01000803.1, from coordinate 13,147 downwards.
TCATTCCGCTTGAGATAAACTGACGCCATTCACGTAGCCAGGAACTTTCTGTCAATTTGTTGGATCTAATTGGTGCAGGCTGATTCCACTTTCAGGTTAAGATTTTTGCCATGGAAATACCCCTTCAGTTGTTTAAGTGGTGTTAGTCACATAAAAGCAACTGTGCAGAACTGAACGACAGATGTGTTATACATTGAGACATTTTATTAGCTTTACAGAACCTATGCATCTGCTGCCAGTATTTATCTTGATTCTGATAGCACAAGAGCTGCTGTGAAGGCCACTGGGAGCTTTATAGAAGGTATATTGTTCTTTGCCTGTAAAGGACTGTGAACTACCTAAGTCAATTTGAGAAGTTTATCTAAGACTAGTAAGCAGAAGATGACATGAAAAGCTATTTTATAAAAGAGAAGAGCTGGTATCTCTTTTGTGGACTTTGAAAATAACTCGCTTAACTCTTTCAAAGCATTTATAATATTTC